>CM076577.1:1224306347-1224706883 GCA_034641835.2 Pinus albicaulis | reverse complement strand
CTATTTTATAGAAAATACTAAATTTAAAGTTTTTACTAAGTCACAGGACACGTCCTCCAGGGTCACGTGTCCCGTATTTCACGTGTCGAACACGGAATACGACCTAAAACATGTCAAATACGTTTTTGGGGTCCTCCGAAATTGAATATGTACGCTCCGTTTTTGAATGCGTGTCCTTAAATCGAATACTCGTGTCCTAGGTTTGGAATACTTGCCCTAACGTATTCCCGCGTTTGGACACGTTTTCCACCAAAAATTACAAAAATGATAAAAATTTCGTTAGTTTTCATTTTTGTTCGATGTGGTTGTTGTTGCCATCGCTGTGGTCGCTGCTGCCTCCGTGCCTTGAACCTTTGTTTCCATTGCCTGCTAGTCGCATTCCCGTTGTTGCTGTTGCCTCTGTGCATTCCAAGTTCCAGACTCCAGTGATGTTTCGCGTTAAGGTTGTCGTTGCTGCCCCGACTGCGTTGGCACTGCCTTGCCATTGCTGCCTCGACTGCCCAGAGGAACGCATTAACGTCGAACGGCTACACACTGCACAGGTATGTAATATCATATATGATATATCATTTATGTAATGGACATTTTTTTTCACTGTATGCTCTATTTGTGTTAGTGGATAACTTTTTAGAAACAAAAAAATAAAGTAATGGATTCATGTTAAAATTATAGGTTGCAACCATGCCTATGTGTATCTTGGTTCATTGGTGATGTTAAAAAAGTATTAAGCCATCCCCCAAGGGTACAAATCTTGGACAATTTTTGCAGAATGGTTTCTCTTGGACTTGTCCACTAAGCAAAATAAAGTCATGTTATAAGTATAACTTATGTGGAATAGACCCCAATCTCAAGGTTTGTATATTAAAGCAACTTTCCAGAAAAGAAGAAGACAGTTGTTTGTTCTAATCTGACTGATGATTAACGAGAACTCTTTTAATGTCCCGTGGAATGGCCACATTCAAACTGCAATAATATTTCTCCTGCTCTCCGTTACTTCTTAAAGATTTAGAAATGCTCACTGCTATCAGTTTGGAAGAAAAACCATTGGTGTTAATCAGGATCACTTGGATTTCCTTGAATATTTTATAGCCAAAATGAAACTCACAATGTGTGGATTTTATAAATCTCAGCATTACACAAAGCATAAACCTGCAGAAAAACAATTTTCCTAGTTAGAAATGTGTAAAACTAAACTGAGCCAAACAATATGCAAATGTGATATATATATATAAATAAAACGTGTCCCTCGTGTCCTGTTTTCGAGGTCATAGTGTCTCATGTCGAATACTCGTATTTACGTGTCCTCCGTGTCTCGTGTCCTCGTGTCATGTGACTTAGAGTTTTTTAACATATTGTCTTTAATTTTTATAGAAAATATATTAAAATTTAAAGTTTTATTTAAGATTTTTTTAAATACCCTATTTTATTTTTATATTTGAATTTATTTATAATAAATACTTTGTATCCCCAATAATTGTGTATTGGTACAAATATCCATTTAGAAGTTCAAATATGTTTTAGAATCATATCATGCAATACAAACAGAACAAATTTTTACTAACAGCAACTTATATGATAAACAGGAAGAACTTTTCGAGGGTCGGAGCGATGGCGGTTCAGGGTATTAGGGTCTGCCGAGATGTCCTTTGCTCTCGCGCCGTTCTAGCTTGTCTCCAGATTAGATGCTCCCAGATTCTGAAGAAGGCGATGGCTTGCGGCTTACTGAACAGGTATGAATGGAAACGAGAGTACGCCGCAGTCTGGGCGGTTTCTCATCCTGCCATCGACCCTGCCGGTCTTGCAGAGGCAGCCTCCACAGCTTTTCGCCTTGTAAACAGGTTTCTTCCAGAAGTTTTCTCCGAGCTCGCCTTGGTAGCATTTCAGATATGGATCTGGCCCTTGAACCCGACATCTTGGCGTACAGGGCTTCCTGCGAAGGTAAGCCATTTCGTTTGGGCTGCTAATCACCAGATCTGTGTGTCGACTCACAGGCCGACTCTTGGCCTAAAGGATGCGGCCGTTTGGAGGACGGCATGCATGGAAAAAGCCCCAATCGGGCCTGAAGTTGCCGGATTTGCAGTGGATCACTGCTCAAGCAGAAGAAATAAAGAAAACCCCATCACTATTTTCTTGGGCGCACGTAAACAGCGGATCTGCCCATTGCATCAGCCGGGTCGACATGCAAAGGTTTCAACGCTTGGCTTACACTCTAATGGCATCCATGGTCCTCGATCTACCCTAACCACGAGCCGGGCGAATCAGAATATGGATCCGTCCTCCTCTTCCCTTCAGGTAACCTCAAATTCCTTCCAGATTTTTGTCAAATCTCCAATGGGAAAATCCTTTTTAATCTGGATCCGAGAAGAAAACTCTGTTCTGTACCTGAAACAACAGATCTGGGTTTTGATGGGATATCCGGTCCCGATCCAACACCTAGTGAGCGGTAGACACTCCCTACAAGATAATAGATCAATGACGGAATATGGAATTAAAGCTCACTCGACCATCTCACTGAACTTTCGGCTGAGAGGGGGCGCTGTACAGCAAGGGAGATCAAGCTCTGCAGGAGGAGAAAAGGGGAAAAAAGCCATTCCTCAGCAGCAACCACCTGGTGGCCTCTCCTATAAAAACATTCTACAGGGTACCAAGTCTGCAGGGCCATCGCCAGTTCAAGAAGCAGTTGTTCCAAGGCCTTACATTGTGGAACAGTTAGGACAAACACCTACTTACAAAATCGATTCTTCAGGAACAGAGGACTATGTTAAGACATATGAAACCCAGGCACTCATCTGTCGTTTTAATTGTTTTTGGCCCAAGCCCATGGATCTGTTCCATTGGATTTTCACTCGATGGACCATGGAATGTGACATTCACCTCTGCTCCAAAGGTTTCTTCATTGTTAAGTTTAAATCTACGGAGATCAGAGTTCTTGTCCTCACTTCAGGACCTTGGTTTTGGGGCTCCACAGGCCTCTTCCTGACCCCTTGGTTTCCTGATTTCGACCCAAATACCATGACAGTGGCCAGAATGCCGGTATGGGTGCGTTTACACAATCTCCCTCTCCATTTTTGGAGTGACCAGGTCCTGGAGGGAATTGGCAACAGTATAGGGAAATACATCAAAACTGATACAGAAAGACTTGAGGACAGAATCTATACTTTTGCTCGAATCTGCGTCGAAGTGGACCTGAGCAAAGGACTGCCGGAGAACATTATGTTGTCTTACAAGCAACAGAATTGGATGCAGGGACTCGATTATGAAAATACGGCTTTCAGATGCAGAATTTGTCGGCAGCCAGGACACCTTCAAAGTTCATGCCCAGACGCAAAGAAAGGAAACAATAAAAAGAAACAGAAAGAGAAACAGAGAAAAGGTTGGCACTTCCCTCCTCCGGTCTCAGAGGATGAGGAATCTGAAGCAGAGGAGGATCCCATTCCCACTGGAAATAATGAGACTACCCAAGGACAAGAAGATCAAAGGAAAGAAACATCAGATCAGAAGGACCCCCAGCATCATCAGAACCACACAGAAAGGACAACCGAGGATACAGGTGCCGGAGGAGTCAAACGTCATCACTCCTCGGACACTTCAGATTCAGACAAGGATACAGGACCTCAAATCTCAGAAAATCAGTTAGTCCTTGTAACTACTGCGCCACCCGAGAGCGGGTGGCGCAAGGTCGAGAAGAAGAAGGGGAGGAAAACCTGAGCTGTGGTACAGCTTTCCACGCTCTAGTTGTTGAGGTTCTTTTTTGAGCCAACCGTTTTTCTCTATTTCTCTCTCTCGACTCTTCTTTGGTAGCTTTGCTACGTTGCTTTGTGTGCTAAAGAACATGTGCCCTTTGGGCAGATGACTGAAATGCTCTGCATATGCTCTATGTAACTTTTCATTTTTCTAATAAAAAGTTAAGAAGAGGCATTATGAAGCATTAGTGATGCTTCACTTCTTTTTTGTTTTCATTTTATTAGTCATTGCCCCCTTCGGGGCTGCAGGGACTGTAATTGGCAGTGAGATTTTGATTAGTCCCTACACAATAACCGAAATTTATTAGTCAATTTAAATCTATGTTTCTAATTTTATGTCTTGGTGCACCTTTTGGTTAACGTATGAGCTTCGTCCTATTATTATTTCAGCCAATAAGAAATTTTGAGGTCTTATTGCCCTCATATCGAGGAAAAATGTTATCAGACATAGGTTAAATTCCAAATGATATCCCGATCTTAAGATCCGTGAAAGTAATGCTGACATTAATTTGCAAACATAAAAATTTCATAAAATTTTGATGTTCTAAAGCATATTTTTTGGTGGAGAGGGTTTGCAAAATAAGTGATATGTGTTTAAACACCATTTGTGCATGCAGTTGCAAATTATTCCACTTGTCTAGCAACATTCCACTGCATTAACCCATCTCCTTAGCCAGCTGAGTTTTGATAATAAGTTTGGGCAATCCTTCAGGGTTTTTTCACTGTTTTCTTTCATTAGATTTTTCGAGAACTGATGTTATCTCTTTGAGTGCTTTTGACTCTAGTATGCAATTCTCTCGGTTTTCATGTTTGCAGCCGAGTTTTGTTGAGCTTCTAACTCTAGGGTTTCATCTTGCTGAACCTAGCCTCCAATTCTCTCGATTTTCATGTTTGCAGCCGACTTTTCTCGAGCTTCTGACTCTGGGGTTTCATCTCGCTGAACCTAGCCTCCAATTCTCTCGGTTTTCATGTTTGCAGCCGAGCTTTTCCCTACATGGTAAGTGTATACTTTCAACAATTTTTTTATAAGGTTTCTATTTCATTTTCTCTGGGGTTTCATTTTCCTCCACAGATTCAATAGCTTTTGTCTTTGTCCTATACATAGCTTGAATAGCTAGTGTTTTAAGCTTTAGATAGCCTAAACAAATTTTGGCTCTAGGTTTCATAGATTTTTCAAAACATTTCTATTTCATAGCTTTCAGCTATGGGGTTTCATTTGCAACCATAGTTTCATTTGCAAATTTATCGACTCCTATCATAGGTGCAGAACATGACTGCCTTGAGAACGATTTAGGTTTTTTGTTTCATATGCTTTTACAGTTTTGATCTAATACATATTTTTTTTTACCTCTCTTGTCATAGGAGCGGAAATAGCAAGGTCGATGACATATTCTATATAAAAGCAGAGTCACTAGAAACGTGGAAGTACAACATCGACAAATTTCAAATGATGAATAACTTGCATGCTCCATATATAGCTTCTTTTTTGCAAAATAATACAATGAACCATGTTCCAGGTTTTTAATTTGTCATTTTTCAATTTATATATGCAGAGCTATCACCCTTCTATTTAAATTCAATTACATTCGCTCTCTAGTTAATTTGTAATTTGTGTTTCCTTGTTGTTCTTTGTAGCCTTCGCGAATATTAAGGTTCGCTCCAGTAACTACAACCATTTTTTTTGCTTATTCATAGGTAGATTCCTTGATTCCGTGGCAGTTAGTCCTTCAACCCTCTAAATTTGTTTGCAACAACTAAATTTTGAAAACAATTTTTTCTTCGAACCTATTCTTTTATTTTTTCTTGTTTTACATAGGGGTTTACCTGCTCTGGTGTTGCGTCTGAGTTTTGCAGGAGATTTTTCTTCAGGCTGGACTTTGTTAAACTCTAATGGCTTGCTTAAATAAACTTGATATCTTGTCTAATTCTTAATCTATTTCGACCATCTCGCTAAAATGAATGGGTTTTGCAAATCGATAACATATAGCTTCAAATTATTATTTTTAAAGGAAAAGCTTCAACTTACTTATTATACCTAAAGACTCCTATTTTGAATAAATTCAGTAGCAACAATATAGTTATTTCAACGATTATGGAGATCTCTCTGCATTTAATTTCACTTCATATCCTCTCATGCCAATTAGAGAAATAACTCAAAGGGGTATCAAACTAATGACTTCATAGCAAGAAAACATGCCTTTTCTTTGTTTTGCACCCAAATTTTTTATTCTCTTCAACTTATTACTTAACCTTGTAGGCCTATATGTCGATTTTATTGAATTTTCAAGTGACTAACATTTACAGCCTTTCTCGCGATGGTTTGGTGTTAAACATTCAGCATTGTTGGAACAAATTCTTCCATTGCTAGTTCTTTTATATTCTATGTCTATTGTTGTCTTGGTTTAATTTCAGAATGATAAACATATAAATTGTTATTCTTCTATTCGCATCCAATTTTTCATTTTATATTTATATATATGTATATTTTTGTTGGGATAATTGTTACTGAACATGTTCATGCAGGATTTATCTCTATGAAACAATACGAAATTTTCATCCAAGATTTTAAAAGGGCATGTAAAAAAGATCCATACAATGTCAATTAATCCATCCAGGAAAGAAGAAAGAACAGTGTCAGTGCTAAAGAAGAAAGAACAGTGTCAGTGCTAAAGCTTGGATATTATACTAAGCTTCCCATCACTCAGATCCTAACAAGTGAAAGGAATAGCAGAAATCCAGAATATATTAAGAATCTAAGCCTAATTCCTTATGCAAATCCAAGAGGGTACAAGCCCAAATGATGGATCCAAAAGAGAAAAAAGATAAATTCTAGTGAATTAAGAAAATTCAACTGAATAAACCTACAAAAATTTATGCATCATCGCAAATCAAAATCAACTCATTCCTCTTGTGAGAACTTGCAATCATACCTCCCTAGACAGCATCCCAATTTCAAATATCTTAAACGACATCCTTATTTCAAACATCTTTCCTCTGGCCTCTTGGTTGCAACAAGAACTATAAACCTAGCAACATGATTTATTGCAAATCCATCCCACATATTCATGAACACTGTAATGATATTTCTATCAATATCATGGTCATAAAAATGTATTTGCCCTAGAAAACTATTGAAATCATCACGAAAAAACAAACCAATGAAGCAGCAACAGAAGAAGACAACGAAAATTTTTATGCTAGACCGCGTGGCAGTCGTTACATTATTCGGCTTTGCCTAAAATTGAAGTGTGTCCAACATGCATTGTTTCTCCCATTCGACTAGTCTTGCTTACCACCACGTCAACCAAAAAGCTAAATTTGACATATTGAAGATCACACATATTATTTTATTTTTAAGAACTTATTCTCAATCAATTTTACATAAAAATATCTTATGAAATATTATTAAAATTACAAATTTAACTTATTAAATTTATATCAATAAATATTAAAAGAAACTTTCAAAACATTATGTTGTCAGCACATTTTAGTCAGTTTTTGATCGTCTGCAATCTTGGCATGCGGGAGAGCTTTCAAAACAAATGACATTTTAAAAATGACATACGAACAATGGAAACTTGTATAAGATATATAAGTTTATGGATAATGATATGATTGAAAAATGACATGCTATAACCATGGAAACTTACATAAGACAATTTTTTGTTATGATATTAAGCCATAATTTATGGTTACTGTGTTTCCCTACTCTAAGGATGCTTCTTCCTTTTGAAAAGAGGAAAAAAATATTATAAACCAAAAACGGAAAGAGGAAAAAAATATTTTAAACCAAAAACGGAATGAAATAAATAGTTGATAGAGAAAATTATTATAAACCCAAAACCAAATTAAATAAATATTTCGTAGAGGTAACTTACCACTCTCACCCTTACCCCTTGAAATATTGGATAGGAAAACATATGAAAAATATAATATAAATCATCAAAATTTGATAAAGCATGAAATAATTAGTTGATAAAAATAAAATGTATCGGGTGATATGCATGACTCCCTAGCCCCACCAACCACTCTTCCCCCTCTCGAAGAAAGAGAAACGTGAAATTGAAATATCTCTATAGGGAAATATTAGTGTGCTCCCTACCAATGTCAATTCTTACAAAATGACATATTGAGGAATATGATTAATGATTATGGATGACTAGTGAGAGTCATAATAAGGATATATTTTCGCCCTCTTCTCCTTTATCGTGTTGAATCTTTCTATAATAAAGAAGCTAGTATCCATGATACAATTTAATTTTATAAATTTTTCTTTTCTTGATTTTTCCCTTTACCATATTTTAATTTTAGTTTGTTACTTTTTTATTATTAGGTAAATAATTTTTCTATTATTATTATCTATTTATGTAAATTTGGCATATCATGGCTAGTATATTTTATAAGATTTTTGGACTTATATAGTGCAAGAAAATCAATGATGTTGAGTGGTAAAGTTAGATGAGCTACCTAGGAGTATTAACATAGACAAACATACTTCATTTCTTAGAAAATTTTGGAACTCTCTTTGGAAGAATATGGCTTCCAAATTGTATTTTAATTTAATGTATTATTTATATCACAAAAGTAGCTAACCAAAGTTTGGAAAACAGGTAAATTTTTCTTAGACAAAAACAAGGTAAATAGGACTTGGCTAGTTAAATTTGAATTCTATTACAAGAATTGAATGAATACATTCACTTGTAAAAGTCCATTTCAAATATTCCATGATATGTCTTCAAAGAGTGTTGCAAACTTGGTCAAGTTGAGTGTTTATGTATATAATTTTGTAGAAAGAAGATGGAATTCATGAGCATTTAATATATTAATAATGACTATAAGAAAAGATAAATTTACATAGGAAGTTGAAGGTTTTCAAAGAGAATGATACAATAATGACACATTTAGGGTATACTATATATTGGAGAAAAATATCATATTCAACAATGAATACATTTCTTAATGGAAAATACAATAAACACATGTCCAAGAAAATTTGATTAGATGAAGCCTTTGAAATTTGTTTAATATTTAACATTTATGACCTATATAATTTTCATGAAGAATAAGAGAATAATGAAATAGACACCATGCAATGTGGGAATGATAATTTTTAGTCAAGCCAACTAAGGTAAACCAAAAAATATTGGCAAAAAGTAGATAGATGGAAGAGTCAAGGTTTAGATAAATTTGATATTTAATCAAACTGAGGAAAGAAAATTGGAAATGCATAGTGGATTTCAAAGGAGAAAGATTTCTTGAAGGGTTCTAAATCTATGCACATGCACTGGATGCTATCAAGAATGTCTACGCATAATTTCCAAACAAGAATATTCTTCATATCATGCAATTAACTTTAGATATTTTATTTTAATGTACATTTCCTATTGTTCAATTAATTTGAAAGAAATAAAGAAAAAACTATTACTACATGCTAGATAATTATTTAAAAAAACAAATACTTAAAATCAAAATTGAAATAGGTTAAGAGGAAGTAGAATATTCTGGTACCATGTCAATTAAGGAGAACTACTATTCCAGACTATACAAAGATAAAATCTATTCCAAATTTGCAATGTGCAATAAAGAAGAAGAGAGTGAGTATAAATGTCTTCACTGAATTTTGAGATTATTTTCCAATATAATCATTCTTTCTATAAATAAAGAAATAATATGACATCTTATTGAATTGACATATTATTTATTAATGAGTTAATCCATCATTTCCCTTAGATTTACTAGTTAAATTTATCATATTTAGATTATAGTTATCAAATTCGCCAGTACTGCCAAAATAATACAGAAATTGGGGAATTTGATTCGTGCATCAATTCGATAAAATTCATCTCGGTTAATAGTAGCCTCACCTGGGTGACTCAGAATTTATGGTTTATAATTTATTACATGGATTTGTTAATTTGTGTGCCTGGTAGTTACAAAAACCCCTAAACACGTAATAGATGGCTACAATATCACATGTAGGAAATGGAAATGGAGAGGTTGAAGGATTGTAGGTAGGAAATGGAAGCTAATGGTGAGCGAAGAAAATTTTCGAGTTTTCAATAAGGAAAGAAAGAATTTTAGTACAAAATATTGAAGTTGAATTTTTTTTTTTATAAATGTAACTAATTTTTTAAATAGTTGAGATAAGAATTTGAGCATGAACCTTAAAGTTAATAATTTTTTTACAATAAGTAATGCATTTTTAAATATATTTATATTAAAAATTGATTTATAAAAACAAGTTTTGAATATTTAATTTTTAAATATGTATTGATTACAAAAGGTTAAATAAAGTGTACAAGGATGAATAAACTCCACATTGAAATAGAACAATGAAAGAGCATCGTATTAATGTTAAAATCACTTATTTATACATGTGCAATCTAGGTACGAGACAATTATGTCTAGTAACTAATTAACTGTAAAAATGAAATATGACAATAATTACATATTGTATAATAACAATCCTGGAGGATTAGTTAACTTTCCCCCCTTAATCCGATGGGACATTTGACATGCCAAGTAACATTCAAAACTTTTCAAACTTTTCATGTCCAAGTGTTTTGGTAAAGATATATGTGATCTTCTCTAATGTAGGACAATGTGTAAGATAAATATCTTTCACCTCTACATAATGTCAAATCAAGTGATATTTGGTGTTAATATGCTTGCTTCGATCATGAAAATTAAGATTCTTTGCCAATTGAATAGCAGAGAGTTGTCAATGAGTAGTAGAATTGAATCCTTTTGTTTCTCCTGCATGACTTCAAGTATTTTGTGAAATTTTCCTGGATGCGGGTGTACAAACAGGCGTTTAACTCGATGGGGCAGGGGTGCGGCAAGGTGGGACAACACCTGCCTACCTAGGACATGGCGGATATTTGGCCATTGTGCGAAGGATCATTGCATTTATGTTTCGCAGATCTCAAAGGCATTGTTTCAAGGGGTTCAGGACTTCACTTCATGCCCACCGCGCTGGTTTCTGCCTCCGCATGCTCCTGCATGCTGGAGACCTTGGCTGTCTTCAATGCTTCAGCTATGATGGGGGATTTTCAAAGTGTGAGAGGGAAGGATAAATGGCAGGGTGGCGATGGGCCTTCTGGGGAGTTTCCCTAGTCGAACCGCGCCCGCTTCTATCTGGTATTTGGTCTCAATTATTCTTTCAATCTGTACTGTGTCGGTTCTACCATCCCTAGTGTCTCGCGCTACCTGTAGGGGGAAGTTATTTTATATCTGTGCTTTGGTCATATAGTGGCGCTGCCTCCGTTCGACCCTTGGCACTTCACTCGGGTCTCTAGATTCCATTCGAATTGTTACTTCCCTGCCATTACTGCTGTTTGGTCACACTTCGTCTCCCTTATGCCTCTTCTGCGCCACAGAATGCGGAGTTGCAGAGGTGACACCAGGGGTCGTCCTTCGAGCGCGCAGTCTAGCCCTTCTTCGGTTTCACCCTCTCTCTCCAGTGGTTTGTTGGCTGGCCACTACCTTCGAACCTGCAGTGGGAGAGGGTGTTTTCCTAATTCTCGCCATTGCTGGGGCTCCCCTACTCCCTGACCTCTGGCCACCTCGCCTCCCCCCACTACTGGTTCCGTGCACTTCACCTTCAACAGCGCTTTGATTCACCTAAGGATTACTGCTCTTTTTACGGTGGTCTTCCATGAGGAAGCCCAATTGGGGGATTCTAGCACTCATTCTATGGGCCTTGATGCAGACTTTTCCTAGACTTTGAACATCCCGGTGGGGGTAAGCAACGCATCGATGCAGGTTCCGGTTGCTCCAGCTCGCAGTGTTCCTAATGTTGTGATGGCTCCAGCTGATCCAAGTCCCTCAGAATCCGAAGATGCTCTTGCCAGGGATTTTCTTGCTTCAGGCTGGTGTCGTATTGTTGAAGAACTTCCTGATGACTAGTATGCTTATTGTAAGGATTTTTTCTTTCCCTGCGACCCAAACAATTGGGCATGTTTCTGTGCAAATGGTTATGTGGATTTTTGGCTTATTTTTGTACACTTTTGGATCCATGCAAACCCAGGAAGATCACAACTTTCTCCCCTGCGTGGGTTTTGGCAATCTGTTTCAGACTGGTTTCCCTGTCAATGGGCAGTCTCCATATGTGTTTTTCATGATAATTTTTCCTCCCTCCAAGGTAGTATTTTTTACTACGGTCACGATATAATTTTACTTCCTTGTTAATAGATTAAAATTATTTAGAAAAAAATTTATTTTGCGAAGCCAAATGATTTATTTTGTAGCTTGATTTACTGCAACATATTTGGCTTCAGTGGTAGAATCATCAGGAACATACTTCTCGCGTGATTTCCAATTGATGGTTGTTGATACAAGAATCATTGAATAAATATAAGTAGAGAATCGATTCTCATTACCTCCATCAAAATCAGAATATGAATAATCACTGAGATGGAAATATGCAACTTTGGAATATTTGATGCCATATGTTCGAGTGCCTTTCAAATACTTGAGCACTCGCTTCTTTGCATTCCAATGACCTTCACATGGTTGATGCATGAACCTGGAAAGTATCCCTACAACAAAAGTTATGTCAGGTTGAGTAGTAGTAAGAAAATTCAAACTTCCAACAAGTTGTTTATACTTTGTTGGATCTTATAATGTACTTAATTCAATGGAAGTAAGTTTTAAATTATGCTCCATACGAGTACCAACAAGGTTACAATCTACATCTCAAATATGTCTAATAGTTGTCTGATATATTTCTTTTGAGAAATAAAAATATATTTTGGGTTTCTGATCAACTTCAATCCTTAAATAATAATGCAATAAACCCAAATCTGTAGTTTCAAAAAATTTCATTAACTCTCTTTTAATGGATCTATAAAGTCATCATTATTTCCTGAAATCATCTACATAGACAACCAAATGTAAAACCAACTTTCCAACATTTTTAACAAAAAGAGTTGCACCATCGAGATCAAACAACTTATAATTCAGCTTGAGAAGGTGTTCAGTTAGTTTTTCATACCCTGCATGAGATGTATGTTTCAGTATGTACAATACCTTTACCAACTTACATACCTTTTTCTCTTTTCCTTTAATATAAAAATCATCAGGGTGAAACATATAAACATCCTCCTTCAAATCGTCATTCGAAAATGTTGTTTTAATGTCCATATGGTATATTTTCTAGTTATTCTGAGCTATAAGAAAAAATAGAGTTCTAATTGCGCCCCGTTTTTTGTAGGAGAAAATGTCTCTGTGTAGTCAACACCTTCCTCATCAGCGTAGCCTTTTTCTACAAGAATTTCCTTATATTTATCAAGTGAACCATATTCCTTGTACTTGATATTATAAACCCATTTACAACCAACAGGTTTGACACCAACAAGAGGATACACAAAACTCCAAGTTCCTTTCTTTATAAGTGCATCATTTTCCTTTTTGATCACATCCTTCCATTCATCACAATTTGTAGCTTCTTCAGAACAACTTTGTTCACTAATTGTAGAATGATTGAATCCATAGTCATGAGAAACGTTACATGAACTCGAAGTAACATCACCTTTAGAATAACTTCATGTTTCCAATTCATCAGACTTTCTTAGAAATCTATGAACACATCTAGATCTTCATAAAGGTTGTTGAAGTGGTTGTGATGGTTACTCATCTTGAAAAATGGGCACAAGACCAGGCTCTTTAAGAGAAATTTCTCATCGTGCAGAAACAATACTATCATCCAAATTTTCTTTAGCAATCTCTCATTAGTCAAAGATGGAAGAACTGCAGACTAATCCAGAATGGGAACCCCCCCTTCATGATGTGGAACATCATTATCAGATTCAAAATAGAATATTTTGCATGAAAATTTCTCCAAAGGAGTCAGTTGTCTATCAAAAGTGGAATTATCTTTGTCACCTTCAATAGAAATAACATCTCTAGAAAGAATAAATTTCTTATTCTCCTTATCATACAACCTGTAAGAAATGGAAGTAGAAAAATATCCTAAGAAAATGTTATTTTTTCATAAAGAAACATCGTTTTTTACTTTGATAGCTACATTTCTTCACCAAGATGTTAAGTTCACCCCAAATAATTTTTCCATTGAACAGATCTATAGCATTAACTATTAGAAAATGAAACTATGCAAAAATAACAACACAACCATCATCATCATCGTTATCTAAACAACAGAAAATAAATTATTAGGAGAAGAGAATCATGAACACATAGAGACACCAAGCTAATAATATACTAAAGCTAGATATTGAATCACTTCTACAAATCAATTATGGAAATTAAACACAATCACAAATCACATGAAGCAAAGAAGGAATCAAATCAAACCACAACACATATAATTTCCTGGGGAAATCTTGTTGCTCAAAAACCTTCTATATTATATTATATATTAACCATAGAATCATGAAACAATTAAAATTCACTCTTCTCACAAGAGTCTCCTACACTCTGCTAATTGTCTCACACTGTTCTGGACAAAACTGACCAACACTTAGCCAATTCTCAGCCTCTGAACGACCTGCCTTGCTTGTTCAATTCCTAATGAATAATCCCTATTCTTTAGGAATTTTGGCCTTCCTAAACTGCACAAGGATCATGGGCACTCCAATGGATGCTTGGTTGCATGCAAGAAACCTACTAATGACACAATTGATAGTTAACCTCCCTTTCACCTTTGTCTCAACTGGATCTCCACTGGAACTAACATGCATGCAACGAATAATAGTAAACCATTAGTTTCATGGTAGATCACTGATTGTGAATGAAATAATATTTAATTCAATTGATCTCTCACTATTGCAACAAACAATTACAACTACTCCAACTAACTCTAACTCGCCTAACTGAGTTAATTGATTACACATGCATTAAACTAATGCACCAACTACAATTTGAACTCCGTAACTAATAGAATTAATTTGCATGCCTCGCCAACCACCTTCAACTCAAAATACATGAGATAACTGAGTTTATCACACTCAGTTAACTATTACCAGTGATCATGAGATAAGATTCTATTTTATTGTCCATTTTAATTAAGGGAAAAATAAAATAGACACTGCACCAAATTTAGCACACACTAGTGTAGGTGCTGCTAGGACCTATTGGTCCCACACTAGTGTAGGTGTTGCAATTTCTTGTTGGACTTCAACACTCCCTCTCAACAAGAAAGGGATTATCTATCACCCCGATCCTACCTCTATGGTATTCAAATTTTCTCTTGGTGAGTGCCTTCGTCAGAATATCTGCATCCTGATCTTCCGTGGGAATGTAATGAAGTACCATTATGTGCCTCTGAACACAATCTCTGAGATGGTGGTATCAGATGTCTATGTGCTTGGACCTATCATGAAACAATAGATTAAACGTGAGTTTAATGCAACTCTGGGTATCACAATGTATCACTTTCGGATCCATATGAGAACCAAACAAGCCAACCAGGATCTTTCTCATCCAGATGGCCTCACATGCAGCTTGACTTGTTGCCATGTATTTTTCCTCTGTTGAACTCAGTGCCATAGATCACTACTTTCTATTGTACCAAGAAACTATTGTCGATCATATGTTGAAGATCCCTCCTGATGTGCACCTTTTGTCTAATGGATTGCCTACCCAATTTGCATCCATGAAGCCTTTAAGCTTCACTCCCTCTTTATTTTTTTACCATAATCCATACTCTATAGTGCCCCTATGATATTTGAAGACATGCTTCCCCGCCTTACAAAATATCTTGGCTAGCTTAACCATAGCTTGAATCAACTAGTTAACTGTGTAGCAAATGTCTAGTCTGGTGTTCACCAAGTACATCAGTGAACCTACTAGCTGCCTGTAGATGGTAGCATCCACTACTTCTCCTGAAGTAGCATCCTCTTTCCTCCAATTTCCTGGAAGAGGAGTATCCATGGGTTTAAAACTCTCCATGTGAAACTTACCATGTATCTCTTTGGCATACTTTCCTTGAGAAACAAAAACTTCACCATTCCGTTGCCATATTTCCAAACCAAGGAAATAGTGAAGGAGTCTGATATCCTTCATTTTGAAATTCCTTGAAATATCCTTCTTGCATGAGTGTATCAGCTTCTCATCACTTGTCAAAATTAGATCATCAACATAAAGTACGATAATCAAGAGATTACCATCAACCACAATCTGGTACATGTTTTCATCCGCTTCACTTTTGGTGAAGCCCAACTCAGTGAAATAGCTGTCAATATGACTATACCAAGCACGAGGTTCTTGCTTTAGCCCATACAATGCTCTCTTGATTCTACACACATATGACTCACTGTCAAAGATCTTGAAACCTTTTGGAATCTCTATGTACACTTCTTCCTCAATAACTCCCTTGAGAATCAAAGTTTTCACATCCATCCGATGAATGCACCACCCCATATGCATTGAGAGTGAAAGGATATATCTAATGGAAGAGTGTAGTTTTTAACCCTGTACAGAAATTATCTACTAACGAATCTTAAAACAGAAAATAAACAACAGCGAGAGCATAAAAAATAAAACAGATAAAGACAGAGATTTTCCTCTAGATCCCAAATCGGGACAACCAGCTTGATTTTTCATTATATTCCTTTTAGTGTTATAACACATATATATACATGCCAAAGCATACATAAACCCCAATCCATTAACCCTAGATTAGAACATAACCGTAGTTACCTTGATCGGATCTACAAAATAACAAGGGCTTAAAACCATCGTATCCCAAAACCATGTGCAAACCCATGCACAAAACCATGGGCGGATCCGCCCACCCGAAAATAAGGACCAAATTTTTTTTCCGAGGCATTCCCTGAACCCTGACAGGGGGGGCTTCCGCCCCCCCTGTGACCTTCCTGACGTTACACCCAGCGCAACGTACAGGGACGGCTATCACCCCCCCACACGTGATTACTCGTGGAAAGAATATAACACATACCCAACATTCTCCCACTTTTTTTTTTCTTTCCGCAGGGGGCCACAGGAGAGCTTTGTCATTAGCCCAGTTCTGCAACACCCATTGTTTCTCTACACCAAGAGAACTTCTGAGTGCTTACAGACTTCGTCAATGCATCTGCAACATTCTTCAAAGTGTCCACCTTTACTAGCAACACCCTTTTAGCCTCAACCATATCTCTAACAAAGTGATATTGAACATCAATGTGCTTTGTCTTTGAATGATAAGCAGGGTTCTTAGCCAAGAAAATTGCACTTTGGCTATCACAGTCTATCCTTATAGCTTGTTGTACCAACCCTATACTTGAACACAATCTCTGCAACCAAACTGCTTCCTTGCTTGCATGAGTGGCTGCTATGTATTCTGCCTCTGTAGTTGAAAGAGCCACTACAGACTGTCTTTTACTCATCCAACTGACTGCGCCTCCAAATAGGCTAAACACATACCCACTTGTAGATCTTCTTTGGTCCAGATCTCCAGCCCAGTCCGCATCAACAAAACCATGAATGTCCAACATTCTTTCCAATCCTGGTCTTCCCTGGTAGCACAAGCCATAATCACTAGTGCCACGTAAATATCTGAAAACCCGCTTCACTGCTGTCCAATGCTCCTTCCCTGGGTTTGACATAAACCTGCTCAATACTCCCACTGCATGTGCAATGTCCGGTCTAGTACAGACCATTGCATACATCAGGCTACCCACTGCACTTGCATATGGAACACGGGACATATACTCCTCTTCTTCTTGTGTCTTGGGACACTGTTCAGCAGACAACTTTACACCTACAGGAATAGGAACATTCACCGGTTTACTATCCTGCATATCGAACCTCTGCAATATAGTCTCGACATACTTCCTCTGGTTTAACCAGAGCTTCCTCTTTGCCCGATCTCTCTTAATTTCCATGCCCAAAATATAGTTTGCAGCACCCAGATCCTTCATGTCGAATTTGGAGAACAGTTGGGTCTTCAAATCTTAGATAATTTCTTTGTCATTTCCAATCAACAACATATCATCCACATACAAGACCAAATAAATAACACGATCACCAATTAATTTAAAATAAACACAGTGATCCTCCTTGCTTCTGGTGAAGCTAAGTTCCTGTATGTAGGTATCAAATTTCTGATACCACATCCTTGGTGATTGTTTTAACCCATACTGAGACTTGTTTAACTTGCATAATAGTTCTTTCTTCCCCTTCACCATAAAGCCTTCAGGTTGCTTCATGTGGATCTCCTCTTCCAGATCCACATGAAGAAATGTTGTCTTCACATCCATCTGTTCTACCTCAAAATCAAATGCAACAGAAATAGATAAAAGTAATCTAATAGAAGTAACCTTGGAAATAGGTGAAAAAATATCACCAAAATCAATTCCTCGCACCTGGGAATAACCTTTTGCTACTAGCCAAGCTTTGTTTTTCTCCACCTTGCCTTCTACATTCATCTTCTTCTTAAACACCCATTTTCTCTCGATGGGCTTCCTTCCAGCCGGAAACTCCACTAGATCCCATGCCTCATTTTTATGCAAGGATGCCATTTCATCAACCATGGCCTCCTTCCAAATTTTTCCATCCTCTGAATCTACTGCCTCCCTGACAGTTCTAGGATCATCATCATTTATAGTTAAAGAAAAATTTGAACAGAAAGTAGATGGACTATACCTTTCTGGTTGTCTTCTTTCCTGAGCTGATCTTCTCAGAGCTGGAGTTTGTGGCTCTTCCTCTTATGAGTTTTCTTTTGTTGTAGAGTCTGATTCATCCTCATTTAGCTCAAAATTTATCTTCTTAGGTTCCTTTGGTAGGACTTCATGTTTAACAAAATCTTTCACTTCTCTAAACACCACATCTCGGTTGTACACAACCTTCCTTGTTTCTGGGTTCCAAAGCTTGTAACCCTTTAAACCATCCTTATACCCAATAAAGATGCACATTTCAGATTTATTATCCAACTTGGTCCTTTTCTCCTTTGGAACATGTACATATGCATCACATCCAAATACCCTTAGATGTGAAAGAGAGGGTTTCTTACCAGTCCATACCTCATGTGGGGTCTTATCCTCCAACGTTGATGAAGGTGATTTGTTAACTAAGTAACATGCAGTCTCCACTGCCTCTGCCCAGAATTCTTGTCCTAACCCGGTACCACTGAGCATGCTTCTTGCCTTTTCCATCAGTGTTCTATTCATTCTTTCTGCAACTCCATTTTGCCGAGGTGTGTATGGAGTAGTATTCTGCCGTGCTATACCACACTTCTTACAGAACTCTTCAAATTCCTTCTTGCAGAACTTCCCACCATTATCTGTCCTCAACGCCTTTATCTTCTTCTCTGTCTGGTTTTCCACCAGAGCCTTAAATTCTTTAAATTTGTCAAAGACTTCAGATTTCTTCCTCAAGAAATATATCCATGTATTCCCTGAGAAGTCATCTATGAATGAAACATAGTACACAGACTTTCCCAGTGATGGAACTGACACAGGTCCAAACACATCACTGTGCACAAGTTCTAATATCTTGTTTGCCCTCTTAGCACCAGAAGGAAAACTCACCCAATTTTGCTTCCCATATACACAATGTTCACAGAAATCGAAATCCAGAGAGAAATTAGACATACCTTCTACCATACCATTTCTATGCAGTATCTGAAGGCCCTTCTCTCCAATATGTCCAAGCCTTTGATGCCATAGCATGGTCTTTTCTACGTAGAAGTTCCACTCAACTCCCATTTTAATACTGTAAGGTTCTCAGCGACAAATACTTTATCTTTCTTGAACACTATTTTTACACTTGCATCATCCACCTTACTTACAAAAATCAGATTTCTGGCCAATGTAGGAATGTGCAGAACACCAGGAAGTGTTCTAATCCTTCCACCTTGTAGGTTTAGCTTGAATTTTCCACGTTCGATGATTCTGGCCTTCCTATCATCACCTAAGAATACATCACCGCCATTATATTTCTCATACTCGCAGAACCACTCCCTATGGGGAGTGAAGTGAAAGGATGCACCCGAGTCAATCAACCATGATTCATGATCTACATGTGTATTTGAAGAAGAAGCCAAATACACATCCCCACCTTCATCCGAGGTGGTTTTTGCCTCTGCAGAAGGAGCATCATCAGATCCCTTTCCTTTCTCAGGAGCTTTAGATCTACAGTCATTTTTGTAGTGCCCTTCCTTTCCGCATTTCCAGCACACCTTTACAAACTTTCCAGGAGATTTAGATCTCCTACCTCAAACATATTTATGCTCAGACCTTCCGTATAGATAATGGATCTCCATTATGAGCCCATATGTTTCTCCCCTTTCATTTCCTCCACACAAAGAAGGCTGGTAGACAATGTCATCAAAATTGAAGGTAGTTGTATTGCTACCTATTGCAATAACCAGAATGTCCCACGAGTCTGGTAGAGAACACAACAAACTGATGCACTTATCTTCATCCGAGATTTTAATATCAACAGATGACAAATTCTATTCTACTACAACATTGAAGGCATTCAAATGCTCTGTCACTGAGTCTCCATCCTTCATCCTCAGGTTATTCACCAGAGATTTAGATTGATACAAAGTGCCTAGCTTTTCCCACAAGGTCTTCGTCGTAGCTTCCCTAGATACATTTAACAATACTAAATTTGAGACACACAATCGTATTGTGCTCTTTGCCTTCCGATCCAACTTCCTCTAGTCTTCATCTGACATTGTCGTTGGTTTTGTACCTGGATCTACCGTGATCCATTGATCTTTAGCCACTAGCAGATCCTCCATATTGAGCTTGCACAACTCAAAACTCTAACCATTAAATTTCTCGATCTCTATCTTCCTACCGCTTGCCATCTTCTTTCACTGCAAGAATCAATCCCGTAGATCTCCCACTGAACAGGGTCTACCTTAGGCGCGAGCAAAAAACCTCTCAGTAGCAAAGGCATCCCCTTGAAGCCGAAACTGCTCTAATACCAAATGTAGTTTTTAACCCTGTACATAAATTATCTACTAACGAATCTTAAAACAGAAAATAAACAATATCGAGAGCATAAAACATAAAACAGATAAACATAGATGTTTTCCCCTGGATCCCAAATCGGGACAACCAGTTTGATTTTTCATTATATTCCTTTTGGTGTTATAACACATATATATCCATGCCGAAGCATACATAAACCCCAATCCATTAACCTTGGGTTAGAACATAACCATAGTTCCCTTGACTAGATCTACAAAATACCATGGGCTGAAAACCATTGTACCCCAAAGCCATGTACAAACCCATGCAAAAAACCATGGGTGGATCCACCCACCTGAAAATAAGGACCAAAATTTTCTTCTGGGGCACTTCCCTGGACATTGACACGGGGCGCTATCACCCCCCCTGTGACCCCCCTTGACATTGCGCCCAACGCAACATACAAGGGGGGCTATCGCCCCCCCTATGACCCCCCTGTGCATGATTAGTCATGGAAGAATATAACACATACCCAACAAAGAGTACCTTGTGACTGGTGTGAAAGTCTCATCATAGTCGATCCCCTCAACTTGTGAGAATCCTCGAGCCACAACACTGGCCTTGTACTTCTCCACACTCTCATCAGTAGCTTGCTTCACCTTATAGATACATCTAGATCCAACCACTGATTTGTCAATCGATCCTGGGGCAATCTCTCATGCACTGTTCTTGACGATGGAGTCATACTCCTCTACCATAACATCAACCCAAATTGGTTGCCGCACTGGCTCCTGAAAGGAAGATGGTTCTGTCACAATACACTTGCACATAAGATCCATGTATCCAGTAAACTTGTCTGGAGATTGTCTCTGTCTGCGCAGTGAAGTAGGGGCTCTCACATTCTCTTTTGCATCAAGTCTCAATCTATCAGCTTCTGTGGTGTGCCTTCTACCATTTCTGGTGGATGCTTCTGCATGAGTGTTTTCTGCCACTCCATGATCCTCCGCATGTGGCTACTCCACATATTGAGGTTCATTCTTTGGAACCAAGAGTTCCTCCTTTGCAAGCAAATACAACTCTCTCTCAAGGGACAATCACATGGCTTTCTCCTCATCATATTTTATATCCCGTTGCACAACAGTCATTTTTTTGTTTTTCAAATACACTCGATAGTTTCGGTGAGTTTTAGTGTGCCCTAGAAATATCCCAATCTTACTTTTTTGTTCCAGCTTCTTCTTAGCGTCTTTGGTCACATGCACATAAATAGATTAGTCAAAAATATTTAAATGTGAAACATCATTCTTCTTACCAGTGAAAGCCTCTTCCTGTGTACTCATGCCAAGCATCTAATGATGATAGCATTTTTGCACAAATATCGATGTGTTGCATGCCTTTTCTCAGGGATGAAATGGTAGGTCCTAATCATGCAACATCACTCATGTTGCACCAACAATTGTTTTGTTCTTTCTTTTTATGACCTCATTCTTCTTTGGGTTATGAGGCGCAATTCGTTCTTTATGAATTCCTTATTTGTTGCATAAGTTCTAAAATTCATTAGAGATGTACTCACCACCATTGTCTCTCCTAAGAGCTTTCACATGCTTCCCCGTGTATTTATCCACTAGTGCTTTGAACTGAAGAAACTTTAAGAACGTCTGATCTTTTTTCTGCATGAAGTAGATCTAGCATTTTCGAGGAAATTCATCAAAAAATATCACATAGTACTTATGATTTGTTGTTGAAGTAGTATAGAATGTTCCACGTACGTTTTGGTGAACTCTGTTAAGGATTTCCAAAGCTCGGTTCTCCTTCTCATGAAAAGTGGCCCTTGCATACTTCCCCATAGTACATCCCTTGCATGTGTCTGACTGCGCAAGAGTACCCTTGGGAAGACTCATAGAAATCTATTGCATGACCTTCAAGGCTACGTGGTGAAGATGGCCCAATCTCCTGTGCCATACCTCACCCTCATCCCGGCTCACCAATTTGTTTGTTTTACCCATCAATGCTCCACATCCATCTACTTCAAGTTTATAGAGATTCTTAACTCGAATCCCAATCTTCTTGGCTTGTCCTACGGGAAATATTTTCGTTCACTGAAAACAACATCATAGCCTCTATCCTCCAACATTGCAACTGAGACTAATCTTTTCTTCAAGACCGGTACATGCATTACATATTTTAATTGAAAGGGTTTACCTGAATGTATCTTGAAGGTAATGGTACTAATCCCGGTAGAACTTTACTGCTCATCATCACCCATTTTAATATGCATCTGAACTTTCTTCTCCTCCAAGCTACTGAAAAGTTCTTTTTCTCTCATCATGTGAAAAGATGCACCAATATCCAAGTACCACCCCGATCCCATTGCACTTGACACCATGCATGCAATGAGTGAGAAGTCAAGCTTAAATTGTGAGGCCAAAGCCTCACCTACTACAGATATTGAAGCCTTATTTTTCTTCTTCTTTTGTGGACAATTAGTAGCATAATGTCCATGCTTGTGACAATCAAAAAATGTCACTTTGGACATGTCGTGCTTCTTGTCATGTTTACCAGAATCGGATTTGGAATGGAATTTCTTTCCTTTCCCCTCTGCGCCTTGGAAACCAAAGAAGAATCTTCTTCATCTTCATTCTCAGATGAAGATCCATCTTTGGTATTCCGCCTGAATTCTTCTTGCACCAAATTCAGCCAAAGTCATTCCCAATATGGAAACTTTTCCCTTTCATTGACAGAGTCATGATAACTATGCCAATGCCTGGGAAATACTAAAAGAGCTAGGCTCACCAAATCATCATCAGTGACAGCAATTTCGACAATTCCAAGCTCATCCCGACATTGGATAAACTTTGTTAAATATTTCGGCATGGTTTCACCTTTCTCCATTTTCATCTTCCTAAGTTTATCCTTCATTTCCAATTTTCTATGATCATTGGTGCTCTGAAATAGATCTGTCAAAGCTTTCCACATTGCATATGGTGTCACTTTTCCATGGATACTTAAGACAATGTGGTCTCTTACTCCCTCCAATAAGATCCTCCTCGCCTTTGCAACCTTCTTCTGCCAAGCATCAAGATTTGCGGCATCTATTACAATGGGTTTGGGAACATCATTTTCAATGAATTATTTCAACCTATTGTCCTCCATTACCGCCTCCATCATGTATTTCCAAGCACTATAGTTATATCTTCCCTCAAGTGCATACTCCAATCTCAAGCCATTGAAAGCCATTTCGATCCTGAATCACCTGTAGCACCAAGAATGTCATCTGTAAATTTGAATTCTATTTAGTCACAAACTCAGCTTCTCCTCCACTATAGTGATTTCATGTGCTATTATACCATGTAGAAATTATAAAAAAATGTGTATATCAATGGATTCAATCCAATCTCACAATGTATTGAAGCTAGATACTTAATCACTTCTAAAAAAAATTGTGAAAATTAAACATAATCACCAATCACATGAAGCAAAGAAAGAATCAAATCAAACCAAAACATAGAAAATTTCCCGGGGAAATATTTCTACTCAAAACCCCTCTATATCCTATTTCATATTAAACATGGAATCATGAAACAATTACAATGCACTCTTCTCACAAGAGTCTCCTGCACTCTGCTAACTATCTCACACCATCCTGGACAAAACTGACCAAGACATAGCCAATTCTCAACCTCTCAATATCTTTCCTTGCTTGCGCAATTCCTGATGAATGAAATCCCTATTCTTTAGGAATTTTGGCCTTCCTAAACTGCACAAGGATCATGGGCACTCTAATGGATGTCTGGTTGCATGCAAGCAACCTACTAATCACAAAACTGATAGTTAACCTCCCTTTCACCTTTGTCTCAACTGGATCTCCACTGGAATTTACATGCATGAAGCTAATAATAGTAAATCATTAGTTGCATGGTAGATCACTGATTTTGAATTAAATAATATTTAATTCACTTGATCTCTCACTAGAGCAACAAATAGTTACAACTAGTCAAACAGACTCTAACTCACATAACTAATTTAACTGGTTACACACGCATTAAAATAATGAACCAACTGCAATTCAAACTCCATAACTAATAGAATTACTCTGCATGCCTCACCAGCCACCCTGAACTTAAAATACATGAGTTAACTGAGTTTATCACACTCAGTTAACTATTACAACTGATCACAAGATAAGATTACATTTTCTTGTCCATTTTAATTAAGGGAAAATTAAAATAGACATTGCACCAAATTTAGCACATACTAGTTTAGTTGCTGCTAGGACCTATTGGTCCCACACTAGTGTAGGTGCTACAATTTCTTGTTGGACTTCATAGGGAAATCCCACTACATGGAAAACAATTGGAAATTATTCTTCATAGATACTCACTAAATGGCTCAGCAACACGAGTACAATGATACATGAGTAGATATATTTACGATGCAGAAAACAGATAGCATACAAGCACTAAAATCATACCCATACTTCTGCATGAAGGAAACTGAATCTAAGAACTGAAATGCACTAACACTATTTGTAGGAAATTGATGAACATGGCTGATATTGAATGAGGAATGAAGATACATCTACAATAGAAACAAACAGATCTATAATACGAAAACTAAGATTTTAAATATCACCAAGTGATCTCAACTATGAAGCCCTGGATCTGAATCCAAGAGACTATTAATGACGCTTTGGCATAACTGTGACTAAATGACAGATGTCTAGAAGCGATGCATAATCAACTAAAGGTGAAAAAAATTATATCTCTCCAGTAACTCTTTGAGTTGCAGCCTTATTACACTCATCATGCGGCTCTAGTGCTCTGAGCCGCTACCATAACACCCTATGCCCGCGGCTCAGCTTCAGAATAGCGTCATCTGACCTCAGGGATTTGGCCACGTCCTTAACATGTTGTGTCAAAGGCTTTGGCACCTTGGTCGGGGCACAACACATCCTATCAGTGGATCTGCTCCAGTAGGGCCGCTACCAAGGTCTTACGTGCCCGCAAATCTGCTTCAATAGACCCAGGTTTTGGAATGTGCACCAGATTCTAACCTCGATCCATTGCGTGAGCTTCTTTCGACATACGTGTGCAAGACAAGAAATAAAAAATACGACCAAAAATGAAAATAGCATGGAGAATATCTCATGAGCGAATGTGTGCAAATGAGCTTGAGGTCGCCTATATTTATAACTTTGTGAGTGACTGCTTAGGGCTTTGACTCGATCAACATGTAGTTAAGCTGACCCATAAAATATTAAATTAATTCATGACTTAAATTCTTCTTTACCGATTGGGGTGATCTATAGGTCGATTTTTATCCTCTAAAAAAGAGGAATATAATTAAATTATTATCTTAATCATCCAATTTTTCCAATGTGGAATTTGACATTAGTTGAAAAAATTAACATAAAATACTCTTACGGCTCTTGGCACCCAACTTGTTGCACTAGTGTTTAGGAATAGATAATTAGCATATCATTGTACAAGCCAAAAATCTCGAATAAACTCTAGAATGAAATAGCACAGAGAACTAAAAAATCTAAAATGTTGAACATCAGGAAAACGATTATACCACATTTCATAAGGGGATTTATTATTTACGATAGAAGAAGGACAATGATTATGAATATAAGCTGCCCAAAGCACCACTCCTCCCCAAAACATCAACTTAGCATTCTTAAATAACATCATATATCTAGCCATACTAAGCAAAGTTCTATTCATATGTTCTGCAACACCACTCTATTGTGGATTATAAGGTATGGTAGGCTGATGTTTGATTCCACTATCCTTTAAATAATGTTCAAAAGAATTAGAAATATATTCACCACCGTTATCAATTTTGAGAATGTCAATGTTCAATTGAGTTTCATTTTTTACTATCAAATGAAAAGTTTTAAAATTTTCAAATACTTGTGACTTATCTTTCAACAAATACACCCAACACATTCTCAAATAATCATCACTAAATGTCAGCATATATTTATTACCATTAGTAGTTGCAATAGGCATAGGACAAAAAAAATCTGAATGTATGAGACATAATTTTCTTGAAGATTTAGAAGAATAACTATGAAAATGCTGCTTAGAATGTTTCCCCAAAAAACAAGCCTCACATGGTGTAAGCTTTGTTGGAAATGTAGGAAATCCTTTTATACCTTGTTGTCTCAAAATTCAGATATCTTCTTAGTTAATGTGACCAAAATTTTCTTTCCATAATAAAATGGAATATATAGTATCATTTCGTTGTGCTAAAAAAGCATAACTACCATGAGAATTCATTATAGTAGATGATGTACCATTCAATTTTAAAAGTGTACCTTCTTCAACACCGGTCATAATGTCTGTATGATCAAATGATCTACATATCTCAATGATGACATTGAAGATATGTATGGAATTCCCTTGCAATTGAATATGTATAAGAGACATTAAGATTTCTTTGAAATTGTAGAATGTAAAGGACATCATGTAGAACATAATTTTAAAGCTCTGGTATCTTAAAAAAAATGGATCCAATTTATGAAGGCTTAATTTGAGATTTGTCAGCAAAATATACTACTCCATCAACTTGGTCATTGAAAGTTTCAAAAATATACCTCCTAAAAGCCGTATGACATGTACTACCTCAATCCAAAATCTAATTTTCTTACTAAGAAGAAAATGTTGTACTAAAAACATCATTAATATTAAAATTTCAATGAGCAACAATGTAATGTGCAAAATCTAATGATTTTCCCTTATCTCATGGTGGTTAGTATATCTTTTCATTCAATTGTTCTCTCCTTTCATTGAATTTATCCCAAGGAGTTCTATAATTAATAGAAGTATGGCCTACTCTTCCACATCTATAACATTTTACATGTTATTTTTCTCCTTTCTTCATATCACCTTGATTATTATGGTCCCTCCCACCTCTAAAATTTCTTCTACCAACTATTGAAATCAATGAAGTCATGATTACTTCAACCCAAACAAATCCTTTAGAAAATATGAATTATGGGAAATATTCTTTAAAAAAAAAGAACATAAATCTCTTTATCCTTTTAATTTAAACAAATATTTGGGTTAATGATTTGTTGGTGAGCTCCAAAAATAACCCAGTAGAGAGTTAGATTCAAGCCTCATTATTCCCCTTTTTCTTTTCTCTTCAAATTTTAAAACTTATTTCAAATCAAAATAAAAACAAATTTCTGCTAGAATATTTCCACCACTTTTAACTCCAAGTTAATTAATTTCAAAATTAGCCACTTTCACATTTACTTTCTCATTTCACCTTTCTTTAACTATTTTTTTTCTTAAATATAATTGATAAAAGAAATGAGAAATATTCTCTATATAGTTTCATTAACTTCATACTCACCAATTTTTTCTCCTATTGACTTTCACGTTTCTCTGTTTCTTTGTCTTTTCACTTTAGCCTTTTTGCCTCTTCTTCTTTCTCCACCTTTCTGCCTTTGCTTCTTTCTTTCCTCACATTCACCTTTCATCCTCTCCCTCTTTCTCTGTTCACTTTCACCTTTCTGGCTTTGCCTACTTCCACACAAAGATGTTTTTTCTAGAAGTAATATAAAATATATAGGAAATGTATTCACCTTACTTGTGGTATCATATTCTGGAAAATGTATGCATATTCATTTAATTTTTGCAAATCCTTGTCAAAAAAATCATGTAAATATCTATTTTTTTAATTTCAAATAATAATTAATAATTCACTTCTAAAAAACATTTCAAAGCTTCACTAATATTCAATGTTATTTATTCACTGTCTATTGTGCCAACAATGAGAGTTAATGGTGGGTAATCACTTTTACCTTGGTTGCATTCAACTTGGTTTCTAACACTCCAGTAGTCTTTATGTCATGCCTTTGCAAGCAATGTGCTCCTCCAAATGCATTTTATGAAACTTGTACATTATTCCCTCCATAAACTTCAAACAAAGACTCGTTAAAAACAAACTTAACTTAGTGGGCACGGAGTTTATAAGCAACTTACTCAACCACGATCTGATACCACTAACAAGCCCGAATAAACTCCACAATAGAATAGAAGAATGAAAGAGCGTGGTATTAATGATAAAATAACTTATTTATACACATGTGCAATCTAGGTACCAGAAAATTGTGTCTCAGTAACTTATTAACTTAAAAAACGAAATATAAAACTAATTACATATTGTACAATAACAATCCCCAAGGATTAGTTAAAATAAAGATGAATTTAAGTTTGAGTTTTGAATATTTAATTTTTAATAAATACTAAAAATGAAAGGATTTTAGATAAGATTTGAAAGTAAAAAGAGAATTTTTAGGTTTTGAAAAGAAGAGAGATTTTGAAGATAGCAACAAGTGTATTTATAGTTTTGGTTCTTAAATTGTTATTTTAAAATTGTTTATATTGCTTAAAATAATTAAAAATTATTTAAATTTCAAAATGAACGAAAAAAATTACAAACCTTTATTTGAATATATATAGATTTTCTATTGAAATTTTTTAATCCAAATTCAAACTTAGTAACTATGATTTAAATTTGTTTAAATAAACTCTTTGTATATTAATAAAATTCTATTACATATTAAGAAGTAGATATAATATCTACACCTAGATGTAGATATCAATGTAGACACAGTTCTCAAATTATGAGCCTCACAGAATTTATATATACAAATTGTTTACATATATATATATAGCTTTACAAACAAAGAATCACACATTGAAATTGATTTAATGTTATATGTTGTTGTGGGGAGGAGTATTGTAATCCCTTGACTCTGTCTTTTTGACCGTATGATGTGGATGATTACTGTGTACTTCTTTTTGTGGTAATAGAAATCAAGTTGCAGCAGTTAAGAGAAAAGAAAAAAAATATCTCAAGTAATGTTTACGTACAGATTCATTTAAAAAAACCACAAAATGGCAATAGGTATGCTTCAAGCTAATGTCTACCGTATACCAAGTCTACTGTACAGAAGCGTAGCATTGACCTTGCAAAGCACATAGGATTTCGAACTCTCCTTCAGCAATATCTTTCGTGCCCCCTCGTGGAAGAAAACAACATCCAATTTGCACCATTCTCCATGAACAACAGGTATTTGCAATGAATGTAATCCATTCAGGTAGATGAATATAAAAAATTATATTTGTAGAGTACGGTTGGATGATTTGTGTGCACAGTGAAGACATTTATCTGAACATGGCTGCATGAATTATTTAGGAATATAAACGTACCAGTGCTATCATATCAAGAAGGAGTTGTCTATTCAGTCAACAGAATATTAAGTGGGCATGGCATTTTTTTACTGGAATTTGGTAAAAAAAATTCAAAAAATTAAGTAGTTGATGTGTTTGAATTGCATTTTTATAGTAAAAATAGATTCAGCACTATCAAAGACGTTTTAAATACCCAAAATACTGAAATTTAACAACTATAAACAAAATTCTAATAAATCTTTGCCAAAATTTATCAAAATCTTTACCCCATTCTATGAATTTTTTTAGACTAAAGCTTCCTCATCTGATCATCAGCCCATTGTGCGATATCACTATTTTAATTTCAAACTAACCTGTACGTTTAGGACGCACTGACCGTTACAGCATCCATGGAGCCTGTACCATACATTGTTGGTATCCGTTAAGAGCAAGAAACAGTATACGTATTTAGTATGTTTATGGCTTACAACTAACTGCGATCAAGCTCATACATTATGAATCAAACAGAAATCATATTTATAAACACAGAATTTCCCTTCAAATTAATGTTTTATAAACGGATAATTTCTCTGAAATTAACGTTTTATAAATGGAGAATTTTACTTGAAAGTTCTATATCTTTTTAAAGTGAAAAAAAAATTAGTCATGCTAAAAGCTGGTGTAACTAAAAGGTGATTTTGATGACTAAGAGTTGGTGTGGCAGAGAATTGGTGTGATCGCAAGGTAATTTGGATAAATTAAATATTTCTGGGTCCCAGTTTCTCAGATTTAATAGAAATGCTGACAATATTTTGTTGAAACTTTTACAAATTCAGATTAACACTATTAAAATTTTGAGTATTTTAAATTCTATTATCAAAACAATTCAAACCATACAACTATCAAATTTTCAAAAATTGACAACCCAATTTTTTATCATTTTGCATTCCCAAACACAATCCAATTTTCAAAAATTGACAACCCAATTTTTTATCCTTTTGCATTCCCAAACACGATCCATCTCCCAATCCATCTGAATCTGAACATGATAAAATGATAGCGATGTTTAACGACCTCTAACGTAATTTTCGCCTGCGAAAAGAGAATCCAGAGGAACTGAACGTTGTACGAATGACACCAACGTTTAAGATTTCAGTAGTCTAACTCGATTGCTTTTTTGTTTTGAAAATTATTGAAATTCAGGTAAGATTTTAAGAAAATCTGGTAAAGATTTTTGAAAATTCAGGTTATAGCTATCAAACTTCGTACTCTAGAGGTTTTTGATGGTGCTGAATCCATTTACACCATCAAAAACATGATAAAAACACTCTTATTACAAGATTTCTTTAAAAAAATTACCCAAATTCTAACCAATTTTGACCATCAAAACAATTATTCCTCGGGATAAATAAACAACTCCTTTAAGAACCATTTAAACTGAATTGCCGGTTAAACTAACTCTCTAGATATAAATGAATAATGTTTTAAAAGTTAAAGTGCCCTCCATCACAAAAATAAATAAAAGTCAGAAGGCTAATGTAAATTAAATAAAGAAGCTCGATGGCCACGTAGTAGATAGTACCTGCGTACAAAACACAAGAAAGTCAACTGCTCTCTTTCCAACTGCTTCGTTTTCCTGCTAGCACGTTTAGAAGCAGATTCATATATGTAGCGAATCGCAGTGCCAACTTGCAATTCAATTATTTCGGAGACCGTTCCTACGTCGGTGTGTGAGTGACCGTTTATTATGCAGATCGTGTAGGAGGGCACGCGAGAAAGGCTGCCTACAATTTGTACATAAGAGTAGGCTACTGTGGCGTACATGTGCTTTGCTATGCAAGTGCGCGTTACTATATGCTACAAAAATCTTTTCATAAGCGTATTTGGGTCTTTTCAATATATATTTAAGTGGAAATTAGGAGTTGTCTAATGGTTAATGGTTTGTGGTAAAAAAAAAATATCAAAAAATGAGGTAGTTGGAGTGGTTAAATTGCATTTTTGATGGTGGAAATATATTCAATCTCATCAAAAACCCTTAAGGCACCTTAAACACTAAAGTTTAACAATTGTAATCCAGATTAGTGTCATTTTACCTTAAATTTTGTGTAATTTAGACACGCATCATTGATCGTATATGATTCTGGATCCCTAGGCAATATAGAGATAAATAGTTCCAATAATTTAATATACTGCAGCGAAAAATTGGAGTAAACTTTTAGTATGATTTTTTGGAGTTTTCTAAGGATTTTTGGTTAGTTTGGCGAAAAAAATTGTGGTTAAATCTTGATTTGTGTTGTTTAAATTTATATTATAACTGCATATATGGATTCAACACCCTCAAAAATCCATGGGGCACATATATTGTGAAGAGGTCACTTGTCAAACTTGTGATTTCAATGAATACGTGTCAGATTCTTAACAATTTAGATTGGAAAATTTCAATAAACCTGAAAATTTTCCAAAAAGTTGCACTTTAATGGACTATTGGCTAAATAAGTGAAGACTTTATAAATACGTCTTGATATAAGATTACTATAATATCTTTTTAGAATTTGATCGACATAGGTGTCCATCAAATACGTTTTAAATTTTTATATGATTGTATTTCTCAATGTGTTTAATAATGTGCAAAATATATTTTTGACTATTTATTTTTTGGGAAAATGTCATTAACATCTTATTTCAAGTTGTTGAAGGGTACCTCAATTAAGGAAATTTCCTAGCTATGCCACAACATACTACATGAAAGTTAGAAATAGTAGAAGTGTCATTTCAAATTTTCAACTGTGTACCATATCTTTGAGTCCAAAGAGAAAACTTAACAATGGAAACTCTCAAGGGTGTTCAACCCTAACATTTGAAAAACTGTCAAGACCTGTTCATTACACAAAATTTGTGAATCATAAAATTTTGCATACTCCCATGAATGGACAAATCTGATCATGGCATAATGGATTTAAAAAATATTTTCTCAAAGTTTATTCTCATGGCGACATGGAATAATGACATCTTCGACAAGTTTGTCATTTACGACATATTAAAACAATACTCAACATGAGAAGGTTCCAAGTTTCCAACTGCCATTCCTTACGTGCTTTAAATGCAACCCCTCCATTAGGACCTGAATTCACAATTATCCCTTCTTCTTTGATCTTGACATGTATCCCATTTTTTGAGTGCGGTCCAAGCCAATTTTATCCATCACAAGAGGATCATGAACCTAGACAACAACGTCTAAGGATTTGAAAATTGTTGGGTTGTGAGGTTCATGCGAAGAGTCAATCTCTACTATGACACATACGATAATGTGATACATGTGATGCTTAGCTCGAATTAATTTCCAAATTCCCATATTTGGGCTTCATATTATCCATTCCAAAGTCGTCCTTTGGTCACAAATCTAACTAGCGAATCGCATAATTTTCTAGTCAAATGCCACCCTTTGTGTTGCTTGCTGTTCTTGTAGCAACTAGGGTATTTGTCCCTTACTTGTTGTTACCTCTTCTATTACAAACAAGTGTACCTTCACTACACCATATCATTCTCATATAAACCTTTATGACACTAGTTGATCGAGGTGGCTCCAGAAATGCTCCTAATTTAGAAGTGGCTCAGAAAATGCTCAAAACTCAATGTTCTCATATCCCACCCAAACTAAGACTAGATCGTAGTGTTCGTTGTCCTGATTCCAACGGTGTTAACGGAACTCAAATCTAAGTGCGTATGCTCAAGATATTCATAGTCAATGTTTTGGTCAAACTAGGTGCAGTGGAAGCCACTAATGAGGAAACAACTTAAAAGTTAGCAGTGCATGGATTTCGTCCATCGAGATAGTCAAATTTGTTTCCTACATAATTTTTCCAATGAAAAATTTTGAATGGTGGATATAAATCAAAAATATTAAATTGGGCGGTTGGCCCAATGGAACAGCCCATCCCCATCCACCATTAATATATATGTGTTATATATATGGCCTATGGCCAACGACTATGTTATGAGCCTTGGAGGCGATGGGGATTGAAACAGCCCAAACCTATAGGCCGACTCGCTAATAAGTAGCTCCATTAATTGCTTCATGTTATACTACACAAAAAACTAATAATGGCCCATTTAAAATAACAAGCACACACTAATCTAATCAAAATTCCGAAACAATTATAATTGGGGGAGACCCGCGGGTTTGACCCTGGGACCTCTGCGTGCCCCCCTCCCCCCCCAATCCCCAAATTTTTCCCATTGACCATTACACCAAGTAGCATGACTTGGTAAAGTCCACCCAAATTTTTTATATTAAACTCTCAATTCACCATTCGACATGGGGAATGAATGAAGGAAAAGCCACACTATGAACCCAAGTGCAGGAAAGAATTTCAAGGAAAATAATATTTTAGGGTAATATTCTCTAGAATATTCCATAGAATATTTCATGGAGAATCAATAAGGAATCTAAAATATTCCCTAAAGGGAAAATGTTCATAGTGACAAATTCATGCCAAGTTTATACTCATTTTTCTCATAATTTCACAGAGAACACAATGGTGTAATTAATTTTCCCATCTAAGCAACAGGTCTTCAGTCGTCTTGCAAGGAGGAAAATTTTGGGAACCATGAGGAATGTAGAAGATTCCCTTGGGGCCAAATTTTGATAGTTTCAAAACTAGGTTGACTTTATAATCAGATTACTCGGTTTTCACAAGCATTGCAATGGTGAAGTAAAATTTTTCATATGAGCATCAGAGATCCAGTCAACTAGTGAGAAAGAATATTTGGGGAATTTTTGAGATTTAGGAGGGTCCATATTTCAACCGAGTCAGAACCAGGTCGACTTTATAGTCATTTTCACGATTTCGCACCAGAAATCTAGTGGTGCAGTCCATTTCTTCCGCAGACGTGTGCATTCTCAGGCCATCCCTGGAAGTGGAGGTATAAGGTGTCTTTTGTACATGCATGTGATTTTATTTTTGTTGAGGATTAATGAAGGAAGCCTACCCATTTTGGGTAGAGGTCAGAGACATATCCCATACTCGGTGAAATCTGTTACCAATTTTTTGTGTTTTTGCTTCTCATGGTTGCATTATATTTTCACTCCTTTCATGTGATATGCTTTAATGGTTACATGCTCTTTTATATGCAATTATGTATGCATGTTTGAAGTAAAAAGATCCATATCATGTTTTGTATAAGAGTTGGTCTTCTGCTAATATTAATTGCAAGTGTATGATAACCAGGGGAAAGCTCCAAACAAGTGAAGGAAAAATCATGTCCTTCGTTCAAGAAGTGAGGTGTGCAACATGAAGAAGAAAATGGCAGATGAAGAAGCTCTAGTGGAGGAAGAGTGAAATTATCGCAATATCTTCTTCACCGTCACTGAGAAAGTTAACAAGTTGTTTGTAGAATATGGGAAGATAATAAAGCCTGAGAAGAAGGAACCAGATGATCATGCCTCAGTAAATCATGAAGGGGGAGGAAAGGATTCTCTTAATAAACACACCATGAAAAATAGGGAGAACGAGCTGGCTTGGTTGGTCCCTAGCCAACCAACTCATTTCCCTTTACAAAAAATGTAAACTAAAATGCACAATGGAAGCATTAAAGATAATAAGAACAAGAAATAAATGAAATTGGAATTAGTTCCTTCCTTATTCAAATTATTTTGCAAATATACATAGTAAAACCATATATCCAACCCAAAGGGACAAGGCAATACAAGTTTGAAAAATTGCAACAATAGTGTATCTAATTTCTTCAAAGCTTCTCTAGCTAAACATATCATAGAACCCCTAACTTATACGTAGATGCTCGACCCTTGGCTGCATTGAAAAATTAACAGGAAAATGCGTTGTATCGATGTCTCACCTTCATTTTTACCATGTCCATAAGGCTCCAAGACCGATGTAGAAAATGGAACAAACCCCCAATGGTAGGTACACATCGTTTCCTTAAAAATTGTGATATTTTTGGAGTTGATATAGAGTGAGTCGGCCTGCTATCCACCTGGTATAGGAACGACGGATGGTACGAGAACATTGGATCCTGCACCAACCAACTTCGACTTCGATTAATAACATTTCCTTACCATGCCTTAAGGAAATAAGAATAGATAACTTACAAATAAATGTAATCCAACTTAACATGTTTAATGATTAATAAGCCCCTATAATCCAAATCCAAGAAAACCACAAAAAGGTATAAGAACCATGTGTAAAGGGGTTTAATTTAGTTGTAAAACATGGGTTTGGGTACCATGATTTAGGATAAAGGTAGGGTTAAAAGAAGAAAATCATGGTGACTAACAAGTGCTTTCAAGCACCAATAAGTCGTTTTGTACCTACTCCTATTTTTATAGGCAGATAGATTTAAATTTCCATTATATAAGTTGGATGCACAAGGAAATATCGAGTCTGTAATTCATTGGAATTCCTTGATAAAGAAGAAAACATAAGAGTACTCATTCTCTGATTATGTAAATCAATTTCTACATATAGCCTTGCCTCTTCTCAATGTTGATGTTATTCCTAGGATTGCACCTAAAAACAAAAGAATTATTCACCTCAGTGAGCAAACTAAAATTGGACATTGGTACCTTTACTAGAATTACACATAGATTAGAATATATGGGTGTGAGATACCTCCTTATAGGTTGCTTAAATTTGTGTCAATTGAGATTTTTTCACTAGAATACATAAGACAAATGATGAATATGGGTGATATACACTTTGTCTCTAGTTCAAACTAAAAGCACAGATTGGACCATTCATTGTCAACACCAAAGCAGTAGCAAAGGAGACAAATTCTCTGTTAAATAAAATGAGGTTCAAATTGAGCTTCACCTAGTATTATGATCCCTTGGGGATTATTTCTAAACTAAGAGTTGAACATAAGACAACACCTTATGCACACACACCTAGGCCATAAATACAACAATATGTTAATCAAGAAGAGTGATAGGAGAACACTTTGCAAGAGTCATAGGAACAAGTTGTTATTCCAACAACTTCAAAAACTCTAGTTCCCTAGGAGAAATAGACTAAGAGGCCAAGGGAAATTGTATCTCTATTAGTTTCAGAAATCCAAGAGACAAAATTGATAATATTCAAGAGAAGGGATAAAACTAATACTGATGAAGGGCCTTTTTAAGGAGAAAGTTCATAGAAGCAAGAAACAATGGTACTGAAAGGTTTACACACTTTTACATTTTTGAGTATTGAGGAGATCTCCACGTATTCTCCTATGTCATTAGTAACTGAAGGTCTAAAACAACAGAATATTTTTTCAGCTATAAATAAATTAAAATAATGAATGAGGTACTGAAGGTGAGTACATATTTTCAATTCTGGAAGAAAAATTCTTCTAGCCAACAGAAACTTCTTTTTGCACATGACACATAGAAGGTACAATTTAAGCTAGACTTCTTGGAACCCAATTTCCAGTCCCTAAAAGTGTAGAAGACTACAAGACATCCATATTTTCCTGTGACACTAAATAGATCCATTTTATTGATCAGATTGACCTACACAAGCAGCTTGGAGAAATGATTTACTCTACCTTGAAAATTTTAGATATGACAACATCCAAGCTGCAAGCTTCACTAAAAAACATTTAATCACATGAAAATATGGAGAAAATGTCCTCTTTGGCCAAATATAGCATGATTAAATCATTGGAAAACCTTGTAATAAAGTTAGGATATAATCCTATTGATATTAAAGTAGCTGAAGAAATGATAAAGAGGAATAATGTTGATGTACATGCATTAAGGAAGAAGCTTAAACTTCCAATTATAGAGCACCCACAAGCAAAAGAAGTTGGAAAATTGGAGGTAGATAAGAAAACATTTTCACGATGACAATTGAACAAAATCTCCAAATACAAAAAATGGAAGTTGAAATGGAAACACTGTTGAAAGAGAAATAACAATAGCTCAGCATTTCAGATGTTATCCCCATAGCCAAAACATTTATTGAAATTACTTTAACAACAAGGATGTCTACAATAATAATTGTTCCAGTGGGTAGACAATCCAGTGATGTAGCAACATATTTATCTAAGCGCCATAGGAGAATTGACACTTAAAGATCAAGAGATTGAGAAACTCAGTTTACAGTTACAAAAGATACAAAAACAAAAAATGAAAACTGACAATGCTTATGTAGCTGAAACTCAGAAGAATTTCAAGCTAACAAAGCAAATGATAACTTATGAAAGTGAATCTGTAATGGCCCAGAGTGCTTCTTAAGAAAAGGAGAGCATTTGGGCTTGATATTAATGAATCTATGGCTAAATATAGGCCTTCCATTGAAATGAATTTTGAACGGGAAAAATTATTGCGGAAATCGAATGAAGTCGTGGCAGAAGTGAAGAAATACCTGGACCACAAAACAAGAGATGCTACAAGGATAATCAAAGTTCTAAATTCTAAAACAAAATAAGAACATGATGAATGTGCAATTGAAGACAAACCAGAAACTATATTGGAGGTGAGAAAGGTCCATTCTAAAAGGAATTTAATGCTATAGTTGGAGAATAAGTTTAATAATCTGGAAGTTAAAATTAAAAAGTTTCATAGAAGATTTAATATTTTATATCAAAAAGGACTTCCAGGCCTGGAATATTTATGTGATAAATTAATCCCTCTTGAAGAATATCAACATATATTGCATGATATAGCAATAGACAAAGCTAAATTTGCAAATATCAAATGATCTATCATTGGGAAGGATTTGTTGGAAGGTTTAAGTTATGATTTGATAATTTAGCATTCAGCTGTTATCTCTAAATATGCTCTATTTGGATGTAAAATGATTTTACACATATTATATGTAGATGAAAAAATAAATTTTGTGTTTAATGTTTAAGGAATCATATATATCATCTTAAATTCTACCTTTCAAAAAGAATTTAAAGCTTAATTTTGTTAAGTGTGAGGAACCAACCCTTTTATTATATCATGAATAATTAATATTTACATATGTTTAACACTTTAAAGAATTGGTCATCCAAACCAAAATAAAAAACTATTTTAGATGCTTTAACACAATTCCTTAACCTATAAATGCCTACAAATGACATCATCAGATTGGCACCATTGTCAGGGAACAAAAAATTGAAGTATATTTTCCCTGGGACAAAAAATAGAATTTATTCTTAAAGATGAATAAGAATTTATCTGGCTAAATCATTCACCTAGAGACTCCATTGGTTAAACGTGAATTCACACAGGCATACTAAGTTTCATTATAACTCTGTGCTTCCTTCTCCATTAACATATCCAAAAAGGTTAGTGAGAATTTCCTCTTCTAGATACAGATTAGAAGCCTTTTCTTCTACTTTTGTATCTCTCCCATCAGAATTTATATCACAACTTGATCCTTTTCAGCCTATCCCAATTCCTGCAAAGTTATCATATCTACCACCAAAAGTGTTATAATTGTTATCTAAAGGAGTTGACCTTCATTCATCTCTATTGGTTCATCAATTTGAATCAATTCACCTTCCTATCCCTACATCAGAGGCAAATGATACTGAATCTGAATTAGAACTTGATTTTTCTGATTTTAAACGAACTTATTATATTTCTTCTATGATACACACTTACCCATATAGTTCTATGAAACATGAGGAAGGTTTTACCATTTATACTAGCCATTTTTCCTTTGAATAAGAAGACAAAATCATCGCAGAAGTTCAAAAATTAGTTATCTCTTCTCAATTCATACACCCTACTTCCACCTCCTATCATCCATCCTCATCATGATTAATTTCTTCCCAACATCCTCCTCCTCCTTCATGTACCTCATTTTCATCTTCATCTTCACCTACAACACCTCATTCAATGAATGTTTTCAACCAATAATAGCAGCTCGTTATGCAACAATATTCCTTCCTCCTGCAACTCAAATCCATCCTTTTCCTGATGTGTATTTGAAGTTTCTACCTAGATTCAATGGAGAAACAAGTCCATCTGCTGATGATCAGTTAGCTGCATTTCAAGATTTTGTTGATAATATGAATATTGAACATGAATATGTCTATACTAGACTTTTGGTCCAATCTTTAGAAGGAAATGTTATAATTTGGTTTAGAAAGTTATAATCAAATTCTTTTAATTCCTGGGATGAATTAATTAAGATTTTTAAAAATCAATGGGGAATTAAGAAATATGTTGTTTACTATTTAATAGAATTTGAGTATTTGAGAAGGAACCAAAATGAACAAGTTGTTGATTTCATTAAGAGATTCAATCAAATCTACAAGAAAATATCTTGATTGTAAACCTCCAGTAACTGCTGCTAAAGTTATATTTTCGAAGGCATTCGAATATATTTTACTGTGATTCTTAGAGAAGTAAAGTCTAAAACTTTAGCAAATATGTAGACCAATGCAATTGAAGTTGAATCTAATAGGTCAACGTCGACTAAACTGAGATAAAAAGCTAAAAAGGCTAAAAAAAGAATGAAAGTTAGGGAATAAGGTGCATCTTCATAAAAAACTAAAGATGAAGAACATAAAATTGATGAGATAACTTCTCTACTTAGAAATATATCTTAAATAATCTCTAGGATGGAATCTCAACCTAGAGTTTCCCAACCAGTTGTAAATAGACATCAAGTTCAGTATAGAAGAAATTTTCAACCTAAAATTCTTCAAAGACCAAAAAATGACAAGAAAATCCAACCTCCCTTAATGATTGATGATCAATACACTCAGGAAACCATTCCTATTGTTACAAATTATATCAAGCAATTGGGAGATTCCTCATCCCATGATGTTATTATTCCAATGAATCAAGATCAAGTTTCTATCCAAGATCAAGAGAGTGCTCAGCTCTCAAAATACAAATATTTCTCTGAGTTTCTAATTTCTGAGTCAAATTGAAGATATGACTTAACGCCTAGACCATGACCTGGTAGACAAAATTAAAAAGGTTAACTTTTATGAACTTGAATTTAAAACTTCTAAAACACAAAAATCATCAACTGAAACACATAATCAGTTACTTGAACAAAATACTCCTAAAAAGGCTGCTCCAACAATTTTTTATGTTGAAAAATAACTAGAAAGAGTTAAAATCTCAATTCCACTATTTGAAATCTATAAAAATCCACGTTATAGGAATCACATTTCAAAATTGATTCAATCTTTAAGTATTGATTTAGAAGAAGATATCATAAGTTTTCAAGATGAAAAACCTCAAGTATTTTTGGTCCTAGCTCATATATGATTGATGAAAGTGTTCCTCCCTTTTATGTCACATTGAAAGTTCATTCTTATCTCTTATATAATTTCATGTTAGATTCTGGGGATTATGATAATCTAATTCCTAAAGTAATCATGGATCAACTTCAATTAGAAATTACTACACCATATCGTGATCTGTATACTTTTGTTTCTAAGAAAGTACATTGCGTCACATTAATTAAGGATTTAGTTGTAACACTTGCTCAGATCCCTGTCAAAAGCATAGTCTTAGATATAGTAGTTATAGATATTCCACCCAACTTTGGGATGCTATTGTATAGGTCTTGTTATGCAAAGTTTGGAGGGAGTTTACAAATGGACATGTCTTTTGCAATAATCCCAATTTATGGAGGTGAACATTTAAGGTTATATAGAGAAGTCATATTTGTCAACACAGTTTGTAAAGGCAATCAAGCCATCAATAATATAATTTATGCTATTGATAAATATTTTGGGTGCTTTAATTTAGCTGATAATGATCTTTCAGATTCTCAGATCAACATTCAAGAAGTTGTTACTACTCCTAAAATTTCTAAAACTGATATTTGGAAAATGTACTTTGATGGAGCATTTTCCAAACATGGAGTTGGAGCTGGAGTTTTACTCATCTCTCCCGATAAGAAAAATATAAATCAATCGTTTAAATTAGACTTTGATGTTACAAAAAATGTAGCGAAATATGAAGCCCTTCTTTTAGGATTAAAGTTAGCAAAAAGCCTAAAGGTTGAAATTTTGACTGTATTTCGTGATTCAGAGTTAATTGTGAAACAAACTAGGAACTTATGTAAAATTAAACACCCCAGGATAAGATATTAAAGAAATGAAGTTTGGGATTCTCTAGAAAATTACTTCCAAGCTTTCAATATCACATCAATCCAAAGAGAAGAGAACATTCATATTGATGCCTTGGCATTTTCTGTTAGTTCCTTTAAAAATCCTGATCCAATGCAATTACATTATTAGATTGAAGTGAAAAACACGCCTTCCATTCCTCATAACCTTTAACATTGGCAGGTTTTAGAATATGATGAACATTTTAAAAAATTCTTACGAGCAATAAATGAATTCTCATCTTTGCATATTGAAGAAGAACAACTCAATGAAAGTAAATCAAATGATGACAGTTAGAACTCATAGTTCGACAAAAAATATCTCACCATAATACCATTCAATTATCTAAAAATTACATTCCAAAAGGAATAGTTCCCTTCGAAGAAAATTATGATCATAATTATTTTTCAAAACCCTCATTATTGAATTCACAATAAGAGGATGTTCAGGATTGTAATATTGGAATGACAGAAGAAGTTAGAAATGTTACAATCTCAACATCATTGCCTCAAGAAATTAAAAACAAATATATCAATATTTTCAATCATTATAAAGGTGTATTTTCATGGTAATATGAAGATTTGAAAACCTACGACACATATATTATTGAACATAAATTTCCTCTCAAACCAGATGCTAAACCCTTTCAGCAAAATTTAAGGAGAATAAATCTAGTTTTTCTTCCAATTATTGAAAAAGAAATTAAAAAATTATTGGATGCAAAAATAATTATTCCCCTAAGATATTTTGAATGAATAGCTAACCTAGTACCTATTAGGAAGAAAAATGGTGAAATAAGGTTGTGTGAAGACTTTAGAAATTAAAAAAACTATCTTTAAAGGATAATTATCCATTACCAAAAATGTATCAATTACTTGAGAAAGTCTTAGGTTCAAACATAATTTAAATGTTAGATGGATTTTCTAGTTACAATCAGATTCTCGTTAGTCCATAAGATAGAGAAAAGACAACATTTAGAACTCCTTGGGGTACATTTTGTGTATGCTAGAATGCCACTTGGTATAATCAATGTTGGAGAAACATTTCATAGAGAAATGGATCTTTCATTTTTTGTTAAGACAAATAAATTCATTGTTATTTATCTTGATGATTTAAAAGTATTTTCTAATTTTGATGAAAAAAATTTAAAGCACTTAAGGAAAGTTTTGAAAGATGCAGGAAATATGGGATCTCACTTAATCCCAAAAATTCTTCGTTTGCAATGAAATAAGGAAAGCTATTGGGACATATAATTTCAAATAAAGGAGTGGTTATTCATCCCAAAAGAGTCTTGATGATTGAGGTAATTAGATTACCTAGAAATTTAAAAAAAATCAAGCATTTCTAGGAAAAATAAATTTCTTGAGAAGTTTTGTACCTTATTATGCTGAGATAGTCAAATATATTACTGGCATGCTTATAAAGGATCATGAAGTCAAGTGGAAAATAAAGGATAGGCATTATTTTTCACGTTTCAAGAAGACCATCTTTGAAGCTCCAGTACTAGTTAGTGCTGATTACTTGAAACCTTTTATTATCTTTTCTTTTGCATCTGACACAACCTTATTTCTTATTCTTCTTAAAAGAAGTGGTGATGGATATGAGAAACCAATAGAATTTTTTAGGAATTTGATGAGATATGTTTAATTGAGATATGACATCATAGACAAACAACCATATGCCCTTATACAAGCTTTGAAATCCTTCAGGATTTATGTTTTGCATTCTCCTTTTATTTCCTACGCTTCAAAAAACGTAGTAAAAGCAGCCTTCAGAGAACCTGATATAGATGGAAAGAGGGGAAGATAGATTGAAAAGATACTTGAGCTTGATCTAGATATCAGACCCACCAAATTGGTAAAAGGACAAGGTTTAGCCAAACTTTTCGTTGAATCAAATTGCAAGATTCTCAGAATAAATACCATTTTGTGAATTTCAAGCGAGAAGAATCCACAAGCACCTTCTCATATTTCAAGTGAGAATAATCCATAAGAACCTTCTTAGATTTCAAGTGAGAAGAATCCATAAGAACCTTATTAGATTTCAAGTGAGAATAACCCACAATAACCTTCTCAGAGTTAAAATGAGAAGAATCCACAAGAACCTTCTTCTAGTTTGGATCTTGTTCCTCTTCCTTTACACAATGTTGAAAAATTTCCACTTTCAGATTTTTATAGAGACAATGAATTTTCTTCGAGATCTAAAGTATCCTCCTGAATTCACAAGGAATCAATCTATATCTCTTAGAAATAAAGCTATGAAATAATGTATCATAAATTCCAATTTGTGTTGGAAGGATCCTCTAAATATCCTTTTATTATGTCTAACTAAAAGTGAAACAAAAGGAGTTATTTAATAGTTTCATGTAGGCATTTGTGGAGGACATTATGCTTGGAAGGAAACTGCATAAAAAATTATAAGAGTAGGCTTTTATTAGCCTAAATTATTTTAACAAGTTGGAATTAAAGTAAGAATTTGTATTCCATATCATATTTTTAATGACAAGCAGATATTACTAGCATTACCCCTTGTTCCAGTTTTTATTGAAGCACCTTTTTTACAATGCAGGTTAAATTTCATAGGTGAAATAATTCCAGCATCAAGAAACCAACATAGATGTATTCTAACTGCTACGGAAAATTTCACCAAGTGGGTAAAAGCAATTTCTATCAAGAATGCAACATATACAATTGTCATCAAATTCATTAAAGAGAATATAGTGTCTAGATTTGGCTATCCACCAAAAATAGTTACAGATAATGCAAAAGCTTTCTGTAGTATTAAAATGATAGAGTTTTGTCAGAAATTCCATATTTCATTACATCATTCTACACCATATTACCCTCAAGGTAATGGGTCAGTAGAATCATCAAACAAGAGTCTCGTTAAAGTCATTAAGAATGTATTGGCGGATCATAAGAAAAGTTGGGATAGTCACCTCAAATATGCATTTTTGGCAAACAAAGTATCACCTAAAAAATCTATTGGTAACTCCCCTTTTCAAATTATCTATGGAACTGAAGAAATTTTCCCCACACAACTAGCATTTCCAATCATGAAATTTTTATAAGAATCATATAAGGAAGCTAATGATTGTATAAGGAGAAAAAATCAAATAATTGACTTGAACCAAGACAAAGGTGAATTTCAACTCAAAGTCGCCAATATCAAAAGAAGATGAAAATTTTATCTCGCAGGAAGGCTAGAGAAAGAGACTTCAAACAAGGTGATCTAGTTTTAAGATGGGATACCAGAAGAGAAGAAAGACGCAAGTATGCAAAATTTGAAAATTTGTTGTTGGGGCCATTCAACATTAAATAAGTAAGAGGTTGTAGTAATTTTGTTTTGTAGAACCTGGATGGACAATATTCTCATTGCCATTCAGTGGAAAATACCTAAAACATTACATTTAGTATTAAATATTCTTGTGGCCATGGTTAACTGTAAATTTCCAATTTTCTTTAAATTTCACTTTCATTTGTGATTTTCATAGAAAAGACTCCATAGCCCGAGTATAAGGCACATGGATCTGCAAGTTCTTTACATCCCATAAGGAGAAGGAATGCCCAGATGGAGCCAATGTTGTAACTTATTTTCACGATATTATATTTCCATTTATTTTTATGTTATATATATAGGAATATTGAAAATAAAATAAAATACAAAAAGAAAGTAATAGGAAAAGTATAAAATAGAGAAAAAAGAATAAATGGGATTTAAAAAAATATATATGAAAAAAAAATGTGAAATCCCAAAGTATATGCAATCTAATTCAAATGACGTCCTGATTAATTTTTTTTAATTATGGTAATCCTCTTATGTTAGTCAAATTAATCAAGGATTAATTAGTTGTTTTGTTAATTAAGGTATTGATTTTATGTTTTTTCATGCTTGTGATAAATACTGCGCAAAAATCAACGACGAAGGACACCCCCCTACGTGCGCTATCGACGTCTAACCAAGAGGGGTATGAAAAGTTTTTTTATTTGAAACCGCCAGGGGGTATGTGTCCTTCCCACAACATTTCATTTCTCCCCCCCGCCCTCAAAATCCATTTACAACCTACCCCCCTAAAAACCACCATTCCTCTGCCGCCTTTCGACACCTCATTACATGTCATTCCCTCATTCGTCGACATCATATATTACCTTTATTCCCATTCCAACATATAGTCAAATATTAAAACCATTAAAAAGTTGCTTCCAACGTCGAATTGCATTAACTAAACGTGTCAAAAATGTTAACTCATCCGAAACTTTATAAAATATCTTGCTGCCCTTCATACTTCCCTTTCTCTCATTCTCTTGCAGTAGCACAAATATCATTCAGGTTATATCAATTCCCAGTCATTTTTTAGATCAAAAATCATCAATTCTCGGTAATTTGATACACATCTCTACAAATTCATAATTCAACATGTCGTATTCTAAAGCGAAATCTAAATTAGTGCCAGAGAGTCAAATGTTTCCCCATGTAATTAATTTAGATGATCACCCTCTAGTTGGAAATAAATATAAAATATGTGCAACCCAATGTGATTTCGATCACTACAAACTCCACAATTGAGCGAATAAAAAATTCTTAGATTCCAGTGATCAATTAAGTATGTGGGACTCCTTCCTACCTCAATTTAAATTTCCTCTGACCCATTTCTTCCCAGAATTTTTTACCTGGTGCAATTTTAGATATCTCCCAAGTCAGAAGGTTTTTATTTCCCAAAACAATGAAGTCTTATTCAATGTTACTCCTTATTCAATATGGAAGATCCTCCAAGTGAAGCCTACATTCCCTTTTCATCCTTTTTCTTTATGTTCTATTAGGGAGATCTATCAAAAAATAACATTATATCAAAGAAGAAAGATCTTTGAAACATTTTTACATCAAAATTCTGAGTTACCAAGAACCAATCCACCCTACTCTTCTTCCATATTTCTATAAATGTATAGGCAGGTTATCTCAATGGTTTTGTTTATGTTAGTCTATCCAAGCGACCAGTGGGTCGATGAGGTAATTTTAGGATTGTTATCAGTATTTTCAATAGGTGAGAAACCATGAAACATATTCAATTATATTGAATTTATAGCAAAGAGAATTCATGTTCAATTCTTGAAATTTTATATTGAAAGTTCTTTCAAGCACCAATCAGTCCTTTTGTCCCTGGTCCTATTTTTCCAGGTAGTTAGATTTAAATTTCCATTGAAAAACTTGGATGCAAAAGGAAATCCTCAGTCTATAATTCATTGGAATTCCTTGGTAGGGAGTAAAATAGAAGAGTACTCATTCTCTGATTATGTAAATCAATTTATACATATGGCCTTGTGTCTTCTCAATAGTGATGTTATTCCTAGGGTTTCACCTAAGATCAAAAGAATTATTCACATCAGTGACCAGAAGAAAATTGGAGACTAGTGCCTTTACCAGAATTACAGAGAGATCTGAATATATTGATGTGAGATACATCCTTATAGGTTTCCTAAATTTGTGTCATTCATGATTTTTGAAGAAGAATACATAAGACAAATGATGAATATGGATGATCTACACTTTGTCTCTAGTAAGAAGAAATATCAGTTCAAAATAAAAGCATATATTGGACCATTCATTGTCAACATCAGAGAAGCAACAAAGGAGGCAGATTCTTTTTTAAATAAAATGAAGTTCAAATTGAGCTTCACCTGGTCTTATTGTCCCTTGGGGATTATTTCTAAACTAAGACTTGAACAAAATAAAAATATTTATGTGTACACCCCTAGTACATAAATAGAATGATATTCCAATCAAGAAGAGTGGCAAGAGAACACTTTGCAAATTGCAAAGGAACAAGTTTTTATTCCATCAGCTTCACAAACTACAGTTCCATTGGAGAAAGAGACTAAGAGGCTAAGGTAAAGTATACCTCCTTTAGTTTCAGAAATCCAGGAGACAAACTTCACAGTATTCAAGAGAAGGAAAAAAACTAATAATGATTAAGAGCCTTTTCAAGGAGAAAGTTCACAGGAGAAAGAAACAATGGTACTGAGAATTTTACACACTTTAACATTTTCGAGTATTGAGGAGATATCCAATGATTCTCCTATGTTATCATTAAATCAAGGTCCATAACAACATAATATTTTTGCGAGATATAAAGAAATTAAAAGAAGGAATGAGGCACTAAAGACCACTACATATTCTAAATTCTGTAAACAAACTTCTTCTATGAAACACATATTTATTTCTACACTTGGCATAGAGAAGGGACAGTTTCAGCTAGCCTTCTTAAAACTCAAAATTCCAGTCCCTAAAAGTATAGAAGGCTACAATACTTTTATATTTTCCTTTGACACTAAACAAATCCATGATATTTATCATACTAACCTGCACAAGCAAGCTAGAGAAATGATTTAATCTACATTGACCAGTTCACTGAACAAAATTCATTCACAACTAAATACAGAGAAAATGTCCTCTTTGGTAAATGATAGCATGATCAAATCATTTGAATACCTGGTAATAAAATTAGGACATAATCCCATTGATGTTAAATAAACTGAATAAATAATAAAGAGAAAGAATGTTGATATCCAGGAATTAAGGAAGTAGTTGAAACTTCCTACTATAGGTCAAAGAAGTTGGAAAATTGGAGGAAGATAAAGAAAACATGTTCAAGATGATAATTGAACAAAATCTCCAAATATAGAAAATGGAATTTGAAATTGAAATAATGATAAAATATAAAGAATAATAGCTCATCATTTCAGCTGCTATCCCCATAGAACCAACATTTGTTGCAGGTACTTCAACAATAGGGACATCTACAGCAACAATTTTTCCATGGGTACACAATCCAGTGATGTAGCAATAGATTTATCTAACAGCCATGGGAGACTTGACACTAAAAGGTCAAGAGATTGAGAAACTCAGTTTACAGTTGCAGAAGCTACAAGAACAAAAAATGAAAACTAGCAATGCTTATGTAACTGAAATTCAAATTAATTTGAAGCTAAAAAATAAAATATCAACTTATGAAAGTGATTTTTTAATGGATCAAACCATTTGTTAATCAAAGGGAATCCCCTTGCTTGATATTAATGAATCTATGGTTGAATTGTAGCATTCCATTGAAATTAATTTTGAATAGGAGTAATTATTGCAAAAATCAAAGGAAGCAGTGGCAGAAGTGAAGAAAGACCTCGACCACAAACCAAGAGATGCTACAAGGATGATCAGAGTTCTGAATTATAAAACAAAAAAAGAACTCAAAGAATTTCCAATTGAAGACATAGCCAAAACTATATTGGAGATGAGAAGGGTCCTTACTAAAAAGAATTCAATGCTACAGTTGGAGAATAAGTTTCATAATCTAGAAGTTCAAATTAAAATTTTTCATAGATAATTTAATATTTTAAATGAAAAAAGGCTTCCAGGCCTGCAAAGTATAGGTGATAAATTAATCCCTCTCGTAGGATATCAACATATATTGCATGATATAGAAATAGACAAAGATAAAGTTTCCAAGATCGAAGTATCTATCACTGGGAAGGCTTTCATGGAATGTTTAAGCTACGATTTGTCAATTCAACATGAGTTGAAACATTTATTCATAAATAAACCTGCTTTTGAGAAATACACTGAATTCGATGAAGCATATGTAAAGTTAGTGAAATTTTATATTCTTAATGAGGAAATATGGTCTAACTTATGTGAGTGAATTGATTGAGTAGACAACAATTGTTTCAGCAACAAGATACAGATTTTTAGGAACAGAGGAAGTAATTGTAGGAACCAGAAACATAGCAACAATGTTTTAGCTCCAGTCACCAGCAACAACCCTCGAATTCTGTGCAATATGTAAAATCAATTCATATTTCCTATTTTCTATTTATAATTTTGTAAAAAATCCAAATTAGTTGGATAAGATATTTTGCAATAGATTTTGATTTTAAGTCAAGATATTTTGAATAAAACCTATAAGTACTTTGTAATTCGAAGTATGATAGGTTGAACCCTTGTAATAAGCTTATGAACACAATTTTAATTCTCTTAACTATTTCTAAGATTAATAGAGGGATTTTGGACTCATTTCGAAGTAGATTGTGTTTTCGTGTGAGTTTTTCTAGTTTCTTATATGTTAAGGGCGGAAACGTGAAGCTGGGTTACACTTTTGTGAGAATCGGGGCAAAAAATATTTTTCGGCAATAGTTCGGTAAGACATTTGTAAAGTTCGGTAGAACTATTTTAGTAGGTTCGACCGAACTTTTGAGTCCGTTTATATTGACGGCACTGTGACGGCCCAGTAAACAGAATTTTTGCTGGAGGTTTGGAAAACCGGCAATGGTAGTTCGGCCGAACTCAGTTGAAAGTTCGGCCGAACTACGTTTTTATAAATAAATCGCCCGCGAAGGTTGTCAGTTTACTGTTTTCATTGTTTTCGCGCGTCTTTATGTTTTCTGTCGTTGATTGCGCTGGGCGATTTCCGCGCGATTGCTGGTCGAGGTTCTGCTGCATCTGGTCAAGGTTCAACACGCCACCGTTAAGATCGATTGTTGGTCGAGGTTCTGCTGCATCTGGTCGAGGTTCAACGCGCCACCGTTAAGATCTGTCGGGTACGTTCTGGCCCGGGTATGAGAATTGTTCGCCCGATCATAAATTTTTGTCTTCATGGTATTCAATTTATGTTTATGTTTATGTTTATTAAACTAAAGATTGTAAGTGGGATGATGTATTTCTGGAATCATTGGGATTTGATAATTTAAATAAAAAAAACAGTCACTTGTAGCTAAATTCTAAGTGCTAGCTATGCATGCATTGTGTCTACGATTAAAGTCCTCATTAATTAGAGCATTAGTACATTTGTTATTGGTGACAATCAAATGATTACTTCAGCCTTACACTCTGCTAGTTTCTCCTACAACCATGAGTTTGGGCATAGATTATTTTTTTCCTAATTTCTAAACAATAGAATGCTCACCAGATCTCCCAGCTCAATATTCACTAGACTAAGTCACTGGCCTGTACCACTGTGATTTTAACTCCAATTGGGTTTTCACACTGAAAAGACAGTATTATAGATCTGGAATTTTGGCCTGTACCACTGTGATTTTAACTCCAATTGGGTTTTCACACTGAAAAGACAGTATTATAGATCTGGAATTTATCTGCAGCAAACACATTGAACTAAAATTCAGACACACAATACATATTCAAGTTGGGCATTGAACTCATTGGCTACAAAAATCCATATAGATAATAATATGACTGATATAACTTGCCCTAGATGTGTATTGAAAGGGATGCGATGTTATATTTGTTGGGTATGAATTGTACTGTAAAACAGAGGATATAAATTCAGCCCGAGAGAAGATTTTTCATTGGTACTTTGAAAGCATATTAAAAAAAACAGTACATTGTCATTTTAACAGAGTAGATTTGAATTGAATCATTTGTGAGGTATTGGTACAGCTTGTTGAGAAACCAAGTGCAATGTAGTTTAGCACTTAATTTCTCATTTTGATAATTACTTGTGAATATTAGATGTCTTCTTATTATTTATTATGTTTTCTTCATCAAGAAATTATACAATTGTTCAAAAACATGAAGATCACAATGAGATAAAAGACTACCAATAGCCAGTGAAAAAACCACAAGGGGAAAACCCAGCAATCCTTCTCTTATAGAATTAGATAAAAATGGGAGATATCCAAGACCAAGACCAAACTGCCACAGGATACCAATTCCAAACCTCCTCCAAGTCACCTCCAAGAATCAAAGTCAGCGCTGATAAAATATGCTCTAATATAGTCAAAATGCATCTAAGTTGGCTTGTTTCCTTTATCCATGCCTCATTATCTATTGTTGGCATAGCATGATGCACTTTCCACAAGCCTCCTTGGCTTTGGAGCATTTTCCATGTTTTCCATAACCAAGACTCAAATAATTAGGCCCTTCTTGAAGAACATTTGGCTCAACTATGCCTTGTACATGCTTTCCTTTAAAACCCTTTACTTTCATAGCACATTTTCATCAAAAATTTTCTCAAAAGCATGTACGTAGATCCTAGATCCTACTCCTAAACATGTATTTCAATCATAAGCAAGCATTAAAGCATTAGCAATACCCAAAACAAGACAGTAGAACAATCCTCAAAAGATTAATTTTCATCCACTAAAGAGCAACCCTCTTACCTACCCCGTAGTTTATATTTTGTTAAATTAAATATCAAATGTTGTTATTATAGAAGATATGAACATTGTCAATTTCATAGTAGGATTTTAAGTAAATGATTAGTTTGTTGGAAAGTAATAGATTTTGGTTTGGTTTAGATAGGAATTATAAAAACCATATTATAGGTTCAATTAACTTAACTTTTTCTAAATTGTATGAACCATTGTAGTGTTTGTAGAAGTTAAATTTAACTTATCCTTGTTGTGTATTTGAAAAAATAATTGGATCATAAAAAGTTCAATGATTTATTCTCTATCATGTTTTCAGTTGATTTGACCCTAGTCAATATGGTATTATTCTTTATCACAAAACTAGAAACTCCACTAATGAGGAACTCTATTACTTTATTCCTTTTTGCGTTTCTTTTCTCTTAGTATTAGCCTTAAACGTTGATTTTTGTTAGTTAGATATGATATGATTTTTTTTTTTTTTTACTTTAAGAACCAAAACTTTTGAATTTCTCCAGCACTTCATATAGTTTATCTCATTTCTAGGGCCTTCTAAATACTTATTTTGAATGAAGAAGCATGCTAAATGCCTTTCTTTTTAGGGCTTTTTAAATACTTATTTTGAATGAAGAAGCATGTTAAATGCCTTTCTTTCTTCAAAAGCATGTGCATGAACACGTTTTCTTAATGTAAAGTGTGTATACATTATGTCTACATTTCCATTTTTGATTGAGAGTTAATTGCTTAGCATATATTGTGCAAGTGTACTTCAGAATTATAAGAACCTGGATTGACATTTAATGCAAGTAATTTATCTCACAATTAATTTACCCATTAGGATGCTTTGACCTAGTAACTTGAGAGATGAAAAAGATCCTATCACATTAACGCGAGGATCCATTTTCACAATGAACATTAGGAAAAGACAATATTCATTGCAGTTGGTAATATAGTCAACTAGTAGACTATTCAATTATTAACAAAGTTGATGAAAAAATGCAAGGAATTTAAGGTTGCATTTCAATTTTGAAAATTTTCTACAATAATTTTTGTAGGATAATTTGTTAATGCAAGTTTCCATATTTATTTATAATTTTTATTTTAATAGAAAGAGCCTTCAACCAAAAATACCCAAGGTTAGTCCGGCGTGTGCCCTTTGAGACACATTAGGTCATCCCACCAATTCATGCCCCATGCTTCATGAGTTGAAGGGTATCCTTCATACCCCTTAAGCACCCCCATTTCTCCCCACTCCATCATGTGATGTTGCCACCTCATCACGTAATAAGGGTTTCAGAACCAACGACCTCTTGTCTATTTATGTGAAACACAAACATTATACACAACATTGTCTCAATCTCCGATGATATCAAGATGTGTTGGTCACCATACATCATGCCTCAATAGTAGCACCACCACTTACACCAACCTCATATGTTGATGATTCCTCTTCCACCATTTATTCTGTCACGAACTCGGTTAATTAGTATTTGGCATGCCCTTGAGTGCTCTATGTTAAAGACACTCATCTCATCTATATGTATCCTGTACTCATCAAATACCATCATCACTGCATGCATCAAGTGACATATCCCCCTCATCAAGATCCCAATCCGCCTAATTTTGGATGCTCCTCATACACTAAGTACCTTGACCATATCAATGGAATGCCCAACTCCTAGCATGGTTCCCACCACACCAACACAACTTTTGGAGATTCAAACGACCTCACCACTTAGAAAATGATACGAAATTATTTCACCCCCTTGTACTAGAACAATACATAGAAAGAATAACATAATTAATAGAAGAGATTAAAATATGAATTAGAGAAAGGCATGGATCACACATTAAAGGAAATGATAGAGCTCATGTACAAATTTCCATATTTGTTGCATTTATGTGTGTCTAACATAACTCTACTTTCAACATCTTGCTTCATGCAACATGCACCATACTTTGAATTTGCAAAGACCCAAGAATTCTCCACCCCCCATTTAAATGACCCTACAAGTTGATTCTTTTAGTTTTTTCACTCTATAAGCATAAACGTATGATTATGCATGATGGAGAATCTCTAGCGCTTTCCCTTGTTAATATATTTAACAAGGGAAAGCGCTAGATATTCTCCGTCATGCATAATCGTACGTTGGATTTGGTGATAATTGTCTCCATATTTTGGCTTTAGCATATATTGTGAAAGTGTACTTCAGAAGTATAAGAACCTGGATTGACATTTAATGCTTGTAATTTATATCACAATTAATTTACCCATTAGGATGCTTTGACCTAGTAACTTGAGAGATGAAAAAGATCCTATCACATTAATGTGAGGATCCATTTTCACAATGAACATTAGGAAAAGACAATATTCATTGCAGTTGGTAATATAGTCAACTAGTAGACTATTCAATTATTAACAAAGTTGATGAAAGAATGCAAGGAATTTAAGGTTGCATTTCAATTTGGAAAATTTTCTACAATAATTTTTGTAGGATAATTTGTTAATGAAAGTTTCCATAGTTATTTATAATTTTTATTTTAGAAAGAACCTTCAACCAAAAATACCCAAGGTTAGTCCCCCGTGTGCCCTTTGAGACACATTAGGTCATCCCACCAATTCATGCCCTATGCTTCATGAGTTGAAGAGTATCCTTCATACCCCTTAAGCACCCCCATTTCTCCCCCCTCCATCATGTGATGTTGCCACCTCATCACGTAATAAGGGTTTAAGAACCAACGACCTCTTGTCTATTTATGTGAAACACAAACATTATACACAACATTGTCTCAATATCCGACGATATCAAGATGTGTTGGTCACCATACATCATGCCTCAATAGTAGCACCACCACTTACACCAACCTCATATGTTGATGATTCCTCTTCCACCATTTATTATGTCACGAACACGGTTAATTAGTATTTGGCATGCCCTTGAGTGCTCTATGTTAAAGACACTCATCTCATCTATATGTGTCCTCTACTCATCAAATACCATCATCACTGCATGCATCAAGTGACATATCCCCCTCATCAAGATCCCAATCCGCCTAATTTTGGATGCTCCTCATACACTAAGTACCTTGACCATATCAATGGAATGCCCAACTCTTAGCATGGTTCCCACCACACCAACACAACTATTGGAGATTCAAACGACCTCACCTCTTAGAAAATGATAAGAAATTATTTCACCCCCTTGTACTAGAACAATACATAGAAAGAATAACATATAATTAATAGAAGAGATAAAAATATGAATTAGAGAAAGACATGGATCACATATTAAAGGAAATGTAAGCCAACCTAGAAAGAAACCAACTCTTCGCTCCCACTTCAAATAATTTTTAAGAGTAAACAATGAAAACAACAAATTGATCTATGTACTAGATGTAAAACATTCAACCATACCTATATAAAGAGTGTACAATGAAATTAATGTTGGTTTACTTCAACACTTGGAAAATATCTTGTTTCTATCCCATTTGTGGAAGTTATGCAAATATGAAATAAAGATATGAGGTTATGAAGTTCTTAAATTTGATGAAGTGTAGATGACCCTACTTTTGAGGATTATCCTATAGAGTTATAAAAGATGAATCAAGGGAATAAAAATGTAATTCATAAACATTTTCATATATTCCTACTAATAAATAAAATATTATTACAGAACTATATGCTAGATTTAGGAGAAATAACTGATGTAATTCCTTTGAAAGTGATGAAATAATTAGGCCTTACAACAACTAGGGCATATAGAAATGTAAGTGCTATGGATCCTATGAAAATCGGGATGGGTAGAGTAATAAATACACATGTTTTGAAATTTTTTGAGGAGTAACTCAAATCATGCATATATACAAAATGAAGTGGCTACTCTCTTCATATTCCATGAGGGACTATTGTTCTTCCTAAATACTATTCATATCATGTACCTCTGAATTATTTCTAGTGAAATTAAATGACTTGAAATTAAATTTCCTAAAGCCTATTGAAATTTCTCCTTCAAAATAAGGATGCACTTCCATTTGATTCTCACAGATAGGTTGTAATCATGAGGCTCTCGCTCAAGAGTGGACCTTCACAAAATCTTGTGACATCTTGTCACAAACAAAACATCAAACTGAAAACACATCATTTTCTCCTTCAAAGAAAAAAAAATTCACATCATGTGAATATGTCCATGTACTCTTACATATTGGTGTACAAAACCATCAACCAAACAAGTTGACAAAACATGCCTCTTCAAACAACTGACTCTGAAGATAAATAATAGAGCTCATGTACTTTCAACATCTTGCTTCATGCAACATGCACTGGATACTTTGAATTTGCAAAGAAATTAATGAAACATCAAAATACATGCTAGGCCTTAATTGGATAAGAAATCTAACCATTTTTCAGCAAACCATTTCAATGGCACTTCTTTTTCTTTCAACTATGTTGAATTTAGTTTTTAGTTATATTTTTAATTTTGGAGAAAATAACTATTTATTTCATGTGTAATTAGATTAGTGATTTCATGTGTTAGGGTTGTGGATTTAGGCATTGAAACAACACCATTATATTTCAAATTTAAAAATGATGGTTTGAGTCCTGGGTAGCTTAGAATCCTACTTGTTTTCAAAATAAGGATGCACTCCCATTTGATTCTCACGGATAGGTTGTAATCATGAGGCTCTCGCTAAAGAGTGGACCTACGCAAAATCTTGTGATGTCTTGTCACAAGCAAAACCATCAAACTGAAAACACATCATTTTTCTCCTTCAAAGAAAAAAAAAATTCACATCATGTGAATATGTCCATGTACTCTTACATATTGGTGTACAAAACCATCAACCAAACACAAGTTGACAAAACATGCCTCTTCAAACAACTGACTCTTAGCTCAAATAATAGAGCTCATGTACTTTCTCTAACAAGGGAAAGCGCTAGATATTCTCCATCATGCATAATCGTACGTTGGATTTGGTGATAATTGTCTCCATATTTTGGCTTTTTGACCCACAAAACATAATTATTTTAGAAGGGAGGGAAGGAGGGATGATCACATTGACTTGCTTGATGACCTGTCTATGAAGATTAACTAGTACCTCAAGAATTATTTTTTTGCGTAGGGAAAGAGACACATTCCCATGTCTAGTTATTTGATATTGTTAATGCCTCTAGTGTTTACTTCTACAAGTTCTATAGGCAGAGTCTGTAAAGGGCCAGGTAGCCTCTGGATCTCATCTTTTATGAAAGGTGACATATCTAGTAAATGCCCCTGCAGTCAATATCTGGAATGGATCTAAATAGAAGTTCTTCATTTTTTAATATTCGTAAAACACAACGAATTTAAGGTAAACTATGTACATGTTCCATTCATCATGAACACAAACCTCACAAGCCTCCTTGGCTTTGGAGCATTTTCCATGTTTTCCATAACCAAGACCCAAATAATTAGGCCCTTCTTGAAGAACATTTGGCTCAACTATGCCTTGTACATACTTGCCTTTAAAACCCTTTACTTTCATAGCACATTTTCATCAAAAATTTGGACCTTGTTCCTCTAATGTCTCTAATGTCTCTCAAAAGCACGTACACATTCATTTTCAGAGGAAATTGAAGGTAGAAACCAATAGCTAATTCTTATAACTAACCTTGACTAAAATGAGCTAAATTGTACTTTGATACGAACTTGATTTAAATTGTCCACCCCACATTAGGCACCAATGATTATAACCTTTAATGGGCTAGCACTAGTTTGTAATCATCATCTCAAAATGGCCTAGTACATGAAAAATTATCATGTTTGTAATCATCGTTTCACACCATCTACATATGACCCTTCTACACATTATATGATTGAATTTATGGTAGGTCATCCCTTCTATCTAGACCACGATTGATTGTGACATTAGGTGAATAAAGAAAATTTGATAAGGAAATGATCAGTATAAGTTTGTCCTCCTCCACGCACTCCATATCTAATGATTGCCTATTTTTCTCTTCCAACATTTTATTTTGGAAATTCATTTTGGTAGTTAATTCTACTATTTAGTCACAACACACTTGGAAGTCAAAGAAATTGTTATATACACTACTAAAATCAATTAACATTGTTTGTTATTGGACTTTAGAATAACAAACAACGTAGAGTTCATTAATGTAGTAGTGCATAATATGATAATTATATGTATAGTGGTGTGGCTATCGATAAAATTAGCTGCTAATGAATTTCGAGAATAGAAAGTTGGAAGTGGAAAATTGAGAAATCACTAGCTATGGGGCGGATGGAGGAGGACAAGCTAGAAACTATCTTTTGCTTATAAATTGTATTTTATTCACCTGTTGTCACAATCCATTCATGGGATAGGTAGAGAGGATGACATTTTAAAAATTTATGCATATAATATGTAGAAGGGGTCATGTATGAGATGGTGTGAAGTGATGATGATGGACATGGTAAATTTTCATGTGCCAAGTCATTTTTAGATGATGATGACAAACCAATATTAGCCATTTTAAGGTTATAATCATTAACAAGAAATATGGGTAAGGAAATTCAAAGTGCCAAATTCTAAGGAAAAAGCCATATTTTCTTCTCAAAAACTTTATTTGATATATTCTTAAAAAACCAAGTACAAATTTTAGTAATCCTAGAATCATGCTTTACATAAGGTAAACGTGGGGAACTCATGACGTGTACTATAGATAAAAAAAACATTTACACTTACCAAAAAATATATGATAAAAATTGACAAACTACATACCCTTAAGTTCAAGGGGATATAATCATTATTGCCTTCCATATAGATAATGAAAATGATTGTTCTAAGTCTCATGTTGCTTCTCATGTTATTTTATAAACCTTGGTTGGAAAGAAAAATAGGAGGGCTGAAATGTAAGAAATATAGAACATATTGGATTTAACATCCCCAAATTGGATTTTACTTTGAGGTATTGATTTTTTGAAATCTATTTTGTGAATGTCGACCAATAGATATATATCATGGAGGATGAAAGACGAAGATCAACCGAATCCCATATGGAGTCTCGGGGATCGGAGGATGTTCATGGTATTTAAATATAATCTTAAATCTACATACATGTGTGTACATATGCAATTGATTTTTTTACTAACTTTGTGAGTGAAATTAGTTGTTAACAAGTTTCATATTTTAATTTTTAGGAGGCAAGAGGAGAAGGCTTTCTACTCCATCAATGGAGCGTGGCCAAGGTTCAACCGGTCGAGGTAGCAGGGTGCCGGAAGAGGGTGATATTTATTCCCCCGAAGGCCAGCAATCAACGACTGCTGGTTCTCAACAGGGTTGCTGTGGGTCTGGTTCTCAGCAGCATCATTCTGGGGCTGGTTCTCAGCAGGGTCATGTTGGAGATGATGTTAACCAACAACATCAAGGTTGCCATCAATTTCAATATTTTTTCATTAAATTTTTACAACTTTTTTTACACATGTTTTTTCTAATATATGAAATTATATATATATTGATGCGGAGGCTCAAAATGTTCGAGCCAGTGGTCAAAAAAGACGCAGGGCAGCGCGCTACATTGAAGAAGAAGGCTGTCAACCTAGCACAACTTATCCGGCTGAGATTACTGATATACCATGGGAAAGGAACATGGCGGAATGCACCTTACAAAGGTGTCAAAGCCTTTATGAAAAACTGCAGACAGATCTCCAAGATTTGACTCTACCTGCTGAGAGTAGACAAAGCCTACAGATAGTTACACATTCATTGAGTGAAATGGTAAAAGTGTACAAAGATTTGGGGCCAACCACTGATTCGTTTGTAGAAGTGATGAGACAGAGAAGAGAAGTAGTGATAGGTCCCGATAAATGGCAGGACATAAAAAAACAAGTTTCAAGAGAGCAGGCTAAGTCAATGTTTAATTATAAGGAAGGGCCAAAAAGAAAGATGTTGAAGGTGCAGTATTTCAAGCACCCAGACATAGCAAAATATTTGTATATTCGACATCTTGCGGCCTTTGGAAGGCTTCCATGGAACGATGAGGTTCCTCTTTATTTTGCACAAATGTTTTATGCAGAATTTTTTAAGGGTATGAAACCCGACTACAATGATCTTCCGTCAGAATTTTTTGGCCCGGGGAGAGGTCGATTATGTCAACGTAAGGGCGCAAAGCGAGATGTGGAGTTGCCTCGCCCTGAGCCGCCATTGGTGAGTCGGCCGTCTCGAGTCGAAACCTTGCGATCAGAGATGGATGCGACTTCTCAAATAAGTCGTGAAGCAAGAGATGTTATGATCGAAAATGTTCATAGCGGATTGAGTGGAGTCGATCTTGGCTTAAATCGACAAAGAGCACGTGAATATGCACGTGCCAATTTTGTTTATTATACAGATGAGGAGATTTACAACATGAATGTTGAAGATCTCCGAACATACGCAATAAATTGTCGCAATGGTCTGCAAGACCTAATTTTTCGTGAGGAAGAGGGCACCGGAACGGTATGTGTTAGTGACCTTAGGATTTGAAATTATATTTACATATACATGTGTATGTACACATGTATACATTTATTTGTATGTGTACATTAATCTAACAAAAATGTATGATTATATGTTAAAACACCATTTGCAGTTCTCAGGCATGATGCGTGATGAAAATGTTAATATTACGTTCGGGACCTCTGGCTCAAATGATGCAGATGGGTCTACCCATCATGATATGTTGGCACATGTATGTTAGTGTTTTTTAAGTGACTCTAAAATAAATAATTGTTGCCACACATGTACATGTATGTATATATATAATTCGATAAAATGTTTTAACAGGTACCGATTCCGTCTGATGTTTTTGGGATCCCGATACCTTCTTCTTCTTTAGGAGATATACCTTCTACTTCATTGGGAGATGACCAAGTATGGACAATTTTTCACAAGTTCAAAATTTATGTTACCTCAAAAAGTTCCATAAAAAATTGAGATATATAGAGAGAGATCTATATTTTGAGTTATTTAAAATTTTTTGAATTTAGGTTTGTATAGAAGATTTTTTTTAATCCGAGGACTTTAGCGACGGAGATAGGGACATCCACAGCATTTGAAGAAGTTGTCTTTAGTTCTTTTTTTTAATATTATTGTTCAAATAAGTTTATATATATGTACACACGTGCATTTTCATTTGAAAGTTTTTAATTTATATAAATTATTTCTGTATATCTATATATATATATATATATATATATATATATATATTTATATCTAACTGTACATGTATATTGTACAGGTTACCACTAGAGATGTTTCTATGGCAGATCCTGTTCATCAAATGGAGAGGCAACCTTACGAGGTATTGCGCGATTTTTTTGTTATATTGTGTTTTTTACATGAAGTTCTAGATATATATATTCTCGTTAATTTTTAAAACTTCAAATTTTAATGTTCAAGTACATGTACATTGTGTATGTAGGTTTTCCCTTTACAAGATAGCGAGCCAACCGGGACCCAGAGGCTAGATATTCCATTTGACGGACAAGACATACAGTAGATTTGATTTTATTTCAAAATTTAGATGGTTTTAAAATTTGTTAAACTTGATACAGTTTGATACTTGAGTGAGATTTACAATTTTTGGACATATTTTATTACAATATGTTTTTTGGACATATTTTTGGACATATGTTAAATGTTTTTGTTGGATAGTTGAATTATAATTGGCATGGCATGTGATATTTAATGTTTTAAATGTTTTTGTTAGATAGTTGAATTAAATTGGCATGGCATGTGATATTTAATGTTAAATGTTTTTGTTAGATAGTTGAATTATAATTGGCATGGCATTTGAAGTTTTTAAAACTACATCAATGATGGAATGTGAACCTACATTTGCACATGTGGTAAATTGAAATGTTACTTGTAACAAGACAATCCCCATTGATTTCATTACATTATATATGTTGATTTCTGATTTGATATAATTGCATACATATGATGGTACATTACTTGTAAAGTCATTGGATTAATAACTTGTTCATTGATTTCAGTTTTCTTTGGATGGTTTTAGTACTTTTAGCATGTGAATGTGAAGTAATGTTGTCATTGAATTACATTTGACATTTGATATTTAATGTTAAATATTTTTGTTGGATAGTTGAATTATAATTGGCATGGCATGTGATATTTATTGTTAAATGTTTTTGTTCGATAGTTGAATTATAATTCTAACGGTATCTGAAGTTTTTAAAACTACATGAATGATAGAATGTGAACCTACATTTGCACGTGGTAAATTGAAATGTTACTTGTAACAAAACAATCCGCATTGATTTCATTATGTAGTATATGTTGATTTCTGATTTGATATTTAATTGCATGTATGATGGTACATTACTTGTAAAGTCATTGGATTAATAGTGTTCATTGATTTCAGTGTAACATGAATGATAGAATGTGAACCTACATTTGCACATGTGGTAAATTGAAATGTTACTTGTAACAAAACAATCTGCATTGATTTCATTATGTAGTATATGTTGATTTCGGATTTGATATAATTGCATGTATGATGGTACATTACTTGTAAAGTCATTGGATTAATAGTGTTCATTGATTTCAGTGTAAGCGCAAAAAATTATTGACAATGTAGAATGATTTTTGTGTTATAATAACTAAACCTAATAATATTGAAGAGCAAGAGAGACTTGAGGTATGGTGTTTACTACAAGAGTTTGAGCTAAATATTTAAATGGTTTATCTATCTTTCATAAAATAGTTTAAGATTGATCACAAGAATTAAGAGTTCATGTCTCGGTCCATCATTGGTATGGTCCATCATAGAATGATCATCCATGTCAATGACTCTTAGGTCTATCTTTCCAAACCATGACCCTACTCTCACATGTGTGCTTTTCATGACACCAGTCGTGCTACTTTTATCCTTGAGTTGACTGCCTTGAAAGCACTCAACTCTTTCTCGATGCTAGCCTTCCTCTTTCTAAGAGATGAAGCTACCTTTCAACTTAGGAAGCTATGGGTAGCCCCGTGTCGATCAAAGCAGAGAACTTTTTCCCATGTACGGTTGTAGACATGAATCTCAAGTCCAAGGAACTTTCATCATCATTCCTCCTGGTCTTGTGCCTTACTTTCGCAATCTTCTTCAACATTTCCTCTTCCAATATGTTTTTCGAACTAGCCCTTGGCTTAACAGTGCTTTTCACATATCTCTTCTCATGACGCTCCATATAACAATTTGATCCTGGGCTTGCTTGAATTGGTTCAAGCTCTTTCTTTTTCGAATTCTGTCTAATTGCTCCAATACGACATATATTGACTCCTTCCAAACGAAGTGCACCAATCCTCTTAGTGTGGTCATCTTCTTTTCCAAGTGTGCCAACACATGCATTTTATTTCTTCAAACCAATAGGTTTCGGATCAAGAAAGTCCCTCTTGATCTTATCTTCCATGTTCTTGACTTTACCCTGCAACGTGGTGCTTATTTCCTTCAAGTGAGCCCTTTCCATAAAGAGTTTCTGAAGTCTTTGTTCACCTTGTCGTATCTCCATGTCAAGCTTTTCAATTTCAGCAGTTTGTCTAGAAAGTCCATCCTTGGAATTTCTTGCGTGAAAAAACAAGTAGGTTGAACCAACGTTGGTCTAGTGCATTGGAATTCATTAAAGAATTGGTCATTGGCGCTGCTTCAAGCTAGGAGTGAGCATCGTCACCAACCTACATTAAATATTTTACACTCCCTATGGTGAATGATACTTTAAATTGATTGACAGTCTAAGACTTTCGAATTTTTTCGAATGCCAAATGATCTTACAAAGTGAGTATTTATAATATTCTAGTAGGTCATTCGGCGACAACTTTTACCAAAAACTTGAAACGACTTTGGCATGTGATATTTAATTTGTTAAATGTTTTTGTTGCATTGTTGAATTATAATTGGCATGGATTAACAATGCTTTTCACATATCTCTTCTCATGAAGCTCCATAGAACAATTCGATCCTGGGTCTGCTTGAATTGGTTCAAGCTCTTTCCTTTTCGAATTCTGTCTAATCGCTCCAATACGACATATATTGACTCCTTCCAAGCGAAGTGCACCAATCCTCTTAGTGTGGTCGTCTTAGTGTGGCGTGTGATATTTAATTTGTTAAATGTTTTTGTTGGATTGTTGAATTATAATTGGCATGTGGCATGTGAAGTTTTTAAAACTCCAGTTTTGGATGGTTTCAATCTACATTTTGCATGTGATATTTAATGAACTTTAAATGTTAAATGTTTTAATGATACACAATATATAATCGAAAGGGTTTTAAGACTTAAAGTTTTGGATGGTTTCAATTTACAACTTAAATTTTTGGATGGTTTCAACCTACATTTGCACATATGGTAAATTGAAATTATGAACTACTTGCAACAAGACAATCCCATCAATGCACATGTATATATCCTTGATACTAGAGCACATGCACAGGTACCAAAACAATTTGTACATGTGCAAACACTTGCACAAATAACATAAGTAGCTCAATTTTTAGTTTCAAGTGTATTGGAAGTTCTAAAACATATTTTTAATCCAAAGAGAATAAATTTATGGGAAATTAAATCAAAAAAATTCCAATGGAATGCCATCTTCAATAATCCGTTCATGATCAGATTTTGACATTTTCCATTTCTTAACTTTTGTTTTTCTCTTTGATTGAACCTCTATCAACATTATGCGTGCCACACACACCAAGTGACTATATTGACAACTTATGGAATCAGGTCATAGTCTTCAAAGTAAACAAAGTCCTCACTTTGATTAGTTTGTTTGAAAAAATAACCTTTCAGTATAATAGATCCTCTGTCATATTGAAATTTGTGATCATTATAATTTTCTAATAATTTCATTTTTCGTTTAGTGCAACGCATCAAATAATACTTAACATTTTCATCGTTGTCAATAGGTGCAATTACAACAAAAACATCTCTTTCACAATAAAATAAAATTTTAAACAAAATTATACATATTTAAATTTATTTCTGGATCTCTAAATCATTAGAAAGCAATTCAAATGTTACCTTCTCTAACAAGATCAGAAACTCGATCACCATCATATGATATTGTAGTTTCCTCTGATTGCATCTCTTCAAACATTGCAATAGACATTTTTCCCTTTGTATTTAGCTCTGTATGTTTCCAATATTTTACATACATGTTGTTTTCACAAACATCATTGGATTTTGTGTTGTCTATGCAAACATCACAAAAACAAGAATATTTTATTTTATCCAATGCAAACACATTTCTGGACGACTTTGTTTTAATTGAATGCAATTTTCGAGTCCCTTTTATTGTTTCAACATCATTTCCAATTGATCTATCTATGTATTCGATCCCAATATGCCAGAAAAAGCTTTATATGGAAAATTAAAAGAAGAATTTGTAAATATGATCTATCAAAATACAATCAAAGATAATCATTGCAGATAAATGTACACAATGTTTAAAATTAGATTTCCAATAAAAATTAAATTGAATGTACCTTCGCACTTCTCTTTATGGGTTAGTCTCATGGCTTAGAGCAGCAATGCACCATTGAAAAACTTATTTAGCGTTCACAATTCGGCTTGCAGAGGGGTTCATTTGATATCTTCGAAGTGCTCATTTTATGCATGCTCCTGCACCGTCATGTTCTCCTTTTCCATGGCCAGTATCAAAGAAATTCCAACAATGTTTAATACAAGTTTTCTTATGAAGACAGCACAACCAAAAGAATGATTGTGCAGATTTGAATTGACCTACGCATCCGTCTGACCATATCCAATGTTCATTTAATGTTATTCCACGATTTTTCAAGGAATCATAAATTTTTGCAAAACAATGTTGTACAAAATATGTATCATGTGTAAGATCGTCACTGATATAAAAGTGATATTCTTTAAGGATATGGCGATTTTCACTCGTGCTTTCTATATCATCGACGTTTTGTTCAGCATGTATATATAGAATATGGACGAGCATGGAGACTTGGTCAGAATGATAGTATTCACTCTGAATTTCTTTTTGTGGAACAAATGTGTAGTTTTCTGCAAAATCAATCACTGACAAAATGGTCCCTGGTGGAAAACCTTCACGATATTTTTTGAATTGCAATTCTTGCCATCGAGATCTATGGGAATGCTTGGTGTATTTGTAAATTTCTGCCTCAAAATTTCTCAAAAAGTCTATCACAAAAATTTCGTCTTCTAGTAATTCAATTCTTTTAACACTATTTGCACCTTGAATCGATGTACCGATATATTCATATCTCTTCCATTTCACTTTCATGTTGGAAAATGATTGATCATTTATATCAATACGATATTTGTTTTGAAATTTAGTCAAATTTTCACAATCACCGCATTTTTTACCACCAACACATTTCTTTTTGTAAACTAGTTCATCGCTTTCTCTTTCACATAGAATTTGAGATATGAAATCACGAATAGTGGAAGGAGGAGGTGAATCCTTCCATAATGTTCTACCAAAATCAAGGAATGTGTCATAATATAACTCAAATTCCACATGATAACGACAACAACAAGTGTCACGTACGGTGATAGGTTTTACATACTATGGTTTTTGTTGAACAAAAGCACTGATTGAAACATGAATTTGACGATTCTCTTCTTTGAACTTGTTGAATAACTCTATCTGATTGGTTTCCAAGAAATATTTTTCATGTTCTTCGTACTGATTTCGTGCTATTCTTCTTCGCATCACATGCCTTGCAGTTGGCGAAGCACGCAAATTGTTTTTCCAATATTCATATATTATTTTTTTAACATTTTCTCCAAGTCTATCTTTGTATGTTTGCCTACAAATAGCTCTCCAACAAGCGAGTTCATCATTTACATCTACTTACAGCCAAAAAATTTTATGTTTGTGCAAAGTTTTTCGCGAGGTTCCTAATGCTTGTGCCATAGATGTTACCAAACGATTCTCTTTAGTACTTGATGAAACCATTGCCATATGTATTCCTCTACGTACAATTGAAACATTTTTATCTCTAGATCTCTTAATTAAATCTATAGTACTACTTATATTTTGTATCACATTTTCTTTCATTTTTTTATCTTTGGTTGATTTTTGAATACCCAGTATTGTCATAGCTTTTTTTATTTTCCTTAACGATAGGAGACCTTTCAAAATTTGAGCTTGAACTGTCACTCGCTCATTTAAGAAATACTTTTCAAAAATGCAGTTAACACGATATCGTATAACATGGTCAGGTTTTTTATCTCCATATGTGTGAGTGTCAACATTTTCTAACATCTCATCATCGACACTAATTTCATCTGTACATATTTGAAAAAATAGTACATAATAAGCTTACATATGAACAATAAATAACTAAATTAATAAATATATGTGTAATTTCAATAATACGTGCATGTGTTCAATATACGTGTGTATGTGTGTGTGTGTGTGTGTGTGTACATACCTTGTGATTCAATTTCTTCATTTGAATTTCTTTCAATATTTTCACCATCTTCAATCATTGGTTCAATACCTCTTTCACTTTCTCTTTCAAAATTTTGTATCTCATCATCAATGTTTTGAGGAATATCTCTGTTTGTTTACATTAAACAAAATATTTAAATTCAAATTAGTTAATCAAATAAAAATTAAGTTTCACATTTTACACTAGGAAAATTTTAAATATATCAATAGATCATAATATTTACATTTACATACCTCCTTCAATTTCTTCTTGAGGTTGATTTTCCCCTTCAATATTTGAGAGGGTTTCTATCTTTCTTTTGCGAGATTGTCTTGTCTCTTCTCTATGTTCCTCAAGGTCTCTTTTTCGATCATATTTTCTCGCACAAGTCCTTCGATTTCCCATGATAATAGAGTATGAAGTTCAAAAAATTTCCTTCAAAAAATTAGAAAATAACTCATTTAGAAAAAGAATCACAAAATATTTAATTTAAAAAAAAAAAATTTTAAATTTTTTGCAAAAAATAAATACTCCAATCCCAAACACTTACTTTAAAAAATTTGAGAAAAAAGTGTCTTATAAAAATGAAATGGAGCTCAAAATATTTACTTCAACTCAAAACACGTACTCTAAAAAAAAGTCACTTCAAAAAATGCCTCTAACTTAAAAAAAAAAGTCACTATAGAAAATACTTTTATAAAATGTCTTTTTTAAATTAAACCCAACTCCATGCTTTCAAAAAAAATGAAGCACAAAAAACATCCAAAAAAATGTATTACATACCTCCAAGAAATTTCGTTTGAATGTACATCCAAGAAAATTCCTTAAACCCAAAACAATTATTTGCAAAATCATATCGTCTCCAAGAATTTGAAATTAAGCACAAATCCATACTTTAAAAAAAAATGAAAAAAAAAACATCCAAAAAAATGTATCACATACCGCCAAGAAATGTCCTTTGAATGTATGTCCAAGAAAATTCTTTAAATCCCAAACAATTTTTTCAAAAATCAAACCATCTCAAAGAAATGTTCTTAAACCCAAAACAATTCTTTGCAAAATTGGTGCGCCTCCAAGAAATGCCTTTAAACTCAAACCTCCAAGAAATGTCTTTAAACCCAAACCAAGACCTTTATAAAATTAGATCAAATGTGCGAAATGTGCAAAAATTATGAATAATTTCGCGGCAATTTATATTGTCTCGAAATGTGTTTTAGGAGGGGCGTCACGAAATTTCCCAGCCGATGGAAAATTAGATTACAGTTCGGTCGAAATTTTATAAAAATTTTGGCCGAACTTCGATTAATAGTTTGGCCAAAATATTAATCGAAGTTAAACTATTAAGTCGTTAGATTTAATGGGCTGTTCGCACAAAAAATAGTTCGGCCAAACTTTTAATCAAATTTCAGCCGAACTAGTGCGTCACCAGTCACGCAGCTTGACGTTTCTGCAACTTTGGACTGATTAAACTCCATGAAACATTCTGAATTAATTGTCGGAACCAAGACAAGAATTTTCAGAATTGAATCTACTTTCAGGAAATATAACTTTTATGGAATTTCATAAACATTTACTAATTTTAATTAATTTTATAATAACATGGGTGCAAACAATTTTTGAGGGTCATTGTGATTCAGTGAAATCAAAATTCTGTATCTCCCAAAATACATTGTAAAAAAAATTGAAAAAATTATGGGGCATTACATTGGTCCATCGTCTCTAATGGGTAGCTTTTAGATTTTTAGTTTATAACTTATATGTTAAGAAATTTGTTGTGTCACGAAACATATCCAAAATATGTAGTTTTTTCATATTGGAGTAGTTCAAAAAATTCTAGTAATTATGATATGCATCTATTGGCTTTGAAAATATGATGAAACCAAAGTAGACTCTGTCTAGATTGTTGTAACACATTTTGTTTTCTAAAAAACACAAATTTTCAATGAATACAACATTTCGTATTAACATGACTTCTTATGAATCCTTCGATTGTTAAGAAAAACACACTCAAAGACACGCTAAGTTGACATATCAAATCTGCATAAAAAAAATTCAAAAAATAAGTAATAGAAAGCTAACAAAATTTCTGACAACTTTTTTTTTTTATCGCAAAATGAAATTCTAAACAGAAAAATTGTTATAGTTTGTAGAAAGTTGAAGAACTGAAAAAAATGAAATTTTTTTCTCAAAAAAGGGAAAAAAGTGTAACCCAACTTCACTTTTTCACCTATAAGTGTATAAAAAACCTAAAAAACCAACATTTCTAAGATCCAAAAGGCTAAATTGTCAAAAATAAACCCAGAGGGCCAGAAATGGCTTCTAAAAGCACAATTTTCATGAATCCACTACAACCTCCTATTGTAGATGTTGAACATACCCCTTTAGCTGATGTTGACTATAAAATTACTGATCCTATAATTGAATATAACCTTTTGGACCTCCACTATTGGAGTCAAGAGAAATCCTTGGATCAGGTAGATGAAGTACTTGTTTGGGAATCTGATTTACCGAAATATGTAGTTCCCCATACCCATAAGTTTTTATAGGTAATTATATTGTGTCAATCTCACTATTCCCTCTGAACAAAGAGCTATTGTTAATGCTGATAAAGAATTATTATTCACTATCACTGCATAATCTATAAACCAAATGATTCATTTACAGCCTGAGCCAAATGCACTCCCTTTGTCCATAGAAGGTCTTACAAAGTTTTATGTAGATTTAGACTTTCCTAAAATATTTCAAATCTTTCAAACCTTTATGCCCTCATACGTTGAAATCCCTAAGATAAATCCTCCATATTCATCTTCAAAATTCCCAAAAGGATCAAGACACATTATCTAAATGTTGTCTTTTATCCTTGGTTATTTCACTGATGAACACATTGATGAATCTATCCTTGGCTTTTTTTACACCTTTGTGCCTGGTTAGCCCCCTGCAGTCCTTTACAACTTTGCTGAGTATATAGCGGATAGAATTCATGAGCAACTTGTAAAAATTCCCACTGAACGTGTATTTAGGTATACTCCATACCTATTCCATTTATTCCTCTACTTCTAATCAGATAAATTTCCCACGGCCCTTCAATATATGGATGTAGAGGGTAATGAGCAATCAATCATTTTCTGGACTTCCCTAATTAGAAAAGAGTCAACTGTGTTCACTTATTCATACTTTACTGACTGTTTTATTAACCCACTAGTTAATCTACTTGAAAACAATGTACAGCCAAGGGTATGTTATGAGATTAAGAAATTTTTATAGCTATCGGAGCAGGGCAGAACTGGTGATTGGAACCTATAACAAAACTACATAGATATTAGAGTCTATGGGTTAAACCTCTTGCCCTATAAATTACCAAAGTATCTACCAATGAGACTAGTTTCCATATAATATATAAAATGAATTCTGAACTCATATTCTATAAACGTTTTAGCTGCTAAAAAGAAAACTCAATTCGAATTGAAAAATAACATGGGTCCTTTTATATGCAACAATAGGGAAGCAGGTATAGAGACAACAAAACAGTTGGTAGAATATAAATTTGATGAAAGTTTCTTGTGAAACTATGACCTTATGGAATAATCAGTAAGATGAGGATGAAATTAAAATTAACCCCATATATTCATGATAAAAAGCATGAAATTGAAAAGTTTTCCAACCAAGTTGAATGGTTGGAAAACACATTGATGGAATATGTCAAGCAAGGTGATACTACTCACACATTTCAGACTCCAACCGAAGAGGACAGAACCACAAAGAGAGTTAGAGAATAAGGCACATATATAGCTGAAACAACAACAAAAACCAAATTCAAGCTTAGATACAATAAGAAGCCTAAGATCAATCTAGCTGGCAGAGCAAAAGAAATAGTGGAGATTTTAGAGGAAGAGAATCCTAAAAAAGACACTGTGACACACAAAATAATTGAAAATGAGCAGAAAATAACTACTTTAAACACACAAATGATTCAGAAAAAGTGAAGTGGGGTAGTGTCTTCATCACAGTAGGAAGAGGATAAAGATAGGGATATCAAAGAGAAGTATAAAGAAATCAAGGACAAGAATGAGGCGATAAAAAATGAAATATATTCACAATACTTGAAGGAGACACCGGGAAATAAAAATAGTTTGCTTTCAAATTTTGACTGTATAAGTAATAAATTGCTTATGTCAGTTCTTCAGCCTACAGTTCGAGCACCTAAAACAACAACAAATTATAAGAAGGTTGACTTTGAGTTGCCAGTCCAAGACATTCATCCCTTGGACCAGATTGAATTTCACAAGCAGAGCTTATAAATGCTATATTATACCATGAACACAAAGGAAATGAGTGTCCAAAAGCTCATAATTTTTGACCAACATGAGAGATCAAATTAAGCTTGAAAAAGCCTCTTCATATCCTAAATACACTAGAATGAAGTCTTTCTAAGAACTGTTGATTGAAGTAGGGTATGGCCCTTGAAATGTGAAAGAAACAGAGGAATTAATAAAGAAGAAGAATGTTGATATAGCAGCATTAAGAAAAAAATTGAAAATACCTCCTACAGAGCATCCACAGGCTAAAGAGATTGTGCAAGAAGCAAACCAAAAATATGAGATGATGAGTCTCATTCTACAAGTCATAGCACAAAATCAAGGAGATGTAAATTGACATGGACAAGCTTGTCCAAGAAAAAGAAGATGCAAATAATCGAAATGTTCCTCCTACTTTCATTCCCATTGTAACAGTAGCAGTTCCTTCAACTCTAGCAGAAGAGTTAGCACCTAAGGTCTCATTGGCCACAACAGTGCCAGTCACTTCTTCCACTACTTCTGCCACTGAATCTTCCACTTGAGCAGTTCAATAGTTAGATGAGGCCATAAAACTTATTAAATCCATGGAAGACATGTCAATATACAATAACGAGATAAACATATTGAAAGAACAAATTACGAACCTGGAAGATGCCAAGAAATTAGCATAGATAAATGCTAAAACAAAGGAACAAAAGGCTAAAAGGTTAAGTGAACAACTTAAAAAGGTAGAAACAAAATTAACCTAAAACGATCCCATGGAATACATAAAAAATTAGCTATGGTACAATATCATTGAGGCAATCAATGATACTTGGCATTCCATTTAGGTAATTTATGAGCATAAGGACTTAATCAAGGCAGATAGAGAAGAAATGTTGAAGACAAAATAAGAGCTAGGTGCTAAGCCTGAAGAAGCCCTAGAAATAATCAAGTTTCTCAATACTAAAAACAAGAAAGAATTGTATGAAATAGGGATAAATAATAGAACTGAAACAATTCTTGAGGCAAGAAAGGTACTTTCAAAGAAAAATTTAATGAAACAGTTGGAAGAGAAGTGTCAAAATATGGATATAGCCATAACTAGATTCATGGTAAAGTTTGACACATTGAGGGAAAAAGGTTTTCCAAATATTATTGTTATCAATGATAAACTAATGAAGAAAGAATATTACAATAAGAAGATAAGGTAATTTTCCTAAGAAAAAGTGAACAAGGCATATTGGCAAGGAGTTCCAATAGGTGAAGTGTTACACAAAAACATTGAAAACTTGTTTTATTTACAGCATGAAATAAAACACGTTTTTGTAGTGAAGCCCACATTTGTAAGGTACACTAAAGTAGATGAGAATTTGAGAAAACTTACAAATATTAGGTTACTAGAAGAAGAGTTTTGGTAGAAGCTCACATATTTAATTTTAAAAAAAAAATTGAATTGAAAGAGGATGAAAAAACAGAGTGTTGTTTTTACATAGTAAAAACAGATTTTTAAAGTAGTAAAATAGTCAAAACAACAGGTTAAATAGTATCAGAGGTTAAAGTGTATCAGTTAAAGAGTATCAGGTGAGAGATAAAGCTTCAAAAATGACTGAAGATCAGATTTCCAGTGTTAAAATTATCTCAAGAGCCAGCTGCCCCAAATCCAACAAAATTACTATTTAATTTCAATAAATAGGACAACTTGCAAGTTTATTATGCAACTGTCACTATCTTTTTGTAAAAGATATTTTATTTTCCAAAGAAAATTCCTATGATTTTTTTAGTATATATTGTAATATTTTATGTACAAATACTTCATCATTTGAAGTATTGAGTGTAGATAATTGCTGAAGATTTCTATAGCTGTAGCATTCTAAACCTAAGGGTTTTTTGTATCAAGATCAATTCAGACGATTGGATTTCAAGGAATAAAGCATCATATTACTTGATTCATTTGTTAGGCCACTGAAGTGAAGTACTCTCTTATGTTATTTTTCAATTATATTATTTTATTCATTCATTCATATATGTGCTCCAAATTTTAATGTGAAGTCAGGAATTGTTTTCTCATAATTTTTTAAAAGCACTCTGTTATGGACTGGTTTTCATTTGAATATTTTATGCTGATATCGAGACTAGGGAACCCTTAATTTCTCCTTAATTTCAATTGACCCCTACTTATTCTCTACTTATCCAGATAAAAGAATTCATAATTTCTCTTTATCCTAATTAAAAACACCTCATCATCAGCCTTTTAAAGATCTTAAGTGACTCAGCTATCTTTCCCTTTAAAAAATTGACTTTAGACCTTGATCTTGATCTTTCTGCTTGACATATTGACTCCATCTACCGAATGGATTTCATATCCTTAGCTATCCATCTCATTAAGTGATTTCCGCACCAAACCAAATCAAAACCCCAAAACTAATTTTCCCTATATAACTAGCCTAAAATGAAACATAAAAAAAAAGTTAAATATTATAGAGAGATCCTTCTCTGAGCCTTAGGAAGGCTAGATCCTAAATCTTAAAAGTAGGTTTGTGGTTACCTCTATTATTATTTAAACTATAAATCAAAAATCTTATGTAATTTTATATTGTTTACAAAATGTATTTTAATATGATGGAGGTTTCTTTTGAACATAAATATGTAAAATTATGGCTTTTTCAGCCTTAAACTGCCAATTCTACTCCAAAATCAATCTTTAAACCTTTTATAGACTCAGGAAAGGTTGAACAAGGGTTTACTACTCTCTTATTGGATAAAACAGACCTAAAACAATCTAATTCATGGAGAAAAGGGATTATGAGCATTTATAAAAGTTTTTGAATCAATCTGAGGGTTTCTAAAGTTCTACGATGGTTAAAACAATCAGATTCTTCCTAGAACCAATTTACAGCTTTCAGAAACTGTGAATTTATCATGGTTTTTGCAGCAAATATAAATTTATGAAGAACCAAGGGCATTTCTTTAGGAAAACAAGCTTATAGAAGGCTTAAATTTAGTAGTATAGCTCTTTTTAGATGAAGGATGGGAATTTTTCTTGAAAAATACCTGTTATCTTAGGTATTTGACTCAAAAAAGGGTTTATGGAAGTGTGGGGGCTTTCAGAAGCTTGTTGAAGTCCTTAAAACACAAATTGTAGCTTTGACCAGTCGCAAAAGTGAATTCTGACTGAATTAGGTTTTTTTTTACATGAAATTAGGGTGACAATTTCTTTTCTTTAGTTGGAAGCAGTTTGTAAGCAAAAATGCAGCAGAAAAAATTTAAAACACATCAATATTTTTGTTTTATAGAAATTTGGTTGAAACAGTATATTCATTTAATGAGGTTCAAGTCAATTTGAGAGCGGTTTGGCGTGGGGAGGCTTATTTACTGCTGAGAAATTATCACAACATTGGAGGGTGGTAAGTGGTAATACTCGCAAGGATGCGATCCAATCATTTTATGCCGCATGGAGGAGAGAGAGCGGGGCAATACCGCCCATATCGCAAATCCAAAATCGATTAAAAATCGTGCCATTATATTTGTGATATGTCTTGTCAGTTGTTGGATCAGGCGGAGGGAGTGCGAACAATCAGGATTAACTCATGGAACTGTGGGGTAGATGGCCATGGGGCCCAGGACCTTTTATGCAGCGATTTTATATGTTTAAACATAGTTTAAACATAAATTCTTATGTTAACGAGATAGGTAGGATATCGGGTTTAATATGTTTTAACAACAAATATAATGAAAACATGTGTAAATTCCATATTTGGGTGGGTTTTAGCATTTTATATAGTGAATGGACTACAGGGATAATTTTAAGGATGGAAAACTACCTTGAAGTTTAAAAATTTGGCGAATCTCACTAGTCCGTAATATGAAAACTATAAAATGTTTATTAATGTATTTGTAAAATTATTCAAATTTATAATGATATTATATATATTTTATATATAATGTTGGCGATTTTTAATGTAAAATAATTTTATATTGTAAAATTTGGGCGAATCTTTTTTATAAAAAAAATGGACATTGGCGAATCTATTTTTTAGAAAATACCATGGAAAATTAGCCCATCTGCGAATATTAACCCCTAAAATTTTCCATGATGGACTATATATAGGTGTAATGTAAAACATTAGGTGGATTTTAATGTAGAACATATGATTTAAACCTATGGGGAGTGGGGTAACTATCACATGGGGAAATTAAACCATAGTTTAAACATAAAAATGTGAGTTCGGATATGCAATAAAATGAATTAATATAATTTATGGGATAAAGGGTTAATAAAGGAGTTAATATATTAAATTAGAGTTAATATGTAATGAATATAATGAGCGGAAATACACCAATGCACTAGGTAAAGTGTGATTTTCATAGTCGTGTCCCCATTTTATATTTCACACTTAATATTTAGGATAAAGAATTTTTATGTGTTTTTTGAGTATTTTTGTATGAAATGAAATTATTTAAGGGGGTATTTACTTTTCCTAAGAAAAAAATGTGTTTTATTTTAGGAAAGGAGGTTTTATCTTAGGAAAAAGGGTGTGATGTTGAGGAGAAGGGATTTTATGAAGGGAAAATTCTTTAATGAAGTGAAATCCAATATTTATATGCCAATCAGTCATTAAGACGCAGGTCTGGTCGCATTAGAAGTCAGAGAAATTCTCTGAGTCTTTATAACTGAAGGATTTAGTACATGAACACATTGAGGGGAGGGGAATTAGTAATATTCCAGATGATGTTTTATCCATTCCTTGTAAAACTCCTTGTACTTACCCTTTTGCTACTGTAACATTTTTTCTTCATTTACATGGGTGCATTTGAGCTTGCAGACCCTTATCCATTTTTATTTTAAAACATAAAAATATATAATTCTAACCTTATTTCATCCAAGAGCTCAGATTAAATTGTTGAGCTCCTTATTTATTCTCTACTTAACTACTTATTTGTCAATTTTAAACTGTTTGACAAAATCTTTATTCTCTATCTATTAGCATGAAATTCAAAGCATGAAAAGCCAAGATTAAACTTTTTGACTAATCATGGATTATGGTATTTTGTACAAGATACACACAATCATTTTATTTTGCAGTAAAATTCAAAGTAGTGGAATTTTGACTTGCATCACTTTCGGTTCTTATTCTTATCTCTTTTTTGTTTGGGATTCATTTTTTATTCTTTTTGATCCTTTTCTTTTAAGTCCTTTTATTTTAGGAATTTTACCCTATTTTCATTTTTTTATTTTTAAAATATGGGAAAACAACTTGTAGAAAGAAAGGTATGTACATATTAGAAGACTAATCAAAGTCAATTCAAAATTATGAATCCTATTATTAGAGGACCCTAACAGTGGCTCCACATGGGGATGGAATTTCCTGGCGAAATGTCAAGAAATTTAAGATCAACAGCCTTCTCTATTGGGATATTCCTAGATATGCAACATGCTCTGCCATATAATCTGTAACTGGACATCTCATATTAAAACCAAACCTTTTCTGCAAATTGAAATCTGAAAACACACTGAACTGAAACTGAAATATTCTTAGAATTCTGAGCTTATTTTCACTCATCTACCTACTCTAATCTACTAATCATCTTTTTGAATCAGGTAATACAAAAATGCCAATGAGGCCAGTCAAGTAGTTGTAGAAATGAATGGATAATCTGACTACTTTTCATCAAAATTGGAAGCATAACTTCATCATGTGTCTTCATAATCAAATATATGATGTGTAATGGCAACTGTTGATGCATTTGATCCTCATAGAGAAAACATGTTTGTAGACTTGAGCTAAAAATAATCTCCATATAATTTGCTATAGGATAGTCAAAAGCATGATGTATGATTTTTTCTTCTACGCCTTCAATGACTAATTGATTAGTTGCATCCTTAATATTAAACCCTGAAAATATTTCTTCACTCTTGTACTTGAAAGTATAATCATCCTCAATTTGCAAGTCAAAAGGTAGTACAATTTCCTTTTGTTTTGGAGAAGGAATATTTTCCAAGAATTATTTAGGATCTCATAAATTATAAGACTTAATTTGAGAATGCAAAAGTTTAATGCCATTTTCATATTTTTTTAGAAACTAACTCAAGAACACATATTTTAATTTCAGGAGAACATTTTCTTAATTTCAAAATAAGAAAGACAACTCTTAGAAAATCCTCATCAACCTGAAATTCTAATAACTCATCACTAAATTCATTGAAAATCTCATGAGATGAGAGGTTTTCCACAAACCCTGTCATCTTGTATCACCATTAATGATTTGGAATATGGATTCTTTGGTTATGGATTCTCTTCTGAACTTTGAATCTCTGGATCTTGGACAATGGAGTGGCTAGGTGGATGATTTTAACCTTTCTATATCTAGTCACTATCCACCATCATAGAACAGATCTAAACCTCTAAAATATTTCTGAAGAAAATTTTAGTCTTCCCCTGCAGAGTCGCCGATATGTTATCACTCTAATAATTCCCAAAGATGTGACAATTTTGATTTATAGTTTATAGAATATTAGAGCTAACCACAAACCTAGTTTTAAGCTTTAGGATCTAGCCTTCCTAAGGCTCAGAGAGGGCTCTCTCTATAAGATTTAACTTTTTTTTATGTTTGATTATAGGCTAGCTATATAGGGAAAATTGGTACACCATCAGAGCTACAATGTGGTACCATGCCTACATTCTTGGCAAGAGAAGAAGAGGAAGGAGAAACACCAAAGGAGGATACTCTTGGTGACTATATCCAAGAATATGAATCTCAGTCTAGTAGATTCAAGGAGAATTTGAACTTCCAAGGGTTTTTTCAAATCAAAGGAGATATAAGACCCAATAACCACGACAGAAGAAGAGGATGTATGCATCACACTTTGGGTAGATTATTTCTACCTAATTTTGATGGGTCACCCAAGAGGGCACCCAAGGCTTGGGTATAGAAGCTAGACACATATTTTTAGCTGCATCAAGTTTCAAAAGAAGAAGCCATTAGAGTTACAGCGCTCCATATTTAAGGTAATGCTTATTCCTGGTTTGTTTTATGAATCTTATTCACTAAATAATGCAAATATATCCACTTACGCAAATTTCACTAGGGATTTAATGAAAAGATTTAATAAAAAACACTCTGAAACTTCCTTGGGTGAGCTAGCCAAACCTAAGAAATCAGAACCTTTTCATGAGTTGGAAGGATCCATGAAACCAACTCCATTTCATAACATAGTTGAGGGAGTGAAAGGTCTGCAACATGCTTTTCCAAGAGCAAAATCCCCACTTCAGCAAGAACTCTCTTCTCAAGAAGAAGACATGATGATTCCTCCTTCAAGAGGGGATCAAGCCAAATGATCTCTTAATGATGAGGTATTCTACAATGGTGAGGGGAAGGAAGAGAAAGAGATAGAAATATCCTCCAATTTTGTAAAAGTAGGATGAGATCTACCACCATTTGAAGATGGAGATGAAGAAATTCCTTCATATAGAGGAGTTCTTGTATCTTTGCAAGAAGTTTTGAAGGATCTTACATATGAATATCAGAAGCATCATGTGTCTATGTTGATAGGAAATAAGCCAAAACAATGGAGGATGTGTTCCAACACTGAATATATTCTTAGGGACACACCCTATGATAGATAATTCCCTTGTGATCAAGGCTTTTGACACCAATGAGATGTTGGGTGCAAATGGGTTGATTAAATTTGAAGAAGACACCTTAGACTGCGAGATCTTGTAGAAGGTAGGAGAAGATGAGAAGGAGGGCCAACATAAAGTGATTGGGAACATACACGCCCATCCATTTAAAGAGGTTTATTCACAAAAGCAGGAGGATGATTTGTGCAGTGAGGGTAGGGACAAATCAGTCCTCTCACATATATAGCTTTCTTTGGGGCTTGATGTTTCATTACATGGAGGCATTCAACCAAGGATGCCCCCTGATTGGAAGATGATCAAAGAGTTATCTAAACATGTGACACCACTCATAGATATAGGAGGAGTGGGAGCATTGGGAGGTCATGGTACAACTCTGATAGTATTGGGTAGACTCAAGGAGGAGGGAGACATTCTCCGACCATCATCATTACTTACTCTCATCTAAGATCTTGCGCTGAGGAAGGAGAAGTATAGGGAGGATAGCAACCTTCCAGTATGTGAATTTGGCATAAGGGATGTCAAATAAGGGATCAAGCACATGACAGATGCTTTCTATGATAGATCATCAATGCTGTCACTTTGGAGGATAGATCCATATTGGAAATCCCAGCTGTTGGTGGATTATTCCAAGGATCATTGTACTTGTATGATACTTGATGAAAAAATACTAGAGGAGGGATATTCAGTTAGAGATGAGGTCATCTACTATCATGGTAGGATCTTCTTATCTAGAGCCTCCAAGCTCAAGGAGAAGTTACTACATCTAGCACATGAAGATTTTCTCTTTAGCCATACTTATTCCATGAAAGCATACCATAACATCATGGAGGGATATAATTGGGAAGGCTTTGAAGGGGATATATATATCAAAATTTGAGGAGATGCATGGATCATGTGGAGATGGAAGAGATACATAACTCTTTGATTGAGTTATCACAACCACCTCTTTCCTCTTGGGGAACGAGAGGGGATCTATCTATGAGCCACTCCATTTATGTGAGAAGAGTATATGTTAAAGCTCGTTTTTTTAGGCATAATGATTTATATGATGAATATTTGCATTCCTTTACCATACATGTGCAGGCCATTGTTCCAAGGGGTAGCGTTCTTCTTTATAATCTTCACGGTCAAATTTTGGCCATAAACTATGTTGAGTAGGGCCACTCCCTAGGAGAATATAGGGAGATGATATATGATTCTGGGTGTGCACTAAAGGCACCAAAAATTTCTCATCTTCTCAAAGCATGTGAGAAGAATATGGCAACTAGTAAGTGGAGGGAAAACCACTTACCATATCACTATCTGATTCAGTCAGGAGATATACGGTGCTAGTTCCACATGTGGGACTATGATCCACCTCCATTTTTGCATATTGTTGTTTATGTATCATTGGTTTTGATCCAATACTTTGATGATGTTCTTATTTTTTTTATGGAACTTTATGGAGGAAGGATGGAAGGATTGGATGTGCCCTTTTTGAGAGAGACACTCCATGTTTCTCATGCTACATGTTTCAGGGAGAACATTGGGGAAACCATGATTGCTTAATTCGGTCTTTGGCTTCCTTATGGGATGGGTCATTTGCATCTCATGAGAATTTGTCAGGAGGATGTAATAGAGGGATGGATTGGGAGAAACTTGGCTTATGAGTATATTTTATCACATGAAGGTGTCACCAATGGAGGGAGGAGAAGAGTTGCGGCACTCACCTTTTCAATTAGTTGAGGACAAGCAACATTTGGGAGGGGAGGACTGTAATATTCCCAATTAGCCATGAGCTAGTTGGAATATTAATTTTTGTTTTTTCTTCCTTGTTTGATGAATAAGAGGGTATGGAGACCCATAAATCTCCTTAATGTGAATAAAATCAATGCTAATGTGAAAGGAGGACTTCTTAGCAGCTTGTTTAAGCACCCTTCTGTGTGAAAGGGGGCTGGAACACATAGACAGGGTCAATTTTGACCAAATCAACAACGCTCTCATGGAGGAGTGGCATTATGGGACAGTGCAGTTTTGGGTTGAGACTCCATGCATGGAAGTAGCGCCTTTAATGAGTGGGGACAAGGGTGAGGAAGCTCATCACCTATATAAGGAAGAGGATGGAAGCCATAGTAAGGCATGTTATGTTATATTATGATATTTTTATTATTTGATCTGTTTAGACATATAATATTTCTTCGGCTGTTTAGCTAAGATTGTAGTGTTGTTTAGCACAGGGTGTTCCCGTGCAGGAATCCCACCTCTATTCTTGAGAAGTTTGAAAGGAAGAGTAGTGCACTACCATTGCACAATCAAACATGAGGCAAAAGCTTCATTCTTGTGGTACAACAAAATTTTTGTTGAGATATGTGCTAAGTTACAGGTTGCAGCAGTGGAGAATAGATTCGGGTGATTTATGATCTATTTTTAAGTGGAGGAATGTTTCCTTCCAGTGGGAGGATGCTGAGGAAGGCCCTTGAGCTTATTTTCATCATTTGGCATCAGGCCACTTGATCATTTACCTCTACAGTGTAGTTTATGTGTTGTACTGCATTATTTTAGGGAGGAGTTGCAGGGTTGGTTTCAATACACCATTTGCAGTGGAGGTTTTCTAGTGAAGGGATCGCCGTCTCATCTAGAGGATCCATGGAGGATGATGTTGGGAAAAATACTGAGAGGGGGGGTGGTGAATCAGTATTTAGGGAAAACTCAATTATTTTTATTTTTTCTTACTTCAAAACCCATACGCTACTTTGCTGAAGACAAATAGCGTATACACGCGGATATCCTTCATAAAACTCGCGTATACACAGAGATATAATTATGTCATTAATTCTTCACTTATATCATTCCATCATTCATTCATTAGATGTTCAATAAACAGTAAACATGTACAGCAAGAATAGAGTAAGTCATCACACACATGAACACCAGGATTTTACGTGGAAACCCAAGTCGGGAGAAAACCACCGCTGCCGTTGTCTCAGCCTTCAATATTTTATTATAGAGAAAACATCTTACAACATATGTGCTGGTGCAGCCTCCTACCAGCACGCAGGCACCCACCTGCGCTCGTTTACCAGCCTCTCCTGGAAGGGAGCTACAACCCCCTGACTCGTTTACCAGCCTCTCCTGGAAGGGAGCTCCGACCCCCTACTCTCATTTACCAGCCTCACCTGGAAGGGAGCTACAACCCACTGACTGAAGGCTACAACCCTCAGCACCTCTTATGGACCATGCTTCATAAATTTTCACACTGGATCCAACCCACACAATTAAGCTTAAGGAACATTCATCAATTCAACAACTTGCTCAATATTCGAACTACCCAGATCAACATTAACAGATAGCAGTACACATCAGAAACAGATAGCAGTACACATCAGAAACAGATATCAGCAAGACATCAGAATAGATCAGACATTTCACAACTTCAGCAAACCCTAGTTTATCATACGCGCTTTCCTTTCACTGATATCACGTATATACGCGCCTTCATGCATACAAACCCGCGTATACCTCTGTACATATTACAGAGCTAATTTCTCTGCCCATACGCGCTTTTACTTTAGCAAAACCACGTATATATGCACTTCCTCTTCGGCGAACTAGCATATGGTTCTTCAGAATAGATACATCACACAGATTTTACCCTTTACTTCAAACAGATTTTCACCTCATCTCAGATCTAATCATTCCATAAACAAATCTAGCAAATAAAAGTACATTTCAGATCTAGATACCCTTCTTCATCATTGGTGCATCATGCATTCATATCTATCATTCAATTGTAACCCTTTCCATTCAGATATCCTTCAGAGAGAAGTATTCATTCAAGCTCAAACATCTTGCACCACCCCCATCATTTGCACAATGAATTTCTTCTCTTTATATAGATTTACCCTTTTTCAATACCATGAGCCAAAACCATATTACTTCCGATGGTATTCCTTGACGGGGTCACACAGACGAATCATTACTCAATACAATGGGTCAATACCATGGTGGTTACCCCTGGTTTTGCACTTTATGAGCGTTTTTGCCCATACGCGACTTGGCACGTTATTTTCCGCGTGCATACGCGACTTCCACTAGACAAATCCGTGTATGCCTTGAGACATACTCTTTTCATCATAGATCTAGCACATACTGAATTCCTTTCTTCATTACCTTCTGTACTCACTGTAGATACATCAGATTTACATCATTTAACAAGTTCATCAAGACATATTCTATCAAGCACAACTTCATCAAGTAGGTTGCCATCATCTTCATCAAGTGGGTTGCCATTCAAGGACAACACTCTATCAAGTGGGTTGCCATCAAGGACAACACTCTGCATCATATTGCCAACAGATGATACATTATTTGGAATATAATATCAGACACATCTTTCTAGTTCTATTTTTGGAGTGAATCTTCAGCCCCAGGGCTTTGGTTCATGTCTTGTACATTGTTGTATTTATGAAAACCCTCTTGGGTTTTTTGTTGGAGGTTTTATATAGGCTAGATATGCAACTATTGTATCTTTTGAGGCATATAACAACCACCTACCTTTTTTTGTATTCATTTTTTGTAGTAGTGCACCTATGACTATGCTGTAGCAATCTGTCAACATTTTGATATAGTAGCAGCACCTCATTATTGATGGTTCTATCTATTGAAGGCTTGTTTTATCTTGTTATATGCTTTGTGGCCCATTATTTTATACATATATGCTACTCTTATGTTAAATGGAAAAGATCCATATTGGTCTCATGTTTTTATGTCATGTTTTACACTGTTATTCATCTTTATGCACTATATTTTTTGTTTTCCCATTTGTGAATATTACATAGATCTTTATCTCATTTCTTTCATTATTATTTCATTAACGTCGCTTGCTTTGCTCAAAATTATGTGGATAAGAAATGGTCATTGTATCATTATGGGGAAATCCTACCACCCTCAACATGGAATCATTATAATTAAGTATAATCAATTTATAGCCTTCAAGGGATATCCCTTTGACATGTTGGTGAGTAGATATATTCACCATAGTGATTGGAAATTGGAAAATTGAAATTGGTCAATACGTTGTGTGTGTATTCCTTTTTCTCTAAATCCATAAAAGAGTATATGTATATTTGGGGAGTTTATGTAGGCAACATGAAGGATAATATTTTTTTATATCCATCCATGTGATCATTGTGGAACTATATTCATCTTCTCATTGTATCTAACGGGTGGTAGGGGGAATGGAATTATAGAAGTGATTGAAAATTAGTCCTGTAGTTTTTTCACAACTCTCTCGGTATAGTGCAAAAATATTTTATTTTTTTCTCTTGACCGATTTATAGAATTTACACTCTGAATTAATTAATAGTTATACCTCTTCTAACTTGAGTTTAATTGTGTTTACTAGTGATATCCTTATTCTTAAAAAATATTCTTTAAGATATTGCACCTAATTGGATCATCTTACTGGTTCTAATTCTTGTGAGGAATCATGATATGTTTTTGTCAATTTAGTTTTCTTAAATTGATTACATAAATTATCAACCATGCCTAGTAAACTCCTGAAGTGTAAATTCACTATATGAGCTAGGAATCCTACTTATCTAAGTTGAATTAAATTGTCAGTGTACATGATTGGATTATCATTGAAACTAATTATAAGAAATATAATCACACTCTTATAAAATTGTATCTAATTATGAAATACACACAACCAATAAGAATATCATACTCATAAATTAATCTCAAGATTTTCAAAATGAATTTTAACTCACATACACACACACACACACACACACACACACACACAATCTACAATATAATTAAAATATCATTTTAAATAAAAATAATTTCTAAAAGAATCAATTCACGTTATCAATATAATGCACTCTTGCATGAAAAAAAAATGAATTTAAACTATGTTCACACTTTCTAAAACTGATAAATCACTCATGCTTTGAAATAAAACCTGCAACAAATCATACGTTCTAGGAATAATTTACAATTTCATTTTGAATTCAAACTCAAATTGTTGCTATTAGTACTACTTAATTTAATTCATGTGCCCCTGAATAAATAAAGGAAAATGATTAATAAAATTATAAAACTAATTTCTATCTAATTCAAAATAAATAGAGGAAATAAGACATTTTGCAATATGCATCCAAAACGTAAACTTAAGAAGTGATAAAAGAACTATAATTAAAACAAGAAAAAATTACTACTTGAATGGGCCCTCCAAAAAAGGTGGTTAGGTGATTCAATTGAAAAATCAACCACACATCAAAATGAAAAGGATTCTTTATAACTGAATTGAAAAAATATTTTTTATTTCTCACTAACGTATAAAAAAATTCACCATGTTTTTGGTTGCTGCAAGGTCTTTTTATAAAGCCCGTATAATTAAATGTTTTGAGCTGTATACCTAGCCTTACTAACAGAATGCTAAATTAATCTGTGAAAATAAAACATAATGGAAATCAGTCACGATTTTCTATTAACAAAGCAAAATCGTGAGGTGTATATATCATTCCTCACTTGCCTATAATAGCTGACAGAGTTGATTTTATCACCACACAATTGGAAGCTTCTCGTATCAATCTGGTTTATGAATATAAGAGAGAATCATTGAACGCAGTGATCACACCTTTAAATATATTTTTCCATCTAGCTGGTACTAGGAAACCTATCAAACAACGGACTTGGTTGCAGAATCAAACATTAGTTGCTGAATCATCTCATTCTGATAGCTAAAGAAAATATTAGACTACTAATAAAGAACATTATTAACTTATGAAATACAACACTATTACATATCTGCCATGTTATAAACCCTATGATTTGATGTGCATTGAATGATTAATGTAGTTAAAAAGGAAAAAAGTAGGTGAAAACGATACATCAAAATAAACAATTATGAGGCTCAACATTCCCCCACACAGAGATCATTGCATGTGCTCATGCAAAAAATCAAAAATGATATCCTTTCTCTATCACCGTATTTCTTCATAAAAATGACATAGAACATCTAAGTCTATATTCTTTATGTTCTTCTTAGCACCTTCCATCAGGTGGCTATTCATCAAGAATTTTTAGTTTAAGCTTATGACCTTCCTCTTGAGAGAATTGTTCTTTTATTTTAGCTTTTTATTCTTTTCATACCACAAGCCTAGATGTAATAGCATAATATCATTTTTGGTCCTTTGAATTTCATTTTCCACCTTCAATTTTTCATGTTCTTTTTTCAAATGTCTGTTCAGTATCTCCAATTAAAAGAAATTATGTTTCAAAGTATTCACTATTGGAGGCTCTTTTGGACTGTTGGACTGAATTCTTGTTTCTTGAACTGTAGAGGAAGATGTCTTTTATGTATCCCTTCTCTCGAGAGACTCAGTATATTCATATATCTCTTCTTGGACTTAGTCTATGTTTGGTGCTCTTATTACTAGGCTAGATATTGGTGTTAAAACTTGTTTGTGAAGGAACCTGTGGTTCGTCCTTCTACTCCAAATCAACGAAATCTGTGAATTGTTGAGCTGACTCCTTTTTATTAAGTCTTGTGCTTCTCCTTATGACCGATGAGAGAGGATTTTTTTTTATAGTTTTATTATGTTCTTTGCTGACCTTTTTTCTTTCGTCTGTTTTGTTCTTGGGTGTATTTTCATCTTTTTTGCTAGAATTCTTTCTTCTAACATTTTTTTTCCTTATGTTCTCTAAAATATTTACAAGGCAGATTTCATCCTTAGGATGTTGTTCTGGTTGTAGAAGTAATTTATCAATAGGTTTTTCAGTAAATTTTCTTCTGCTTCTCTTTACCTTACAACTATTAGGTATTTCCTACCCTGTTCCTTTAAAATGATTCCTAGTTAGGAAATTCTCCTAGTTATCTCCTAAATTATCAAGATGGGCTTCAATAAGAATATTTTGAAGACCATGACGACACGGGGTATTTTCAATGGACTGTATTTTCCTTTTGAGTGTTTCCAGACGTATTCCTCAAGCTATGAAGTAGAAAATAGGGTGAATTTATTTCATTTCTTTCAAGAAAAAGAATCATTAATCTGACATGGTAAAAAAACATGCTATCAAATCTACCCTCACAACTAATGAACTTGTAAATACTTAACAATAAATTCCTCCATTTACTTTGAGAGTTGTTCTTGTAGTACCCTTCCAAAAAAAAAATAGTATCCATACCTAATTTCTTTAGAAATTCCTTCCATTAATTCCCTTCAATTCCCTTGTTTATAAAGCACACCTCATCACTCCTGGGTACTGTAGTTACCTCATCTATGAAGGATTTTTTCAACACAATTCTAATTTCCCCGATTTCTTCTTCAGTTCCATCAAAGGCACAAGAAAAATTCCCTGTTACCTCCCTCTCATAGCCGTCAATATTTTCTATACAATTCAACCACTGCACTTGAAGTAGCATCTCCTTAACTTGTGGGTATCATTCCATAAACTTATTTCCATTCGACTCTATCCTAATAGTGACTCCCATTCTTGCAAAGTTTCACCCATAATTTCTTCTTTGACAGGGTTTCAGAATGGTATTAGGTTAAGAAATGAGTATGAACAAGAGAGTGAAATGGAAAATGGAAATGAGTGAAGTGGATTTTGGAGAAAAGAGGGAATAATAGATAGGAGTTAGTAGGGTTATTAATGAAATAGGGTTTCAAAAATGAAGTGGTTGCACAATTATGAATGATAAATGGGCTCTCACGACTAAATTCCTTGATATGATATGATATTTATGATTCATTTTGAAGTTAGGATATCAATCATTACTTTGAATGAAGGTACAACTTCTATATTATTTAATAATCCTAATGGTTTTACCTTTATTAGTAAATCCAATATTTACATACCTTCTATCTTGTAATTCTAATACTTAATTATTTTTGTTGAATTTTGCTCAAGTGCTTCCAATGGTAGGCTTGATAATTTCCTTTTGCTAAAATCTTCAATCATTCTAGTCAGTGATCCCTCTCAATATGAGCTACAAAATTTCATCAAAGCTATAGATTCTCAGCAATTCTATAGCTACTTATTCAGAAAATAAAAATAGGGACATAAAGACAATGGTATTTAGAACAGGGTTGAAAGAGAAAATTTAGGGTGCCAAGAATACTTGGTTTTCAATCTACATTTTATGTATAAACATGCCAACATCGTTGGTTTTCATGTTTATAATATATATATATATATGTGTGTGTGTGTGTGTGTGTGTGTGCATAAATTTTTTTTATTCATAAAGAAAAAGGCTTGCATTTCAAGTTGGAGGAGAAAGGAAATCATTCTTAACCAACTTCAGATCAATACTGTCTTGCAAATATTTAACAAATTCTTCCTTTTTCAATGGCTTATGATAAATTCTTAGTCGATGGCCATTTACAAGGAAAGTAAATTTTATTCATCAATGGTCCTGATCTTGACTACACCATTATCAATGATCGTTTCCATCTCATAAGGCCTAAGCCAATGAGTTTGAAATTTTCCTTGAAAATATTTAAACTTTGAATCAAAAACTAATGCCCAAAATCCTCGCTGAAATTTTCTTTCTTTTCTGTATTTTTCATTCCACTTAGATCTTTGTTGTTCAACTAAGTTTTTTCTTTGGATAACATCCTGTCACATTTCATCTAGTTCATTTAGATGCTCCATTATTTGGTTTTGTATGTCAAAAATATCAAGATCCAATTTCACTATTGTTTTGAAAGTTTTTATTTGAAAATCAATAAGAAACAAGACTTTATTCCCATAAAAAAATTCATAGGGAGTATGTCATGTAGTGTTTCTCCATGTTTTACGATATGCCCATAAATATTATGGAAGCTTTTCTGCCCAATATCTTATGTGAAAACACACAATATTGGTAAGAATTTCTTGAATTACTTTATTAGTGGATTCAACTTGTCCATTAGCTTGTGGGTGATAAGGAATGGACTTCCAATGTTTTATTTTTTTATTCTTCCATTACCTTATCTACCAACTTGGATGTAAATTGAGTACCTTGATCTGTGAAAATTTCCCTTGGGACACCAAAACGAGTAAAAATATCCTCAAAAAGAAATGAAACTACAACATTTTTAGTATAAAAAGAAATTTGTTTGGCTTCTACCAATTTTGTAACATAATGAGTGAAAACAAGAATGCACCTTTTCTTGATGGTGGATTCATTGGACCAATGAAATCTAGAGCCTATTTTTCAAAAGTCTCAACTAGTACATGAGGTTGTAGAGGCATTTCATCAGACGAAACATGTTTCCCCATTATTTTAAAACTATCACATCCCTTAACATATTCTTTGGAATCATTAAAAAGGGAAGGCCAATAATATCCTAAGAGAAGTACTTTGTAATTATTTCTTTTATTAGCAAAGTGTCCTGGATATGACTCATCATGACAAGCCTGTAGTATTTCTGGTACTTTATATTCTCTAACACACCCTCGAATGATTAGATATTTACCTATTTTATATATTTCTTCATTTATCTATGAGTAATATTCACTAATTTGATTTACCTTATTTTTTGTCAAGGAGACAAATATGATGTTAACTTATCCATAGCCAATTAGTTAGAAATATTTGCAAACCATGGAGATTTTATAAATATTGAAAAAATATATTCATCAACAAAATTATCTTCTACATGTATATCATTGTTCTCATTTTCAATCCTACATATAAAATCAATAACTGTATTTTTTTTCCTGGTTGATCCAAAATAACGACGTTAAATTCTTGTAGAAACAATAACCATCTTGTTATTTTGCCACTAGTGACCAATTTATTCATTAAGTACCTAATAGAATAATTGTCTGTATGTACAAACGATTCATAATAGCGATGTAATGTCGTAATTTATTAATGCCATGAACAAAAAATAAAAAGTCATTTTCAGTTACAATCTAATTTAACTTTGCAGGTTTCAAATTTTTACTGGTACAATAAATGGCATAAGGAGTTAAATTATTTTTTCCTAGTACAACTCCTAAAGTTGTATCTGAAGCATAAATTTAAATGTGAAAAGATAATTCCCAGTTTAGTCATCTGAGAATGGGTGCTTCAAAAATTTTCTATATTACTGTTTCAAACTTTTTTTGGCAATCAAAATTCTAGATGAATTCACAATCTTTTGTGAGCAATCTGAAAAGTGGAGATGAAATTTTTGTAAATTTTTCTATGAATCTTCTATAGTAACCAGTAAAAACAAGAAATCTTCAGAAATCTTGTTGACAAGTTGGAATTTGTAATTTAGAAATAGCTTCTACTTTAGATTTTTCCACTTCAATTCCATTTCCTAAAATATGGAGTCCCAAAATAATCCCCTCAGTAAACATCATAAAAGAAATTTCATGAATTAATGTGAGATTTTATTCCTTCCATCTAATTATTACTTTCTCCAAATTCTTAAGAGGTTCTTCGAAAAAAAATTCCAAAAACTATAAAATCATCCATATAAAATTCCACACAACGATGAATTAGATGAGGAAAAATTCCTAACCCTTCCCTTTGGAATGTTGCAGGTGTATTACATAGTCCAAAAGAAACTACTGAATAGGCATAAGCTCCCCAAGGGTAGGTAAAAGTGGTTTTATATTGGTCTTCAGGGGCTACTTGGATTTGGTTATCAACACTAAAACCATCCAAGAATGAGAAATATTCATTTCCTTCTAATGTATCTAAAACTTGATCTATAAAAGGAAGTTGAAAATGATATTTTAAGGTGGCTTTATTCAACTCCCTAAAGTGAAAACATAATCTCCAATTTCTATTCTTTTTAGGAATAATTACTAAGGGTGAAGGCCATTGATTGTCTGATATTTAATAGATGAAATTCACATTTAACAATTTTTGCAGTTCCTCTTTAACAATTGCCCTCAAATTTGGATTCATTCTTCTTTGAGGTTTTCGAATTGGTTTGGTATTTTCTTCAATGTAAATATGATGGATTCAAGTACTTGGATCAATTCCCCTCATATCAGTGTATTCACATGAATAAGAAAAGGAATGTTCTTGTAACATCTTCATTAATCGTTTATTTTGAAATTCTTCTAAATGATCATTGATATTAAAAGTTTTTCCTAGGAATATTTATATTGTGGAAATTTCAAATAATTTCCATGGAATGAAAAGATAATTAATGAGATGATAAATATCCTATATTACATTGCTCTTAAAAATTTTGAGTCGATTCACAATATGAGGAAGACTCATTATTTTCTATTAAATTCAAAATTTGATCTTTTTCATCTATTTGTGAAGTAGAAAAAATTGGTCTTATATCAAAGTCATCATCTATTCATTCTTCATTTTTGACTTATATTGTTTTTTTTGCAGGTGGATAAAACATGAAATTTTTTGTTGAACATCCATGAGAGATAAACATATTGCCATATATACAACCTATAAGAGAATCAACTATTGCTAGCCATGGTCTTCCTAGAATCAATGGATGTCCTCCTAAGTTACTCTTAAATGTTAGAATCATGAAGTCAACATGGTATTCCCAAGAATATAAGGATACATATATATATATATTATAACTCACCATCATGTTTGATTACAAATCTGTCTGCTAACTATAATAGTGTAGGTGTATATTGAAGATTTGGAAGTTTTAATTGATCTGTAATTTATTTACTCATGATGTTTATGGATGCTCCTAAATTAATCAATGTATTTGGAATACAAACAAAATTTATGTGTGTTTTCATAATGGGACTTCTTGGATCAAGATATTTATGAATTATTGTTTTATCCATCATGATATCTGCCATTTTTCCAACTAGTTGAATTGTTTGAATTCTTTTCTTTTCCTTTCTGGTTTGTTATTGCCGGACTCCCTGATTTACTTTGAAAAAATTGGTATGTATTTTAATGTGTTGTGGAAAATGAATTTTTATGCAAACATTCTCCAGTTCATCTAACATATCTTAATAAAAAAAAAACATGTTTTTCTACCCGTTCATCATTTTTTATCTCTAAGTAAAAGGTGGTTTTGAAACATGTAATGAAGGTTGTTCCATAATAGAAGTTGAGTTTGTTGGAATACCATTAGAATGTGTAGGAGTGACTTATTTTTAAATTTATATTTTTAATTGAGAGACTTCTCTTCTTCAGAGAAATCTTCTTTTTTAGATTCATGAATAACAACTGTTGGTGACTTCTTTTCCAATACTCTACCAGATCTAAGTTGAACATTGGTTAGATCTAATGGAGTTACCATGTAAGTTTAGAATTTTTTTCCTTCCACATTGTAAGAAGGGTGTGAATTTTTATTATTTTTTGGGTTCAGAAGTGATTGGGCAGGAAATTGATTTGGTCTTTGTGGAAATCGTAATGAAAGTTGTCGATTTTCATTTTCGAGTTGAGGTTGAGGTGGTTTATTAGGCCAAGGAAAATATTTTGGTGGAAAATTAGGGTAAGGTTGATGATATTGAGAGCACTGAGGATATTTTCCATAAGGATTTTGTTATCATTGTGCCCAATGTTGAGGCAAAGCTTTCCAAGGTATGGGTACAGTCCAGTTATTTTTTTATGGTTGTGCATATGTTTGGGTGTTAAATCCTTGATTTTTCCATGGTCTCTTGGCAATATAACAAAGAGGGTATACCTTGCTTGCCAACTACTTCCTCTTGGTACACAACTTTAAGACCTGGTATTGAAGGAAATTCTTTGGCATTATTATTTTCTGAACATATAAGACACGTTTCTATGCTTTTCAAATTAAGAGGACATTCTCTCAAGGTGTGTTTCTTTCTACACTTCGAACAAAAGATGGATAGAGCAACATTTTCAGATTGTTTCTTGTTTTGTATTTTAAGTGTATCTATTTTTTCACTAATAATACCTAAAATATATTTCTTAAAATCATCAAGAAAATTGCATATTTCATCCCTACTTACTATTTGGGTCACAAATTTATTGATCTTGGAAATAGTAGAATCTCTTACGATTTTTCCATTCTGTGTTTTTCCTCTTGAAATGTGTATGCATAACTCAAAAATATCCCATAACAGTAAATGACAAATATCCCATTTACCCATTAATTTAAGAATATATATCCATTCATCTCTAATGGATTTTAATAGGAGAGCTTTCAAAGTTTCTTCATCTAAATTTTCCATTTTAGCTCTGTTAATATTGTAGTTAAACCTTTCAATTAATTCCTCGATATTTTCATCTCCTCTTTTAATCATTTTGAAAAACTCATACTTAAGGTTATGGGGAATGAATTTTTCATTTGTTCCCATGTTATAATAGATATTTTTAATAAACCCATAAACCATTTTAATGATTCGTCCTTAAGAGTGGATAGAAACAATGTCAACTTTCATTAGAGGAAATTTTAGCCTAAAAGTGACCATGACATTTTAATGTATTTTCCATGTCATAATATGTAAACCAATCAAAATCCTTTAAATTTTTAAACATGTACATGTAATATTTTGAGGGAAATGAAGAAAAACTACTCTTTTTAATTGTATTTTTGGCTTATCTCCTTATAGGTTTACTCAAATCTCAAGTATAGACACATCTTGGGGCAGAGTTAAATTAGACATCCAATGAGTACCCATTATGCATACTTTTGAGAAGACCCACATTCATAACAAATGTAGATACATTAAAAAACCATGTTAAACATGTTTTTTTAATGTATATGTGATTTTTATCAATGTGGGTCTTCTAAAAAGTATGCATAATGGGTACTCGTTGCATGTGGAATTTAATGCCGCATCCAATTATTGTCTACACTTGAAATTTGAGTAAACCTCTAACGATATAAGCATAAAATACAATTAAAAAAAGCAGTTTTCTTCTTTCGCTCCAAAATTTCTAACTCTTATTTTATTATTTTAACTATTATTTTATTAAATTTTCTTATGAGACTATTTTTAGGCTGAATTTTCCTCTAAGGTGAGAAAAATAATCATAAGATCTACATAAAACTTCAAAGTAAAAAATAAATGTTTCACGATCCTAACTTCTTAATCCATGGAATTTAGGAAGGACAAAGGGTGAGATATTTTTCATTATTACTTTATTATCTTCACCGAAGCTAGGAAATTCAACATGATCTCGTTCTCTTCTATTGCCTTAGTAAACATCATAAAACATTTTTCATGAATTAATGAGAGATTTTCTTCTTTACATCTACTGATAACTCTCTCCAAATTCTTAAAAGCTTCCTCGAAAAAAATTCCATAAACTGTAAAGTCATCCATATAAAATTCCGCACAATGATGAATTGGATCAAAAACAATTCCTAACCCTACCCTTTGGAATGTTTCATGTGTATTACATAATCGAAAAGGAAGTACTCAATAGGCATAAGTTCCCCAAGGGTATGTAAAAGTGGTTTTATCTTGGTCTTCTGAGGCTACTTGGATTTGGTTATCTCCACTAAAACCATCCAAGAATGAGAAATATTTTTTTCCTTCCAATGTATCTAAAAACTGTTCTATAATAGGAAGTGGAAAGTGATATTTTAAAGTGGCTTTATTCAACTCCCTAAAGTAAAAACATACTCTCCAATTTCCATTCTTTTTAGGAACAATTACTAAGCGTGAATCCCACCGATTCTTTGATATTTGATAGATGAAATTCACATTTAACAATTTTTGTAGTCCCTCTTTAACAATTGCCCTCAAATTTGGATTCATTCTTCTTTGAGGTTTTCGAATTGGTTTGCTATTTTCTTCAATGTAAATATGATCGAACCAAGTACTTGGGTCAATTCCGTTCATATTAGTGTATTCCCATACATATGAAGAGGAATGTTCTTGTAACATCTTCATTAATTGTTTCTTTTGAAATTATTTTAAATTATTATTGTTATTCAAAGTTTTTCCTGGGAATATTTATATTATGGAAATTTCAAATATTTCCATGGAACGAAAAGATAATTAACGAGATGATAAATATGCCATATTACATTGCTCTTCAAAAATTTGACTAGATTCACAATACGGGGAAGAATCATTATTTTCTGTTAAATTAAAAATTTGATCTTTTTCATCTATTTGTGAAGTAGAAAAATTAGTCTTATATCAAATTCATCATCTATACATTCTTCATTTTTTACTTTTATTGCTATTTTTTCAGCTGGATACAATGTGAAATTGTTTGTTGAACTTCCATGAGAGATAAACATATCGCCATATCTACAACTTAGAAAAGAATCATTTTTTGCTAGTTATGGTCTTCCTAGAATCAATAGACGTCCTCCTAAGTTACTCTGGGGTGTTATAATCATGAAATCAACAGGTTATTCCCAAGAATCTAAGGATACATATATATCTTCTAATTCACCATCATGTTTGATTACAAATCTGTCTGCTAATAGTAATAGTGTAGGTGTATACTGAAGATTAGGAAGTTTTAATTGATCCATAATTTATTTACTGATGATGTTTATGGATGCTCCTAAATTATTCAATGTATTTGGAATATAAAAACAATTTATGTGTGTTTTCACAATGGGACATCCTAGAGCAAGATATTTCTGAATTTTTGTTTTACTCGTCATGATATCTGCAATTGTTCCAACTTTTTCAATCATTTGACTTCTTTTCTTTTCCCTTCTGGTTTTTTATTGCTTTAACTCCATAATTTTCTTTGTAAAAATTGGTATTTATTTAATGTATTGTAGAAAATGAATTTTTATGCAAACATTCTTCAGTTCATCTAACATATCTTAATTAGGAAATAAAATATGTTTTTCTACCCCTTCATCACTTTCTAATCTCTAAGTAAAAGGTGGTTCTAAAACAGATAATGAAGTTTTTTCCATAATAGCAATTCAGTTTATTGGAATATCATCAGAATTTGTTGGAGTGACTTGTTTTTGAGGTTTATATTTTTCATTGAGAGACTTCTCTTCTTAAGAGAAATCTTCTTTTTTAGAGTTGTGAAGAACAACTGTTGGTGACTTCTTTTCCAACAATCTACCATATCTAAGTTGAACATTGGTTAGATCTAATGGAGTTATCATGTAAGTTTGGAATTTTTTTCCTTCTGCATTATAATAATGATGTGAATTTTTATTATTTTTTGGGTTCTAAAGTGATTGGGCAGGAAATTGACTTGGTATTTGTGGAAATGGTAATGAAAGTTATGGATTTTCATTTTTGGGTTGAACCTGAGGTGGTTTATTAGGCGGAGGAAAATATTGTGGTGGAAACGTAGGATAGGGTTGATGATATTGAGAGCACTGAGGATATTTTCCATAGGAATTTTTTAATCCATGGGCCCAAGGTTGAGGCCAAGGTTTCCAAGGCATGGGTGAAATCGAGTTATTTTGTGATGGTTGTGCATATGTTTGGGTGTTAAATCCTTGAATTTTCCATGGTCTACTGGCAATATAACAAAAAGGGTATACCTTGCTTACCAACTACTTCCTCTTGGTACACAAATTTAAGACTTGGTATTGAAGGAAATTATTTGGTATAATTATTTTCTGCACATATAACACAAGTTTCTATGCTTTTGAAATCAAGAGGACATTCTCTCAAGGCATGTTTATTTTTACAGTTCGAACAGAAGATGGATAGATCAACATTTATAGATTTTTTCTTGTTTTGTATTTTAAGTGTGTCTATTTTTTCACTAAGACTCCCTAAAATATATTTCTTAATATCATCAAGAAAATTGCATATTTCATTCCTACTTACTATTTGGGTCGTACATTTTTTGATCCTAGAAAAAATAGGATCTCTTGGGATTTTTCCATTCTTTGTTTTTCCTCTTCAAATATGTATGAATAACTAAAAAATATCCGGTAATGATAAATGAGAAATATACCCTTTACCCGTTAATTTAAGAATATCTATCCATTCATCTATATTGGATTTTAATTGGAGAGCTTTCAAAGTGTCTTCATCTAAATTTTCCATTTTATCTCTCTTAAGATTGTAGCTAAACCTTTCAATTAAATCCTCGGTATTTTCATCTTCTCTTTGAATCATTTTGAAAAATCATACTTAAGGTTATGGGGCATAAATTTTTCATTGTTTCCAATGTTCTAATAGAGTTATTAAACCCATGAACTATTTTAATGATTCATCCATAAGAGTGGCTAGAAAAAAAATCAACTTTCATTAGAGGAAATTTCAGCCTAAAAGTGCCCATGAAATTTTCATGTATTTTCCATGTCATAATATGTAAACCAACCAAAATCCTTTAAATTTTAAAATATGTATATGTAAATATTTTGGAGGGAAATGAAGAAAACCTACTTTTTTTAATTGTATTTTTGACTTATCTCCTTAAAGGTTTACTCAAATTTCAAGTATAGACACATCTTGGATGTGGAATTAAATTTTACATCGAATGAGTAACCATTATGCATACTTTTGAGAAGAACCACATTGATAAAAATTGCAGATACATTAAAAAAACATGTTAAACACGTATTTTTAATGTGTATATAAGTTTTATCAATGTGGATGTTCTCAAAAGTATACATAATGAGTACTCATTGCATGTGTAATTTAATTCTTCATCCAATGAGTGTATACACTTGAAATTTGAGTAAAATTATCAGGAGATAAGCATAAAGTATAATTAAAGAAAGTAGTTTTCTTCTTTTCCCTACAAAATTCCTAAACCTTATTTTATTATTTTAACTATTAGTTTATTAACTTTCCTTAGGAGGCCAATTTTAGGCTGAATTTAGGAACGACAAAGGGTGAGATATTTTTCATTGTTACTGTAGTCTCTTCACTGAAGATAGGAAGTCCAACATGATTTGGTTCTCTGATATTTCCTATTAAACTTCCTCCACCTCTTCCACCTCCAATCCTACCTCCTCTTCCTCCTCCAATCGTAATGTGTTCATCATTTACATTGTCTACTCCTCCTTCCCCTTACCCAACCATTGTATATTCTTCATAACTAATGCAGGGTTACAAAATTGAGTTTTTTAGTTACTCCTCTGGCTCTTTTAGTTCTTCTATCAATGGTATATTAAAATATGTTTCTTCCTCCTCTCCTTCAGTAGGGAACCCTAGTTCTTGAGCTAAAAGTTGTTCTTGAGTTAAAGTTGGATAAATTACTCCCTTTTTCTCGGGATGTGTGAGTATTTTTCTTCTAGTAAGGCCTGATTTGATGACGTTGGTGGATGTCTAGGTTGGATTTCAGATATTAGTACCTCTAGAAGTCTATGTATGTCTGCAATCGAGTTTAGGTGGATGCACTACAAGGTCATGCTGAGGTGAGCTATGTTTTTGGAATTAAGCTTATACCTCTACTTAAAATTTTACCTCTAGAATCTCTTTCCTTATGCATGTCATTTTTGTTTTGTTTTTTTTTTTTTAAATAAAAAGACAAAGAATCCTATTTATAATTCCCTCACAACGATACAAATTTTTTTGTCAATTTAATTGTCTTAAATTTATTACATAATTATTTACCATGGCTACTAAAATAACGAAGTTTAAGTGCACTATATGTGTTAGGAATCATAACTATATAAGTTGAATTAATTTGTCAGTGCACATGATTTTATTATTCATTGAAACTAATTCTAAGAAATATTATCACACTCTTATAAAATTGTATGTAATTATGAAATCCAACAACCAATAAAACTTTCAAACTCATAAATTTATCTCACATTTTGAAAAATGAATTTTGACACACACACACACACACACACACACACACAACAATATAATTGAAATATGATTTGAGGGAAACTCAATTTCTAAAAGAATCAATTCATATTATGAATATAACACAAATTTTCATGAAAAATTGAAATGAATGTTCACACTTGTTCAAACTGATAAATCACTCACGCTTTGAAATAAAACCTACAACAAATCCTCTTTTCTATGAATTATAATTTAATTCTGAATTCAAAATGACATTTTTGCTATTATTACTGCTTAATTCAATTCATGTGATCTTGAATCCATAAAGGAAAATGATTAATAAAATAATCAAACTAATTTCTATCTAATTCTAAATGAATAGAGGAAATGAAACGTTTTATAGAATGCATCCAAAAAGTAAACTTATGAAGTCATAAAAGAAATATACTTGAGAAAAGAAAAAAAATACTACTTGAGGGGGGCCTCCACAAGTAGGTGGTCACACGATTCAATCAAAAAATCAACCATGCATCGAAACGAAAAGTTTTATTTATAACTGAATTGAAAACATAGTTTTAATTTATCACTATCGGATAAAATATTCACTGTGTTTTTGGTTGCTGCAATGTCTTTTTATAAAGCTCACATCATTAATGTTTAGAGTTCTATGCCTAGCCTTGCTAACAGAATGCTAAATTTATCAATGAAAATATATCATAAGGGAAATCACTCATGATTTTCCATTAACAAAGCAAAATCACGGGGTCTATATATCATTCCTTGCTTGCTTGTAATATCTCACATAATTGATTTTATCCTTGATCATGCAACTCGAAGATTCTCGTAATAATCTGGTTCATTAAGATTTGATGGAATCGTTGAGTGCATTGATTTCCACCTTTCCATATATTTCTCCGTCCATATGCAACTTGGAAACCTATCAAATAATGGACTTGGTTACAAAATCAGACATTAGCTACATAACCATCTCATCTCAGTAGCTAAAGAAAATATTAGAGTAATAATAAAGACCATTATTAACTTATGAGATACAAGACTATTATATACTTGCCATGCTATAAACCCTATGATTTGATGTCCATTGAGTGATTATGGTGGTCAAAAAGGAATAAAGTAGGTGAATAAGAGGTTTCAAAAGAAACAATTATGAGGCTCAACACTCTGCATTATGAGACCCATCTTACCATATAACTATTCGCTATGGGTTTTCCAAGAGGTGTCAACCTTCTGTATTTTGGTGTCGCGGTGTGTGCCTCCTAACCTTATACTATTCCTTATTAGTTTGCATTCACGTGATTTAACTGTATTTCTAGTCAAATTTGTTAATACAAGTTATATTAAAATGTATGTTTTATTTTCAAATTCTAAAAATGCCTGTATGATTTCACATTGAAGATTTAAGCACTCCAACCCGTCACTGCCACACCTACCTTCGTCACTTGGTGGCCATGTGACAACAATAATGGTATTGGAAGGTTCTTCTGTCAGGATGTGAATGAATCAAATGTGTGAATGCCCATAAAATGATAAGACTTATGTTTTGTAACCTATTTAGGCCTTGAAATTTACTACAACAATACGGGGGATGACCACCCAGTCCGGACCTTAAAGTATTTCCTTTCCCATTTGGAATAATGGCTCCAGATGGTTTAACTAGGTCCAATTATCTTCTCTCCATCTCCATTGGCTTATAATATGACTTTTATCTACCAATGGGAAAGAGACATTAGATCATTTCTCTTGTCGGTCGAACAAGAAAGTGATCCTTAAGCTAATTTGGGTTTAGCCACGCCACAACTGAATTTTTTCCACTTTGGGAAGAGGAATTTTTAGGGATGTAGAATTTAATCTAACTGCAATATTATTATAAGATACAAGAAAAAAATGAACCATTTTAATCCTATCTCAACTAGGAAGATATAGATCTATCCCAACTGAGAGCAAGATGTTTTAAATATTTGAGATTTAAAAATGTTTTTTTAAATGAATATCAAGCTAGCAAAGTAGTTCAATTAACTGATATTTTGAATACCAAACACATTCTATCTAGAGACTTATTAACTGAAATAATAAATCAACAACACTCAGGAAGTAGTTCTAAAAATGATATTGATCATTTAATTAGTAACTTGAATAATTAAATAATAACATGCGAAAATAGCTCACAACATATCACTATTCAATAAATCAGTTTTATAAGATAGATTTCTGAATAGATAGTTGCTCAGAAATCAGAATTCAACCCATAAGAGTAGAGACAAAAAATAACATAAATTGAGGTAAATCACTCATATCGACATAAGTGCACAAGTATGTAAATAAATTGACACATTTATGTTATCATAAAATGAAGCCAACAATTAAAATAATAGTATTATAAATAAAAATATATTAATTCCATTTCTCCAGCTCTGGTCTATAACAATCTTTTACAATGCCTGAAATTCTTCTTTCAAAATCAAAGCTATAGTAGTGCAAGACTCTGTTCATTATACATAACTCAGAATGTAAAAGAAAAACCTCAATAATCTACAGATCTAAGATTCCTCTCCCCTCACCCTACACCACTAAATCCTCTTGAAAATAGTGCCATCAATAATTCCAGAATTGCAGAGAAGAGAAGACCCTATTACATTTTGATATCTACTTTTTATAAAATTTACAAAAGGATTTCTTCATATGAAAGTTTGTTTGAAGAGTGGTTTTGCTCCATCAATTTTCATTGGTTTAAAATCACATTTTCAATTATTGGAGCCTTATCATTGATTGAGATCTTCTTCTTCTCATCTCCTCAACTGTTTTCCAGCAAAACAAATTAAAATACAAAAATAAAATCAAAATGTTAAATCTATAAATTAAAATAATCGAGTTAAAACTTAATTGAGTAAATAATTGAAAAGGAAATATAATCTTTCTTTTGATGTCTATTCTGATAGAATTGGCCAAAGAGAGCATATACAAATGGATCTGCACTCATAAGAAGTTGTGGCAAATTAAAATGCAAAAATTAAAACTAAGAAAATTAGTTTTGTTGAAAAGATCGTAGCTTGATCTTTTGCTGAATTTTAGACCCAATAAATGATTAAATATGGAAATGAAACCTCTTCAATAATAATATCCATCATTTTATATTTCCAATGAGCTATCCTGGGCTTTCATTTGGCCAAGTAAAACTCCATTTATGAGCCTCTAAAGTTGTATATTAAAATTGCCAAAAATGTGGAATCTTTGTTGCTTGGGATAAAAAAATCAAACTTTTAAATTAAATTCTAATCCTAAATTAGATTATGACATGTAATTAATTAATTCTAATTGCTTGCAATTATATTATTCATCTAATTTAGTTATAATATAATTCTAAATTAAGCTATAATTATCTCTTAATTAATTTATAATTACATTATTAGTTTTAATAAAAACTAATTGAAAAATGAAATTAAACTAATTAATAATAAAATAAAAATTGTTTACTGATTAATTAAAATATTAAAATATTATACTAATATTATAATTTAAATTATATTAGAATTATAATAAAAATATTATAATTAAAACATAATACTAATTATAATATTATATAGTATAATTTATTTTAATTAATAGTTCAAAAAATATAAAAAATGCACACCACATGAGAGAGAGAGGAGGAGTGGAGGGAGAGTATGGAGTGATAAGGGAGTAATAGAGGAAGGATTGTCAATAAAATAAAGTGATGTGGTTGGTAGAGGTGAGGCCAATCGAAATCGCAAAGTGAAGACTTATCACAAACCACACTTGGAGATGGGTAGCAATGAATGTTCGGAAATAAAAAGTAAGAGATGCGATGTGCGTTGGGAGTGAAGGAGTGGTAGGCATGTAACTTGGTAGGCAGGGACCAAATCGCAAATCGCAAAGTTAAAGGTTTATTGCAAATTGCAGTTAGAGATGATTAGCAGCAAATGTTTTGCAATAAAACAGTAAGATATGTGATGTGAGTGATGTGGCGAGTCCCATGTAATATCGCATCGATTTTTTAGAAAGATAACATATGAATGTGGTGAATATTTTTGCGATGGCCGATATTCTAAAAGGTAAGGGGTTCTACCAATAGGTTTTAAGTGGCGGTTTGTAATGTATAATGTGGTACGGTTAATGTTATGTAACACGACTGTTTGGTGCGTGGGCGAAACCATAATCATTAAAATGAATAAGTTAACTAAAAAAATAAAAAGTTTGGATATTGGGGAAGAAGGTGAAAATAGTAAAAATGAACTGAAATTTTAATATTTACAATGAATGACTACTTTAAATATAAGAATTAAAATATTGGTACATTTATACATTTTTAACCCAAGCGAGAAAATAATCAAAATTTCAAAGGAGTGTCATCTACAAACCATTTGAACAAATGAAGTGAAACACATATCGTTGAAAAGCTTATGAAAAACCAAATTCAATGAAACAATCAAAATAGAAATCCGATAAAAGTTAAAAAATTACAAAATTACAAAATAATTAACTTAATCAAAATCCTACAAGGTGTCTAGCCAAAAAAATTGTAGAAAGGATCCCCATTATTTAAATTACATAAGTGAAAAATGGGGGGGTTGTGTTTTACCACAACAAAGGCGACATGCAGGAGAAGAACCAGTTATCTCTGATTAAAGATAATGAATTTGAATTTACTGAAAGCTTAAAAATAATGGAAATCACAAAATCGTCTAACAGTAAAACATTTCCATAGGTTTTAGATAAGTAGATTAAGAAATATGATTTGTAAAGATAAGTACTTAAAACAGAATTGATTAAAAGTGATGAATCCAAATTTGGGGAAATTTGTTTTTTTTTAAATTTTCCTCATGTGAAAAATAGAAGAAGGTAGAGATAGGAGTTTTTTATAAAGCATATATCCATTTTGTGATTGTCTCTGACATTTCTTTGCTGCCAGTAAGCCTGAACAGTACCCCAACGAAGTTGTCTTTTTATGCCATGAAAGCCTAGTCCCGCTGCCAGTGAGTGTCCATACCACCGATGCGTTTACTTGTATTTCCCATGCTTCCTCTTTTTCACTCTTTTGGTAAGCGCATTTGCAAGATTTTCATTTATGATGTATTTGAGTGAAAGAGGTGGGATGGTAATAGATATTTTATGTTTAATGGACATAGTACTTTCATAATGTTTGCTCCAAATTCTTTCCCTGCAACTATCAATCAGATGATTTTTATGTGGAGGGGTGGGAGGGATTCATTGAATTAAACTCAAATTAGTTCTTTCCTTGGAAAAGTAAACTCAATCACTTAGAAAGGATGTGTGTTCCTCCATGAAAAATATTTAAAGCAAGATGGATTTATGGTTCCATAAAGATATGCCTTTAATGATAAATGAAATTCACTTAAATGGATAGAGTAAAATATTTCCCATGCATGTCAACAACTGTAAGATAAGAAAAATACCTTTCACATAAATCATGACAAAGTTACCAAAATAAAATCAAAACAAAAAACAAAAGGAAAATAATTCCTAAACTAAAGTAAGAAAAGAAATCAACAAATAAAAAATCAAGAAAGAAAAAATTAAAAGAAAAACAAAATTTAAAAGCTAAACTCTAACAAGATCGCTTATATGAATTTCTCAACAAAGGATTATAAAATAAAATAAGAATATGTACATTCATTCCTATGTTGAGTGTTTAAAAAATATATATATATCTTGCAGAGTTATATAAAAATGAGGCTCTCAAAATGTACAAGGTGAATAACAATTATGATAGTTAATATGTTGAATGAGATGTTTCTGTCTGTTGCAAATTCTTCTTCTTCAAGACAAAACCTGTATAAAAGCATCTTAACTATTTTCTAATAAAAGTAATGCTTTAAAGAAATAGAATAGAGGTTCAAAAAATCCCCAGTGACGTTGATTTCATGAGGATCATTACTACTTCTCTCAAGAATCTCAAAGAGTAAAAGAAAATGAACTGATCTGGTAGATGTGCGAATGATTCATGAATACCTGTAGAAACAGAGTTCAAGATCAGCAAAGACTACAACAAAAATTAAGAAATGTAAATAAATGAAAGTGGGCACACGAAACTTACAATTGAAGAAATGCATTTAATCTTACCTGAGAAAGATGATTTTATCCAATGCAAGTTAACTTATTTCTTTAAATTAGAATTAAAGGCATGAACAAGTTTTATTGACCCAAAATCATTATTTTATTACATTTAAAGTAAAACAAGTAGTAAACTAAAGGAAAGCAATGTTTCATGTTCAAGGAATCAGAAATAAATTAAATCCATCAGAGATGAGGGTAAAGATATGTTTTTCTATGAATTGAAATGATGAATGTTCTTTTTGTTTCTTCCATTTTGAATTTATATCAAGCCCAAAGTATTAAAGTTGATTCAAAATCCTAAATAATGTAGTAGTATATAAAGAGGATTTGAATCTCTATATGATAAGTATGGAGAGAAATTCAAAATAAAAGAAAATAAAAAATATGAATTAATCATCGGTACATTACCTTTCTAAATTTTTCACATCGCAAGATTCTTTGCCATGCATAACTTAAAATCTGTGACTTACACTTTTGTTGATATGCAATTGAGCTCTTTCCATAATAATTTAAAAGATAATGGTTGAAAGCCGAATATAAAAATTTATCACATCAAAATATCTTGAAGTGAAAGCTTCATTTGAGTTAGTAATGCAATATAATTATTGTGATGGAAATGTCACGAGATGAGCATGTGTGATGGAAAACTATGAAGGGATGAATGTGATATTGAAGAATAGTCATATTGGAAGACAAATGCTTGTGAATGAAATGAAATGCCGATATTATTCTTACGATAATGAAAATGCGGTAAATGACTAATACAACGTGATTGCAAATATCAAAATATATGAGCAAAAATTCGGTTTTGTAGCCCACACAAATGGTGACCAATCACGCATGATTTCACTTCGCATCTTTTATAATTTACCTTCGAGTAGATTTCAAAACTTTTTCAATTGTGCGATTTTTTGATTTCGCAATTCGCAGCGAACTCCGCATCGCTCGTTGCAACTTTAATAGTTTAATAGATTGCTTATATCATGTGATATGTGATATGTGTTGCATCGCATAAGAATATCCTTACCTTGTATTTTATCGCATCGCAACTAATATAATTTACCGGGTGAGTTCTTAACAATAACCACTAAAATTTTCGATATGAAAAATGTAATTTCGTTGAAACAGATCCAATATTTTTATTATATGAATTTTAATTTAATATCAGATCCAAGACATTGGAATTTTTAAATATATTCCCCTACCAAATTTTTTATTTATAAACGAATGCGATATTTGTATATAAAGAGGATTTAAAAGTAATATTGGGTCTGGGTTATATGAACATCGCAATTTTGGCAAAGTAATTTTATTCGAATATGAGCGAGAATAAATTTCAGAAGATATACATCGAAGGTTTCATATCGGGAATTTTTAAGAGTTGTCGTTGATCAAATGTGGTGATACAGATAATGCAATATCAGATAGGGAGATCATCAAATATTGGAGGGAATGATATTATCAGGACATCTGATATATTTAGTGTATGTTCATTTCAGAGCTTCCGATATGTCATTTGAAATATATAATGAGGCATATAGTGAGCCGATGATTTCTTTTCATATTCAACTCACAAAGAAAGTGAGTTATTTGACTTAGATTTAAAATAAATAAACCTTTAATAATTTAATTAACTGTCAGAAATTTCAATTGGAAATTAATTTTATCAGAACTTTCTTACAAAGAGAGTTGTGAAATATAATGATTTGATATGATTCCTCCAACAATTTATTAAGACTTATAAGGATTTCAATGAATATAAGTAAAATTATATATCCTTCAAATTTCAGACAAAATCATAAATACTTCCCTGAACATGTTTCATATTTAAGAAAAGTTGCTTGCTTGCTTATCTTGAGTTTTTATAATCAATTCAATGAAGATTTGCAAATGAAACAAAATAGAAATAAGAAACAACTTCTGAAACTAAAATAACAATAGATGATGATGAACTTGTAAACACATACCTGCAAGAATTTTCATTGTAAGTTTTACCTCTTTGAAGCTTCAAGTTCTCCCAAATTTTCTCAAAATTTGCATAAGTTCAATATCACCTTATTATTTTAATATAAAATGCTAAGTAATGAATTTTTTAAAATTGCATCCTTTCCAAAATTACATCAGAGGACAAGAGTGGTAAAAATGAGTTATTATAATTACTTGTGATACAAATTGTCAAGTGGTAGAAAATTCTTGAAATTTCTTCATGTATGATCAATGATATGAATTGCGAAAAACAAGAAAATTGAAGGCTTGACAAATAAGTATGGTCAAATAATTCAAGAGCTTTCTAAAATGCTCTAGGTTGCTTTTCTGAAATTGGATGCTCAAAATAAATTGGATTCATTAATTTTTTTATTGAAAATCTGAAATAATGAAATAAATGCGAACATAAAAGAAAATTATTCTATTCATATTTCTAACTTAATGAAGGAAACATGACTAGGTATAGTCATACTTCTAATGTAACCATGTAAGAATTTTAATTCTTGCATGTGATGATGATGATGACTGTTAAAGTCCACTGAGACCAATCTTTGGTATATCGGACCTAAAGAAAGAAGTTATTTAATTTGATTTAAGATTTTATTCCTATTCTCAAAAAGCTTGGAGACAAGCCTCCCGAGCTCACTATAATTTTGACTTCTTAAAAGGCTAGGAAGGTTATTATTGCAACAAATATTATGAAATTGAGCTCTAATTTGGTTGTACGTGGGGCACTCTAAGAGGAAGTGATTTTAATCCTCAATGTTCATATTCTCACAAAGATGGAAGATCCTTTCCATCCATGGAGTTTTAGGAACTGTCCAACGACTTGTTTCACTATGGAGCTCATGAGAGTTCATTCTAATCTTGGCTCTATTAATTTTCTTCTTTGAGCTAGTTAAAACAGAGACATACTTTTGATCTTATAAGGTGGGGTTGATGACCTCCTTATAATACCTTAATTCTCTTTTAGTTGCTACATCTTTCTCACACCACATTTTTTCTTTGAACTTAGGAGTAGCAATTTTTTAATGTTATTGACGTTTTTCAATGCCACATTCTCGTCAATCTCTAAATGGTTTAGCTAGGCCTTGGTGTCTCTATAACAACCTCGTTTAAGCCTTAGGTGGTTTTTTTCTGGAATTTAAAGCTAGCTTAGGAAGTCTATGGTCTCCTATGCTATTGAGCTTGTGCTTGTACAACAAAATCCTAGTCATAGCTAGGCTCTCGACAGGGGAATGACCCACTTCTATAAGGAGAATAGGATAGGATGTATTGCTTTTAATTTTAAGGTTATACGTTATAAAACGCTTCTAGATTTGCTTAATATTTCTCGAGGGTTCTCTAGAGATGTTGCAACCCCAAACCTCACATCCATATAAGATAACAGGAGTGACTAAAGTTTGAAAGAGGAAGTTCTTTCTATCAAACATTAGTAAAAATTAAAATATAATTAAACTATAAAAAATAATTTGAAAGCTTAATGTATCTTTATTGTTAGTAGATTATTCGTCGTAACCTTCTCTTCAAATGTCCTTTCCAACTAAATTTCAATTGGTTCATAGAAATCTGGATGGATTTCCATTATTGAGTTGGAGAGGTTTAAAAGAGAAGATGACAAGCGAGGTTTTAGAAATGATTTTTTAGAAAGAATGGCATGTGTGATTTTGTTAGTGTTATGTTTAAGTGCTAAATTATTAAGAATCTTCTGTGAAGGAAAACTTTCAAAATGTTTTTCAAATTGATCAATGAAGAACGGATGGAAGTTCGATCGATCCAATAGAAGATTATTAATTGAATTAAATTGTTGGTCATAAAGTGAAAATACACTCTCTTTCTGGCACTGCTCTTGAAAAGTAAGAATTAATTAATAAGGAATGAACATCAATTGAAATTGGAAGTTTAATAACTTTTTATGTTTAGAATTATAATTTAAATCTTAATTTTTCCTTGAGGTAATGCATCAATTAAGTGTTCAATATTGAGCTGCTTAATATGCCAGCACAAAGTATCTAAACATCTAGGATTAAAAATAGAAAATAAATTTGAAGTTAAGTTTAGATATTGAAAAAATAACAAAAATGAATCATAGTTTACACTAGTGTGACATTATTGTTACAACACAATTAGGAGTGACTTAAAATAATTTCCTCTTCACAAGAATTGGGCAGAATAATGAAATTAGAATGATTGTTGATACCCACTTGTGTGTTAGAGAGAAGGATATGACTCTGAATAGGAATAAGAGCTTGATCATCATATAAATCATATATTGGAATGGTTTCTTGAATGCTAAAATAATAAATATGATTATTTGTTTGAAAATTAGAACTATTTGGAACAATTTCTAGATTAGATTGTTCTTCATTTTCACATGTATTTAGACTTAAATCATGATGATTCAATTGTAAAAAGACAAATCAATATCCTCAATGTCAAAGTAGTTATCATAAATGACCTCAAGAGATTCATTGGAATTCCCCTTGATCTTTTTCAATGTATCAAAACAAGAAGAAGTATTAAGTTCATGTTCATTACTGCCAAAAGAATGATTACTAATTAGTTCTCTATCTTGATCAAAACTAATTGGCAATTCATTTAGATCAGCCTCTCTGTTTTCTGAAATATCTTTAATGTTAAGAGAGTTTAAATTGCTATTAGAAAAATTATTAGGATAAAGAGAAAAATATGAATCCAAAACAATGCATTTGAAAATGGCTCTATTTGAGAACTCTGGTGTATTTTCTTCATTTCAATTTTCAAATTTAAGATCACTTTCTTGGCTACTTATTCTTTCTTGAAGAATGTTACTTTGTTTATATGAATTTAAAATTTTCTCATCATGAAATAATTCAAAAATTTCTACAGAAAATTTCATATTATTGCAAACTTTAATCGCTACTGGTACTTGATGAATTATGATATGATTTTCTAATTCTAACTGATACTTATTTTCATATTTTAAAGCGCTATTTTCTTCAAGAGTGTTGCTAATATCTTCTTGCGATTAATCAATGAATTTTTCCAAACTTCGTGATTGATTTTCGTGGACATGTGAAGGTGAACCTAGATCTTTCTGAATACTGTAGGAAGCGTACAACAGTTGAAGGAATTGATTATACACAATAGAGGCCATTTCATCATCATTTGTTTGTACTTCCATTTTGGAATTCTTACTTATGTCAATGAAATTAGAAGGAGATTGATCAAAGCTTGAAATAGTTTCACATGGATTATGAATGGAAGGAATGTTACAAATATGTTCAAACCAATCTAATAATTCTTTTTTCCAAGGTTTATCTTCAAATTTAATTTTTAAAAAATTTAAATGAAACCGTATGGTGAAATAAATTAAAGATACACCTTCAAAACATTGTAGATCTTCAAAATCTACACATATATTTTAATAGATATATACATCAAATTTACAAAGGAATATTGTAATAAATTGTTCCCAAGTGTGGATTGAAGCAACTAGAAGTGATTGACACCAACTTTTGGCTTTTGCCAAGAATGTAAGAGTAAAACTCCTGCATAAAATACCTTCATCAATTTCATGAAAAACAAAATTTGAAAATTTTTGAATGAACTGTAAAGTATGATCAAATGCAAAAGTATTCATATTATCATTAAACTCTACCTAAGCCAAGTGTATTACTATTTCTCGTGGAGTATTGGAAGATGCTCGTCCAGAAATACAACTCCAAATTGGAAATTTTAGAGGAGCCATTATAATAAGAAAAAAATATTAGAATACAAAGACTCTAAAGGAAAACAAGTCTCAGACCCTTCTTTTAGCACCAAAAATGTTGAGGCCTTGAAATTCGTTGCAACAACATGTGGGTTTAAACACGCGGTCTGGACCTTAAAGCAGTTCCTTTTCCATTTGGAATAGTGGCTCCGACTAGTTGAACTAGGTCCAATTACCTTCTTTCAATATTCATTGGCTTAGAATATGACTTTTATTTGTCAATGGAAAAGAGACATCAGATCATTTCTCTTGCCGATCCAACAAGAAATTGATCCTTAAGCTAATTTGGGCTTAGCCAGACCACAACTAAAGTTTTTCCTCTTTGGGAAGAGGAATTTTTAGGGATGTAGAATTAAATATGAATGCAATATTATTCTAAGATGCAAGAAAAAAATGAATTATTTTAATCCTATCTCAATTAGGCATATATAGATCTATCCCAACTGAGAGCAAGATGTTTTAAATATTTGAGATTTAAATATTTTTTTTTTAAAATGAATAGCAAGCTAACGAAGTAGTTCAATTAACTGATATTGTGAATACCAAACACATTCTATCTAGAGACTTATTAACTGAAATAATCAATCAACAACACTCAGGAAGTAGTTCTCCAAATGATATTGATCATTTAATCAGTAACTTGAATAATTAAACAATAACATGAAAAAATAGTTCACAACATATCACTATTAAATAAATCAGTTTTATAAGACATATTTCTGAATAAATAGTTACTCAGAAATCAAAATTCAACCCATAAGAGTAGAGACAAATAATAACATAAATTGAGGCAAATTACTCATACCGACAGAAGTGCACGAGTATGCGAATAAATTGACACATTTATGTTATCATAAAATGAAACCAGAATTTAAAATAATAGTATTATAAATACCAATCTATTAAGTCCATTTCTCCAGGTCCGGTCTCTTACCGTCTCTTACAATGCCTGAACTTCTGCTTTCAAAATCAGAGTTACAGTAGTGCAAGACTTTGTTCTAATGTAAAATAAAAACCTCAATAATCTCCAAAGCTAAGATTCCTCTCCTATCAGCCTACACCTCTAAATCCTCTTGACAATAATGCCATTAATAATTCCAGAATTGCAGAGGAGAGAAGCCCCTATTACATTTTGATATCTACTATATATAAAATTTACAAAAGGATTTCTTCATAGGAAAGTTTGTTTGAAAAGTGGTTTTTCTCCATCAATTTTGATTGGTTCAAAATAATATTTTTCAATTGTTGGAGCCTTATCATTGATGGAGATCTTCTTCTTCTCATCTCCTCAACTTTTTTCCTATAAAAAAAATCAAAAACAAAATTAAAATACAAAAATAAAATCAAAATGTTAAATCTAGAAATTAAAATAAATCCAATTAAAATTTAATTAAATAAATAATTGAAAATGAAATATAAGATTTATTTTGATGTCTGTTATTATCTATTTAGCCAAAGAGAACATATATGAATGGATCTACACTCATAAGAAGTTGTGGCAAATTAAAATGCAAAAAATAAAACTCAGAAAATTAGTTTTTTTGAAAAATTCGTAGCTTGATATTTTTATGAATTTTAGACCCAATAAATGATCAAATATGGAAATGAAACCTCTTCAGTAATAATCTCCATCAGTCTATCTTTCCAATGAGCTATCATGGGCCTCATTTGGCCAAGTAAAACTCCATTTATGAGCTTCTAAATTTGGTATATTAAAATTTCCAAAAATGTGGAATTTTTGTTGCTTGGGCTAAAAAAATCAAAATTTTAAATTAAATTCTAATCCTAAATTAGATTATGATATTTAATTAATTAATTTTAATTAATTGCAATTATATTATTCATCTAATTTAATTATAATCTAATTCTAAATTAAGTTATAATTATCTATTAATTAATTTATAATTACATTATTAATTTTAATAAAAACTAATTGAAAAATTCAATTAAACTAATTAATAATAATAATAATAAATGATTTATTCATTAATTAAAATATAAAAATATGATATTAATATTATAATTTAAATTATATTAAAATTATAATTAAAATATAATACTAATTAAAGTATTATATAATATAATTTATTTTAATTAATAATTCAAAAAATAAAAATAAAATGCACACCACATGAGAGAGAGAGGAGGAGTGGAGGGAGAATATGGAGTGATAAGGGAGTAATATAGGAAGTACTGTCGGTAAAAGAAAGTGACGTGGTTGGTAGAGGCGAGGCTAATCGAAATCTCACAAAGTCAAAACTTATTGCAAACCGCACTTGGAGATTGGTAGTGATGAATGTTTGACAATAAAAAGTCAGATATGCGATGTGCGTTGGGAGTGAAGGAGTGGTAGGCAAGTAACGTGGTAGGCAGGGACCAAATCAAAAATCACAAAGTTAGAGGTTTATCGCAAATTGCAGTTAGAGACGATTAGTGGTAAATGTTTTCGCAATAAAAAAATAAGATATGCAATGTGAGTGATGCAGTGGGTCCCACATAATATTGCATCGAATTTTTAGAAAAGATAGCATATCAATGTGGAGAAGATTTTTGCGATGGCCGATATGTGAAAAGGTAAGGGGTTCTACCAATAGGTTTTAAGCGGCAGTTTGTAATGTATAATGTGTTAAGGTTAATGTTATGTAACACGACTATTCGGTGGGTGGGTGAAGCTATAATCATTAAAATGAATAAGTTAACTAAAAAAATAAAAAGCTTAGATATTGGGGAAAAAGGTGAAAATAGTAAAGACGAACTAAAAATTTAATATTTACAATGAATGAATATTTTAACTATGAGAATTCAAATATTGGTACATTTATACATTTTAAACCCAAGCGAGAAAATAATCAAAATTTCAAAGGAGTGTCATTTACAAACTGTTTGACCAAATGAAGTGAAAAATGTATCGTTGGAAAGCTTATGAAAACCCAAATTCAATGAAACAATGAAAATAGAAATCCGATAAAACTGAAAAATTACAAAATTACAAAATAATTGACTTAATCAAGAGCCTAAAAAGTGTTTAGCCAAAACTTTTGTATAAAGGGTCCCCATTATTTGAAGTACATAAGTAAAAAATGGTTAAGTAATTTTGAGCCCTAAGACTTAGCCTTCATGAAATTTCCATCTCCATTACCAAGTCTATTGGCCTCACTACATTTCTCTTCATTACTACATAACATTTGGTTTTCCATAGGCTCCTTTATGTCATGAAAAACTCAAATACTCCACCTGTTACCGCCATTTCTCGTTCCACCAAGTTCATTGGTAATCTAACACTATGTTATCACTCAGATTTTCCTTGAATTTTTTGAAAGAGGAAAGGGGTCCGAGGTAACCACAAACCAATCTTTTAGGTACATAATTTAGCCAATCTGTACCCAGAGAGGGCTCTCTCTGTAAAATTTAGCTTTGTTTTAGAAGATGTTAGGCTAGTTATAAAGTCCAGGGGTTTTGTTTGAATTTGGGTGGTGGAATTCGATAGCTAAGGGAAAGATTGAGTAGTTCAGGCCATTGAGCTATGGAGTAAAAAATTTGGCTTCACTGGATTAAGTTTCTAGACAAAAGATGGTTTTACAGGGCAAGATAATCAAACAGAGAACAATTTTAGATCTAAAGTGAATGGAATGGATTTAAAATGGATGAAAGGAAATTAAGAATCTTTCAACATATTCATAAGAGGGAAAATTGAGTCATTATTAACAAAGAGAAATTAAGAATTCTTTATTAAATAATCAAAATGCTTAAACTAGAAAAAGAGGAGCAATTAAGAATTCACTGTTTAAAACTAGTTTAGAAGAAAACATTTAGAATAACAATGATTGAAATAAGATTACACTTAAGTACTTTCTGATTTATTCATTTCCATTAGTCATTCAGAAATGAAACACAATGATATAATAAACAGATATAAAGACTTTAAAACACAAGGGAAGGATGACTTATTGATCCGTAGTCTGACATATGAATCCTGTAAAATGTCTTTCGCTTCAATTCATCATCCAGCTTAGCCACAAAAAATTTCTCCAATAGCACTTTATTCCAAATAGTCAATGTTACAGAAGAGTCTAAAAAATGCACCTAAAATGCTTCCAAGAGTGAAATATTTATACAAATTCTAAACTAAAATATCTTGAAAAAATATCAAGATTAGTTCACAAATCTCTCCAACTATTTTACATAAATAAAAATTAAGTAAATGACACTCAAAATAATGCATCTATTTGTCATTATTTCTTATGGATAGGTGATGACAAAGAGGATAATTAGAATCTGATCCAACTCTTAGTTGATGATGATGCATCCAAGTCACTAACTGCTTCCTTTCTTTGTGCATTCTGCTTCAACAGTTCTGCAAACTTAGGGTCCAATGATATCCTTGTATTTCTCAATCCGTAATAGATATGTAAAAAGTGAAAGTGGTTATTGTGGATTAATATGTTGGTGAGATAAAACTCTTTTATTTTCTTAAAATTCCTCTCGAGCTATGCACAATAGTCTCTGTAAAATATGTGTAAAACAGAGTTTTACAGAGTCTGAAAAATAGCCTGTAAAGATGTGCATGTATCTCTCATTCTGAAATCACTGTGAAAAAAGTGAGATTGGTTTTTGTAGATGGGTCTCTTAGAACTTAAAAAATCCTTCAGTTTTGCATGATGTATTTTTTATTTACCACAATATTCTTTACAAAATGATGACTTAAATTGATATATTCTGCAAAAGGTGCTTTCCAACATTGTTTAATATTTCCAAAACCATAATATCTGTTAGCAAAGTGAGAGAGGTTTTCGTATATTGTCCTCTTAATAACATAAACCTCCTTCAATTTTGCAAAATTCATCTTTGATTGATCACAATAGTTTCCCCAAAACTATGACTTAAACATGAAACTTTTGAATAATGTACCATTTTTTCTCTAATTTCATCTTTTAACCTTAAACTTCTTTTGACTGTTTTTTCACTCTTACTTTAGATAAACTTCACTGTGGCTGGTGAAAGTGTTTTCATATTTGTTTAACCCTTAATATCTTCATGTTTACTTTCATTGTTTACTTTTTACTTTTTACTTTTTACCGCTCTACTTTTTATCAGTCTTCACTTTGTCATGAACTTGTATGTTCTGTTTTGTAACTGTCTTCCCTGTTGTTTATCTTCATGCTAGCTGATTTACTTGACTTAGTCTTCAATCTGATACTCTTTAATCCTGATACTCTTTGATTGTTCTTTACTGTGTCCTTTTACCTTCAATGTGTAGTTTAGGTTTTTACTGTATGTTTCAACAGTAAATCGTTTAATATATTGTTTCCTTTGCTTGTCTTTCAAATGTATGTTTTATCTTCCATCTTTGTTTGAATAGATTTGATAACACTCTTGGAGTAAACAAGTCTTATGAATAGTATTAAGACTGTTTATCCAAGGATGTGGTCTTCTGATTACCTGTAAAACAAAACAAATTGTTAATAAAGCATTGGTTTGCAGGGGAGGTCGAAAAGGTTTCATTTGATGTTGAGAGGTCTGTGGAGTGAATCTAGAATGATTTTTGGGAGGTAAACCATGCTCGAATTGGTTAACAGAGGCTTGAGGTGGCGCAGCTGGGTTACAAAAGTTTTTACTACACAATCAGGCGAAAATGAGCAACACTAGGGTGTTTGTGTTTAAACGGGTAAACGGTTGATATTGGTGGGTAAGCTTTGAATGAACAGTGGACAGATGGCACTGACTTGACGATGTGAAGTTTTTTCGTTAGTGGGAGGCGGTAAGTGGTACGCGAGGGCACCGCTTTTGGGGAAAGGTGGTTTTGGGCGGAGGGCGAGCGATTCCATACAATGAACAACGTGTGGCGCGGTACCGTTCAGAAAACCGCTTGGCCATCGCACGTTATCGTTCAGACGAGGATGGCTAGCGATATTGATATCAACCATAGATCTGATATCTGTTGATCGAACGGTGGTCGGGGTTACGAGATGATGGAAAGATAACGAGCGGGCCCAATGTAGTTTATTTTGAATTAATCGCATCAGGGGTGATTTGATTGGCAGATTCACGTTATTAATTAATCAAGAGGATTAATTAACCTTTATTGATATGGCGGAGAAATGTGCTTGTGATTAATCAAATATTTGACTAATTAATCATGATTAATACATTAATATGGTTATTTTTCAAGCAAAGGGGCGGGATATTATTATTTGGGAATTTTATTATTAAAATAATACGGGAAAAGGGGAATTTACAATGATTTAAATAATAAAATTAGAAGTTAATATGAAAAAATGAAAGAAGCGCTAAGTGTAAACATTAGGTTAATATTTTTAACTGATGCTTTTATGAGGAGGGTTTTTATGTGAAATATTGCATGATTTTTCCTAAGTAAAATGAAACCTTACTTGAAAAAAAAAGATTTCAGAAAATGAATAGATGTTATGATAAGTGATTTTAGTACTTAGGCTTTTCCAAAATTATTGGTAGAAATTAGGTCCACTCCAAAAGTCAAGGAAATACCTTCGACCCTCGTGTTTAAATGCCTGAGTATGGGGATGGGAAATTGACATGAGAATTGCAGGAGAAAAGATAGGGAAAGTTAATAATCTAACTTTGCATTGCTTGGAAATTCTTGATGTGTTATGCTATTACACTTGTGATGAAATTAAAAGGTTTACATACAAGCCATGCCATTCATCACATGTAATTAACAACATCATCTATACTATCTTTGCCTACCATTTTCTCCTTTAATAAGTTTTCCATTGCTTAAACTTTATCACATTTTCTTTTGTAGTCTGTCAATTAACTTATTATTGCATAAAGACAAGTTAAACTATTGAGCTCACTTTTATTTACTCTACCTATCTACTTATCTGCCAAGATTAAACAGTTTGGTCAGATTTTATTCTCTATCTCTAAAACTTGAAATTGAAAGATGAACTAACCAAACTTAAACTATTTGACTATTCATAAATTGTGGCATAGAATACAAGTTGCACACAATTTGTTTATTACATCAGAGCAAAAGGTAGTGGCATTTAGACCTGCACATTTTCCTTGGTCTTTCTTTTGGTGGGGTTCGTTTCTTTCACTTTTTTGGCCAATTTTTATTCTTTTCACCCTTTGATTTTTCTTTTGGGGTATACCCTCTTTACATTTTTTAAATTTTTTTGATTTTTTGATAATATGGAAAACCTTTGCAACAAGAAAAGGTATGAACATATTACATAGCCCATCAAGTCAATCATGAAATATGACACCTATTGGTATAGGAGTCTAACACTGGCTCCACTTAGGGATGGCTTTTCCTGGTGAAAAGTCAAAAACAACAGGTCCTAAATTTTCCTCGACACAGTCTTTGATGATCTTAGTAAGTATCTTATGTCTTCTACTAGTGAAATATGATACAGAAACTAAAACAACACCAAAAATTTAAACCAACCAATATAAAAATAATTTGAAAATTGTTAAAAAAAAAAAAAAAGCAACAAAATACTGAACGACCAAGACTCATACTATTAATCTCTTGTTCCGAGCATTAAGATTACGTAAATACAAAATAGCAGTGAAACATTCAAGAATTATGTGTGATGAATTTTGTTTGCATTTGTTTTGATTGTCATGTATATGCAACCTATTAGAAACTTGCCAACAAATGAGAGGATAAGGAAACATTTTATTTCCTTTGTTGACTCTAGAAACTGTACAAAAGGTTCTTCAAAAATATATACACTGATGTTTAACTGATCTAAACAACTGTACATCTGTTCTGGATGGCCTCCATGCCATGAATTTGAAATGTTATTTTCGTCTTTATCTCCCTGCAAACTTTCAAATAAGATTTGTGATGATATTCCTACTGATTGTAATGTTTGACTATTGAATTCTTTATCATCTTGATTCTGAAAATCACAGTTAGTTAATAGAGGAATGCTTTGAATGCCTTCAATATTCAACATACCTGCTATTGGATCCTGAAAAACTTGGGAAAATGGCTACAACCTATAGCATATAGGTTTCCATGAGACTTCACAAACTTCAACAAGTTTCTCAACATTTTCATTAAATATTTTATACCATATTTCTTTCAAACACTGAAATGATTCAAAAAATAGTGGTATGAAACTTTCTTGTGTCATTTGATCATTTATTTCAATAGGAACTGATAACTGCAATTGTGAAACTAAAAACTCTTGATCAATAGTTTCATTATCTTCTTTGTTGTCAATCACAATTCCTAAAGATTGTTGATTATTAGAAGTAGCATGATAATTCATATAATCTGGTTATTACCAAAATATTTAGTTTTACTTAACAATGTTTTCTTTTCCATATATTATTACTTTCAACTTTCTGTTTGATTTGGCCATTACCTTTATCTGTTGCAATAATACTGCCCACATCTTTGTTACAAGTGTTTTGGATCTCTCTCTTAATAAATTCTATTTCTGAATCGAAGGCGTGGATAATGCAAAAGAGGATGAATCTTAGGGAAGTTAATATTTTCTGGCAATGAATAATAAACTTGATTAAATCTATCAGAAAATTGTTGTATTGTTTCATTTGAATGTCTTTTTAATTGATTATATTCTTCCATGATCATAAAATGATTAACTTTGATTATCCATCTATCAAGGAAAATTTTGATAAGGCAGATTTTTGAACCAATTCTTTATTCTATTTTGCAAAGAAAGAGAAAAAAGTCAGATTTTAACATCATCTTCATCAATCTCAAATAAATCCAAATAATTCTCAAAACCTTGAATATGTTTTTGGGCAGTGATACCATTCTCTCCATCAAATCTAGGAAGATACTTGTAGTATTTTTTAGGAAAATCATGGAGTATAGGAGGTAAAATAAGGGGCTTATATCTATCTGAAACTTTATATGGCACAGGGATATGTACAGGGATTGTAAGATCGGTCTTGATTATTTGAGGCTTCTTAATTGGATAATGATCATCACTAGATTCATAAGAAAGCTGCTCAAAGAGATTAGGAGAATTATTACTTACAATATTCAAAGGAAAATAATTAAAAACTAATCTAAGATCTTCTATAAAATACAATATACATTGAAAAAATTTCTTAATGAGAAATAACATAATGGCTTGGATTAAGATCCAAGTTGAAAGCCTGATCTTTCCATATTGTTCTTTGAGGTTCATTCCTCCAGTGGAGTCTTGATTGTGAGAAATTGATTTTGAGTGCCCGGTCAGATTAATTTTAACTTTGTGTGTAAGTCCATACCATCACCACTCAGATCTCGCTTTATTAAAAAACAATTAAATCAAAGTTAGTTCTTCGAGCAGAATTTTGGTATTTTATGATTAATTTTTTTACGTTTTCAGCTTGCTTATGATTTCTTTAAGAGCTTTAGGTAGATTTAAACTTTCTTAAAAACATTTGACAAAGAGGAACTGATCGAAAGTATTTGAAGCAGGATATTCCAATCCTACAACTAGGCCAGAATGGTGAAGCAACATTTATTTGCTATGCAGTTGCAGAAAAAATAGGTTAAAGGCTTTATTTAACTCGAACTTCGTCTGTAGTTTATAAAGTAAACACAGTAACAATAAAATTATTCAGTTCCCCAGTGGAGTCGCCACTATGTTATCACTCAGATTTTCCTTGAAGTTGTTGGAAAGAGTAAAGGGGTCCGAGGTAACCACAAACCAATCTTTTAGGTACAGAATCTAGCCAATCTGTACCCAGATAGGGCTCTCTCTGTAAAATTTAGCTTTGTTTTAGAAGATATTAGGCTAGTTATAAAGTCCAAGGGTTTTGTTTGAATTTGGGTGGTGGAATTTGATAGCTGAGGGCAAGATTGAGTAGTTCAGGCCATTGGGCTATGGAGTCAAAAAGATGGCTTCACTGGATTAAGTTTCTAGACAAAATATGGTTTTATAGGGCAAGATAATCAAACAGAGAACAATTTTATATTTAAATTGAATGGAATGGATTTAAAATGGATGAAAGGCAATTAAGAATCTTTCAACACATTCATAAGAGGGAAAATTGAGTGATTATTAACAAATAGCAATTAATAATTCTTTATTAAATAACCAAAATGTTTAAACTAGAAAAATAGGAGCAATTAAGAATTCACTGTTTAAAACCAGTTTAGAAGAAAACATTTAGAATAACAATGATTGAAATCAGATTACACTTAAGTACCTTCTGATTTATTCCTTTTCATTAGTCATTCGATAAACCTGAGTGTCCTAGCACAAAAAATACTTTAAAACACGAGGAAGGATAGCGCAATGATCAAAATGATAAACACATGAATCACGAAAAGTCTTTCTCTTAAATTCATCATCTGTTATTACAAAAAGTTACTCGATAGCAATTTATTGAATAAATTTATTCTCTGGTAGTCTAAAAAAATCTTAAGGTCATTCCGAGTTGAAGTATTTATATAAATTCTAAACTAAAATATCTTGAAAAAATATAAGATTAGTTCATAAATCTCTCCAACTATTTTACATAAATAGAACTCAAAATAAAATAAACTCAAACTATGCATGGCTGCATCTAGCTGACTTTATTTCTTATGGATAGGTGATGACAAAGAGGAGAATTCGAATTTGATCCAACTCTTAGTTGATGATGATGCATCCAAGTCACTAACTGCTTCCTTTCTTTGTGCATTCTGCTCCAACAATTCTGCAAACTTGGGGTCCAATGATATCTTTGAATTTATCAATCCGTAATATATATGTAAAAAGTGAAAGAGGTTATTGTAGATTAATATGTTGGTGAGATAAAATTCTTTCAATTTCCCAAAATTCCTCTCCAGCTATGCACAATAGTCTCTGTAAAAATATGTGTAAAACAAAGTTTTACAGAGTCTGAAAAATAGCCTGTAAAGATGTGCATGTTTCTCTCATTCTGAAATCACTGTACAAACAGTGAGATAGGTTTTTGTATATGGGTCTCTTAGGAACAAAAACCTCGTTTATTTTTGTATGATGTATTTTTTATTTACCACAATATTCTCTGCACAATGATGACTTAACTGGTATTTTCTGCAAAAAGTGCTTTCCAACATTGTTTAATATTTCCAAAACCATAATAGCTGTTAGAAAAGTGAGAGAGTTTTTTGTAGATTGTCCTCTTAAGAACATAAACCACCTTCAATTTTACAAAATTCATCTTGGATTGATCACAATAGTTTCTGCAAAACTATGACTTAAATAGGAAATTTCTGAAGAATGTACCATTTTTGCTCTAATTTCATCTTTTAACCTTAAACTTCTTTTGACTGTTTTTCACTTTTACTTTGGATAAAATTCATTGTGGCTGGTGAAAGTGTTTTCATATTTGTTTAACCCTTAATATCTTCATGTTTACTTTCACTGTTTACTTTTTACTTTTTACTTTTTACCGCTCTATTTTTTATCTGTCTTCACTTTGTCATGAACTTGTATGTTCTGTTTTGTAACTATCTTCCCTGCTGTTTATCTTCATGGTAGCTGATTTACTTGACTTGGTCTTCAATTTGATACTCTTTAATCTTGATACTCTTTGACTGTTCTTTACTGTGTCCTTTTACCTTCAATGTGTAGTTTAGGTTTTTACTGTCTGTTTCAACAGTAAATCGTTTAATATCCTGTTTCCTTTGCTTGTCTTTCAATTGTATGTTTTATCTTCCATCTCTGTTTGAATAGATTTGATAACACTCTTGGAGTAAACAAGTCTTATGACTAGTATTAAGACTGTTTATCCAAGGATGTGGTCTTCTGATTACCTATAAAACAAAACAAATTGTTAAGAAAGCATTGGTTTGCAGGGGAGGTCGAAAAGGTTTCATTTGATGTTGAGAGGTCTGTGGAGTGAATCTAGAATGATTTTTGGGAGGTAAACCATGCTCGAATTGGTTAACAGAGGCTTCAGGTGGCGCAGCTGGGTTACAAAGGGTTTTACTGCACAATCAGGCGAAAATGAGCAACACTAGAGTGTTTGTGTTTAAACGGGTAAACGGTTGATATTGGCGGGTAAGCTTTGAATGAACAGTGGACAGATGGCACTAACTTGACGATGCGAAGTTTTTTTGTTAGTGGGAGGCAGTAAGCGGTACGCGATCACACCGCTTTTGGGGAACGGTGGTTTTGGGCGGAGGGCGAGCGATTCCATACGATGAACGACGCGTGGCGCAGTATTGTTCAGAAAACCGCTTGGCCATCGCGCATTATCGTTCGGACAAGGATGGCTAGCGATATTGATATTAACTGTAGATATGAGATCTGTTGATCTAACGGTGGTCGAGGTTACGAGATGATGGAAAGATAACAAGTGGGCCCAATGTAATTTATTTTGAATTAATCGCATCGGGGGTGATTTGATTGGCGGATTCAAGTTATTAATTAATCATGAGGATTAATTAACCCTTATTGATATGGCGGAGAAATGCGCTCATGATTAATCAAATATTTGACTAATTAATCATGATTAATACATTAATATGGTTATTTTTCAACCAAAGGGGCGGGATATTATTATTTGGGAATTTTATTATTAAAATAATACGGGAAAAGGGGAATTTACAAGGATTTAAATAATAAAATTAGAATTTAATATGAAAAAATGAAAGAAGCGCTAAGTGTAAACATTAGGTTAATGTTTTTAACTTATGCTTTTATGAGGAGGGTTTTTATGTGAAATATTACATGATTTTTCCTAAGTAAAATGGAATTTTACTTAGGAAAAGATTTTTTAGAGGTGAATGAATGTTATGATAAATGATTTTAAGTACTTAGGCTTTTCCAATTATTGGGCCGAGGGTCCGGTCCCTCCAAAAGTCAAGGAAATGCCTTGAGCCTCTCTAATCTTTAAATGCCTAGTACTTAGGGGAAATTAGTGAAATTTTTAGGGAAAAGATGAGAAGGGAAGTTAATAATCTGACTTTGCATTGCTTGAAATTCTTCAATGTATTGTCTGCCTATGCACTTGTGATGAAATTAAAAGATTTACCACATCTAAAGCCATCATTCATCACATGTAATTCTGCAACATCATCTACCTACCCTATCTACTTTACCCTACCATTTTTTCTTCTTTATTAGGGTGCACTTAGACTGGAAAACCCTTATCACATTTTTTTCTTTTACATATGAAAATCTATCTAATTCTAACCTTATTACATCCAAGGGCTCAGATTAAAATGTTGAGCTCCTTTTATTCACTCTACCTATCTACTTATCTTCCAAGATTAAACAGTTTGGTCAGATTTTATTCTCTATCTCTAAAACATGAAATTGAAAGTTGAACTAGCCAAGCTTAAACTATTTGACTGTTCATAAATTGTAGCATAGAATACAAGTTGCACACAATTTGTTTATTACATCAAAGCAAAAGGTAGTGGCATTTAGCCCTGCACACTTTCCTTGGCCTTTATTTTGGTGGGGTTCATTTCTTTCACTTTTTTGGCCAATTTTTATTCTTTTCACCCTTTAATTTTTCTTTTAGGGTATACCCTCTTTACATTTTTTAAAATTTTTTGATTTTTTGAAAATATGGAAAACCTTTGCAACGAAGAAAATGTATGAACATATTACATAGCCCATCAAGTCAATCATGAAATATGACACCTATTGGTATAGGATTCTAACACACTATATATGGTTTTTTTTATTTAAATTATGTTCTTTGTCTTTTGTATTATTCGTTACAAACTATCCACCTCTTCACTTCCAGTTGTTTTTACTTACCCTTTATTTGTGAGCACTATCAGGTTCACCTCGGCTTCTAGCGTAAATCCATATCTCAGGAGCCTAATTGACCACTAATATTTCTTGCAAGTATGAGGGGTTATTCACTGTTGTTGCATTATAGTGAGATTTCACTCCACTTTCAAGGTTATCTAGGTTATCTGGCTCAATCATCTAGAATTTCATCCTATTATGCTTTCTTACTTCTTTGGATAATGATTACTAAAAGGCGCACCCCTCCAGTTCATGATTTCAACCCCTGATGGAAGAAACGTAAGGTAAGCCCCAATAAGTTAAGTTGTGTAGTCATTTGTCTTGTCTATTTGTTGTGATTGTGAAGTTTTCATTATATTCCAACATCTCATATTTGATTGTGACTCTTATTCACAAAGGTAAATATGTACAGACTCCTATACCTAGCAGCCTTAGTTCTTGAAGAGTTTTATACATGCTTCACTAGGTAATTGAAGCTTTTCATTCCCCTCACCCTTGAATTTACTAGTTTCCACAACATGTGTAGTTTAATTATATGTTTGGATGAATACTCTAAAATTTTTGACATAGTTTAACTTGACCATATCTCTCTCGATTCTACTGTCACATTCGAAAGGGTATGTCTACAGGAGGCGAGCTATTAGGTCCCCATATTACTAGTGTATTCAATTATTGTTGTTAGTGTGCCCCCCTTATTTTTATTGTTGTACTGATGTAACCCGCATATTGTTATTATTCTACCCTTAAATTATTATTGTTAGGTCAGCTAGGACTATATTGTGACCCCGTGGACTCCTATATATAGAAGGAGGTTTTTTCATTTGTATCATCCACCAATTTTTCATTTATGTAATGTAAATGAGGTTTCTCTTTCTTCTATTTTTGCAGTTGGTTTCATAACATTTGGTATCAGAGTTTTGGATTCTAGGGTTTTGTTGCTTGAAACGGGTCATCCTGGAATGCTCACTATAGCTTTGTTTCTAAGAAGTTTGGGAAGCTAAAAAATTTACCACGCGAATATGAAATTTTGAGGAACTTCGTGTAGAAATTTTAGATTTTGGTTTGCAATATTTTCGGAGATATGATTTGTGGAAGTTAGGGTTTTTTCACGATCCCGAATTTCATCTAGAAGAGGTAACCTTAGGAAAATAATCATATATCTCTATTTGAGCGTCGGATTGGAATTTTGTAAAATTTTGCTTCAAGCACACAAAATTTAGTTTTCTATGTATCCTTTTCAGAGCCGAAGGAGGAAACAGTGACATTTGGCATGTCGTACAAGTTAGCTCTACTGAACTAATCCATAATTAGGTCATTGTGGGAGATTGGTCATAACCTTGCCTTGAATAATCCAAATCGGGTCAGACCTATGGCATTGAAAAGAAGATTCTTAGGGATACTACAGGACCACAAATAAAATCTCAGGGATCATAAATTACATAGATACGTCAGTTTTAATATGGAGCTCCTAAAAATCTAGGAAAAGGTGTGTATTGTTTTTCAAATTGCATAAGTCTTGTTTGAAAAATCAATTTGAAGTGATTCCAAGGGCATATCCTAGCGTAGATATCTATATTGGGTTATAAAATGGCGCCTTAAAGGAATTCAAAACCCATCAAGCCCTCAAAATACTTTATTATGACTCATGAAGAGGAAGAAGTGCAACATGATATATCAAAATTACAAGAGGAAGCGCGCCAAATTTTTCTCTTGCAAAGAGAAACAAAAAATTAAATGGAAGCTTTAAAGGAAGGCATGGAAGCCAAGATGGATGGTCTGAAGAAAGGCATGGAAGCTAAGATGGATGGTTTTAAGAATGGAATGGAATACATGGAGGAAAAAATGGAAGGATTCAAGGAATACATGGAGTTTTTGAAGGAATGTTTGACAAAGTTCATAGAATAAATGATTCCTAATGGAAAAAAGAGACTAGAGGAAACTCATTGATGAGAAAAAAACAAATGTTCATCATGATTTCATAAACTGGAATGTCGGATGGAAGAATCCATGGAAGAATATGTATTGAATAGTCCAATGCTTTCCATTACAACTGGAGGTGATGATGTTGTACTAGGATGGTAGCTTTTAATATTCCAGAAATTTTCTTGATTTTTTTTTTTTTTGAAGGAAAGGAAGTGAAATTACGGCGTATCGCAGGGAAATCAGGAAAGATAATAATCTCTAATATCATCACAAAGCTTCTGAATAAAGAAAAACGAGCTTTAATTGGACAATTATGCTCACTAGAAGTTCCAACATCAAAATCATCTATTTCTCCAGATCTCCAAAAATTATTGGACAATCATTCCAAGGTGTTTGAAACTCCCAAAGGACTCCCACCTATTCGTTACCATGATAACGCTATTCATTTTATTAGAGAAAGTGTTCCTCCAAATATCAAGCCTTACATATATCCTTATGTCCAAAAGAGTGAAATTGAACGTATGATTGCCGAGATGTTAGAGGATGGTATAATTCAACCTAGTCAAAGTTCTTTCTCTGCTCCAATAGTATTGATGCACAAGAAGGATAGATCATCATGCATGTGTCCGGATTACAGGGAGCTCAATAAGCTCAATATTAAAGATAAATTTCCCATTCCTGTGATTGATGAATTATTGGATGAATTACATCGATCAATTTTTTTTACCAAGTTGGATATTCATTCATGATATCATCAAATTAGAATGAACACTTAATATATTCCAACACTTAATATGATGTCATTATGAATTTTTTTTTCATGGCTTTGGCCTTACCAATGCACCTTCTACATTTCAAGGGTTGATGAATTCCATTTTCAAACCCTTACAAAATTTTTGTCAGTATTGTTTGATGATATACTAATCTACAGTATGTCTTGGAAGGATCATGTTCAACAAGTTGACATGGTGCTCAAACTATTGGAGGAGAAACAATTATATGTAACAACCCCCAAATGTTTCTTTGGAGTACAAGAGGTGGAATTTTTGGGTGATATTGTATCTCACGACGGTTTTAAGGTAGACCCTAACAAAATTAAAGCCATTAAGGGATGGAAGTCTCCACAACCATCAATAACTTACGAGGATTTCTTGGGTTAATAGGGTATTATTGAACGTTTTTAAAGAATTATGGGATAATGGAAGAACCTCTAACAACATCATTGAAGAAAGATGCATTTTCATGGACTCCTGAAGCAACCAAGGCCTTTGAACATCTTAAAGAGGAAATGTGTGCAACACGAGTCTTAGCTATGCCAGACTTCACAAAAGCCTTTATTATGGAATGTGATGCCTTAGGAAATGGAATTGGTGTTGTTTTAATGCAAGAAGGAAAAACCATTTCTTTTGAAATTCATCTAATCAAAGGAAAGTATTTAGAGAAAGCTATATATGAGAAGGAAATGTTGGCAGTACTACATGCACTAAATAAATGACAACCTTACCTAATGGGAAGGCACTTGAAGGTAAAAAATGATCATGATAGTCTTAAATTTTTTTTGGAACAAAGACTATCTTCAGAAGAGCAGCAAAAATGGGTCACAAAGATGTTGGGTTATGACTTTGAAATCATCTACAAAAAAGGGAAGATATATCTTGTTGCATATGCACTCTCAAGAAAGGATGAAGAGGTGGAAGCATTGATTTGTTCCATTTATATTGTCCAATGAGATTGGATAACCAAAGAAAGGGATGAATGGAAGAAGAAAGAAGAAGCGTGGACACTCATTCAAAAGTTGTAGCAAGATCCTAGTACATCTGATACATTTAGTTGGAAAAATTATTCTTTATGGTACAAAGATTGCTTATACCTTTGAAATAATTCCAAACTAAAACAAAATATCATTTTGGAAATGCACACGTCTCCTTTAGGAGGACCCTCGGGATTTTTAAAAGCTTACCACAGGGTGAAGAAATAATGTTTTTGGGATGCCCTTAAATCTGATATTTAAAAGTTTGTGGCGAAATGTTTGTATTGCCAACAAGATAAAGTTGAGAAAATTAAGACCTCCATCCTTCTATAGCCTTTAACCATCCAAGTCAATGTTGGGATGATATTTCAATGGATTTTATCACAGGTTTACCCAATTTCGAAGGAAAGAGTGTCAATATGGTGGTAGTTAATAGACTTACCAAGTATGCACACTTTTGTGCATTATCTCATCTATTTAAAAAAATTAGAGTTGCTACTTCATTTATGGAAAAAATTCAAAAGTTACATCGAAACCCAAAGGTTATTTTAAGTGACAAAGATCCCATTTTTACTAGAATTGTTTGGAGGGAATTTTTTTCTTGTTTAGGTACCAACTAGCTCATAGCTCATCTTACCATCCTCAATCCGATGGTCGAACTGAGATAGTGAATAAATTTTTGGAAGGATATATTTTTTGTTTTGTATACAATAACCAAAATTAATGGGTCAAGTGGTTACCTATGTCTAAATGGTGGTATAACACTTCCTTCCATACTGCAGCAAAAATGACCCCATTTAGGGAAATTTATACATATCATCCACCGTACAGGACATAATATTGAAGAGAAACTTCTAAGGTTCAATCAGTGGAAGATCACATTGAGCATGAACAACAAGTTCTCCAACTCTTAAAGGATAACCTAAATTTGGCACAAAATCGAATGAAAAAATAGACAAATCAACATCATAGCGAGAGAAGTTTTCATGTAGGATATTGGGTATTTTTATGGATACAACCATACAAAAAAATGTCTCTCAAGCAAGCTAAGAAGGATGATCAATTATCACCAAATTACTATGGTCCTTACAAGGTGTTGCAAAATATTTGTATTAAGGCATACAAATTGGAGCTTCCTGCTTCTTCGTGAGTGCATCTAGTTTTCCATGTTTCATGCTTAATGAAGTTTATATGTGACAAAATTCTAGTTCAAACAATATTGCCAGAACTTGATGAGGAAGGAAAAATCATATTGAACCCGAAGCAGTCATGAAAACAAGAACTTGATAGCTACGAAATTGATCAATTTCAGAGTATCTCATCAAGTGGAAGAACTTACCCACTGAATATTCTACATGGGAAGATGAGAATTTTACACAAAACATCTGAAGCTATGGAAGTGTTGAATACAACAATTGTGTTAAGGAGAGCGGCATGTTAGGTCCCTATATTACTAGTGTATTCCATTATTTTTATTATTGTATCCCTCTTATTGTTATTGTTTTATCCCTGTAACCCCCATATTTTTATTATTGTGCCCTTATATTAAAATTGTTTGGTAGGCTAGGAATATATTGTGACCCCAAGGACTCCTATATAGAAGGAGTTTTTTTCATTTGTATCGTACAAGAATTGTTCATTTATGTAATGTAATGAAGGTTACCCCATCTAACTGGCTTATTTATAAGGCATTGATCTCTCTTTTCTTCTATTTTTTGAGTTGGTTTCATAACACGAGCACAACAAATATATCTATAGTTTTTTTCTTACTATCCTTACATAAGTAAAGGTTTAAAGGGGTGTTCCATTAACTTATTACATACACATTTAGTCTATAACATTGTACTTTTTTTAAATACTCACATCCCTATTTTACTGCTCACCTTACACATTCCTATACTCTATATATGTGCATGACCTGTCAAAAAAATTTAATGTACAACTTTGTTAATGTGACACCATTTAGTTTAAATATGGTTCCTCATTTGACTTCAGGTCGGTTAGCATTTCCCTGGTCATGGGCTTGAATTCTTATAACATTATGGATGATCTCCTAAGTGAGGCATATGAAAACCTCCCAGTGCCCCCATTATGGTGAATAGTTTAAGAAATAGTTCATAATAGGTTATTAAGAATTAATTTATGCTTCTGTAAATACTATATTCCAATTCCAGTTACACTTGGTCCTTATTTTGGTTTTCAGGCTTAAATGAGTGGTGTCTCTTTTTTCATAAAGGCACAACCCTTATAGTATTTTTTTATATATTTAATTCAACTTTACGGGGAGACATACATGTAATTTATATGGGAACAATTTACTCAATTTGTGCTAATTAATTCCCATTTTCTGTCTCAGTGAATCCTTCTGGTGAAAGCCTATTCTAGGAAGTGTCATTTCTTAAGTTTTGTATCTTGCTTGACACTAATATACGTCGTATTGTGATTAAATTTTTACCTGTAACTATACTTAAGTGAAATTTTTCTAGTATTTGTATTTATGTCGTTGGTTCTCCTTAACATCATCTTTGAAAAGGTTGTGGCTTCCCTATCATTAATACTCCATAAAAGTAGCATTGGGTATTTTTTATGGTAATATTTATTTGAATCGATGATACCGAAGTGAATATTTTCCTCTGGTTATATTTATGAGTCACTAAAGGATTATTTCGCTCCTAGCACCACTGTATATATATATTTCATAATTTTTTCTTTTACTAGTTTGTATTGTGACTCCAGTTCAAATTTACTAAGTGTAAATAAAATAAATACACCATTCTTGCTTGGAATATATAAATATTGTAATTTTGCTATGATTTCTTGTATACTTATAAATATTACATTTTTATCATGTGGGAAGCACTAATAGAGATAATTAGAAAATGTGCAACAAGTTACTCTAGAGTAAACATGTAAAGATACAAGGCCTAGTCTAAATGTAAACTCATGTTTCTAAAAATATCTTCACTATTTATCTTCATTTGTTCTCCTCTAGAGCTTTGATTCAGATATTTCCTGAATATGGATCCCCATTTGGATTCAAAACTTAGACGAATTTTTGTTAATATTCTGGAAAATACAAATTGTTATTCTTCAATATCTTCCATAAACCCCAAAATCATCATGAAAAAGACCATTTCGTCTACAAGTTAGGCTGTATATATATATCCTAATAAGAGTAATATGATATGAATGTACATTTGAGAAACCAAGAGCACACCAAAGCTTCTCTACACTCTATTAAACATCACAGATAAATACAACAAGTATTGGTTCAAGATAGAAATTCTATCTCAACCATAGAATAAACTATATTATAAAATATGTCAACCAAACACCAAAGTAGGAGCTATATTATTTGAACTAAATATCTCAGATCCAACTAATTAACAATCAAACAAAAATTAGATGCATGATGAAGAATCTCATTCAATGTGCATAAGACAAGTAAGAGTTAAAACTCTAGCTACCTCCCATAAATGAGTACCTGTATTTGATCATCATGTCTACAAAGTCTTGATTAACTTCCTTAGACATTTTTTAAATCACATAGAGTGAACTCCATCAAGTTGTCTCCTAACCCTTGTAAAGGTGTAGTTGGAAAAATGTATTCAGGAGTTCCACTCTACAACTCCCAAATCAGAGATCGCCTAAAGTGAAATACTGAGAAACATCCCAAATCTTCACATAAAATCATGAGAATACCACTGCCACATCTTCCAAAAATAAGGGGTTCTTCCCTAGATCCAAATTTTTTTCCAAAATATCTTGAGAACCATCCATATTGAGTTTTACGCCACTTAATGTCTTACATAGTAGCTTTAGACACTCTCAATCACTTGTTTCAAATAACTCAACTACTATTCATTTTATGGACGAGCTGCCATCCACGAACATACATGGGTAATGAGTGTTTTACTCACCCATTATCTAGGGAAGTCACTTGGATAGTGAATGTATATGGAGCCCATTTTATAAAATGGCCTTTCTATCTAATTTTGAAAATTCATCATCAAATTACTCTAGAAACAAAAGGAATAATTTCCTTCTATAATATTACTATCCATCTTAAAGACACAATAACATGTCATCAAAAACAATATTGGGAGATTAATACTTTCGAATCCATGGAAGTTTCTTTGAGTTTACTATCCAAAATTTCCCTACATATTAATGTAAATTGTATTCCCATCAAAATTGTTTAACCTTCCCTTGCAGTATCGTATTGATTTGTATTATTTTTTGCATAAGGAAAAGATAACATAGAACATGGATTGTAGATGCTTCCACTATGTGGTTTGATGTCATGTTTTTTGTTCTTGTAGGTGCCATGTTTTTTATCGTAATTTATGTCTACAATGTTGGTCATCATTGTAATCTCACCAACACTAGTCTACCATCCACCTTAGCAGTAAATCAATTTTTAATCCAATTAAACTACTAAGTCCTGTATCAACTATGATGGTGAAGATATTCACATCCAGTACTTGATTTTTGTCCAGCCAGATTCATCAATGTAATCCCAGAATTAACCATTATCAGGACATGTTGCAACAATAAATGGTTACTATTGGATTGAGTGTATGTGATTTACACAACCTTAATTAGTCACAATTCTTCTCTTTCTACATTACCCTCCAAGTAGAACCAGGGGAAAAATACAGTGGAACCCTCACAAGTTCTATGTGATTTATTTCCAATTAATTAATAACTCAATGCATCCATGTTGATCGAAATGACCCATAACTCTTACATTAGTATGGATCTCTTGGGAAAGAAAATATATGTGAGATATTGAATCTCTCAGGCGAAGTTATCTTAAGAAACCACTAACATAGGGCCAAAACCAAAACTAAAAAACAACTAAACCAAAACAAATGATGACATTGTGCTAACTTACTCTTCCATTCAACACCAGTGGGCTCACCCCATAAGGGTTAATTCTCCATATCTATTGATAACAATTTCTACTGATACTTGGTTGGAATGATTGACTAGAGAATATCTAGTCCTTAATCAAATTCAACATGAAATTTCCTCATATATTACATGCCATGTGACATAGAACACTAACCTAAATACTCAAACCTAATTATACAACATATAACTCTCAGATATCCCTTATAGGTACTAGTTCCCTCCCTTAAGGGAGTTTCTCGAGAGATAGTGGCTCTAATACCAATTTTAGAAACCAAGAGCACATCAAAATTATCTACATTCTATCAAATATCACACATAAATACAACAAGTATTTCTTCAAGATAGAAATTCTATCTTAACCATACAATCAACTAGTTGAGAAAATATTTCAACCAAATACCAAGTAGGAGCTATATTTCTTGGAATAAATATGTGATATCCAACTAATTAAAAATCACACACCAATTACATTTATGATGATGAATTTCATTCAATGTACATAAGACAAGTAAGGGTTAAACCTGCAAGTTGTACAAGTCATATAATTTTTAATATAAAATTAATATGTGGCATTTAAAAAATATTTATAGTAATAAAAAATAGTATATATATATATATATATATATATATATCACACTTATATTTCTTAATTGTTTGAATTTCATTTTCAAATCAGTAAATGTATATAAATACTAAAAAAATTAGCTTGAGAATTTGGTTATGTACATGACACAATATAAATTTGCAATTCTGCAAATCTTTGCTAGATTGTAAACAAAAATGATTGAAAAATATATATGTATAAAATATAAATTGTAAAATAGTGGGATTCCTTGAAATGTCTTCAAATAGTTTAATGGTGATAATGTTGTAATAACATTTTCCATATTAAAATAATTTTATGTTATTAATATATTTATAAATAAATGTGAATATTTTTTGTTGAGGAAAAATTGTATTTTCCATTAACTGTAGTGAAAATTAAATTTTTAGACATGCACTATGTGCATGCCAAAAAACTCTTTTTTATGATAAAAAAAATCAGCCATAAAAATTATAAACTTGGTGCCAATATCATGTCCCATCATATAAAATGTCAACAAAGTTAATACATATCATCTCATAAATATATACAATAAGAGTGAGGTTATGTAAAGCATTAATATCCTGAAAATATAACAAAAAACTGGAAGTATAATGAAGTTTTATCAACCCTTTGTAGACCTTAAAAGAAATGCATATGGTAGTACTCAGTGGATGTTTATACTAACCTCTCCTGAATCTTCCAAGTCACCATCACCTGTTATCCACCAACCTTGGAAATAACATCTACAATAGTTTTCATTTCCCTATAGATGTCAACACATGAAATCTGATCAAAAGAAATATTTAACCTCAGTTCATCCTCAAGAAGAGGAAGTAGCATGTGAATGTGACATTTATTAGTCTCTTAAACAATTCAATCATATTGGAAGAGTCCAAAAATACAAATTATTCTACATCCCTTTTAAATAGAAAACAATAATAACAGTTTGAGACTACGCAACTCTGCATAATTATTAAATCCCTTTCCAAACCTACTTTGAAGCTTAAAGAAGTAATTTTCAGACAAGTATGGAATTACTTTTCCATCACTTGTTCTGCCATCAAGGGATTCTCCGTAAAAATAAGCCCATGGAGAAGAATGATCCACATATTCCATAACAATTATCTTAGGTCTGTCAAATAAAACTTCTTCAAGAATTAGATTTTATATTGAAATGATTTTACCAACCCCTCTATTAGAAGAGGGGGACTAGGATTAAAAAACGTCTTTATTTCTTAAAAGCCAAATACCCCAATAGAAAATTAGGGGGAGGTTCCTGAATTTTCTTACCACAATTGTCAGGATTATTTGTAAGAAGGTCCCTTCAGTCTGAGATTGAAGGACATATGCATGCTAATTGTATTCAAAACTATAGAATATTATGGCTAGTCAAAAAGAATGTGATGAATTGTCCCCTTTTCATTTTTACATATAGTGCACCAGGATAGATGTTGCTTTATATGTATTAATGGTTGCAGATTGTTTATATCTGATAACTTCATGACCACAGATCATCAAGGAAGTAGAAATGGTGCAAATATTCCAGCCTACCACTAAGGAATATCATATGATAATAGTAAAAAGAATACTAAGATAGTTAAAGGGCATTCTTGATTTTTGATTAAGGTACCCTAAGACTGGAAATATTACCTTGACATCATATACTGGTATAGATTGGCCACAAAGCATTAATGATTTAAAGAGTACTAGTGGGAATGCGTTCTAATTGGGATATTTTCTTGTATCTTGGCTTAGTAAGAAACAATCGTCCAATCCATCTCCATAGTAGAAGTTGAATAAATTGTAGCAACAAATTTTCCCACGCAAATCATATGGATAAAGGAATCCTTGAGGGATGTTAACTTAGAAATAAATCAAACTATGATAAGCTATTATCAAAACTTTAGTGAAATCCACCTCTCAAGCAATCGAATCACGCATTCAAATACAAAATATTTCCTAATGAAGTATCAATTCCTCTAGGAACAATTTGTAGAGTAGACCATCAGAATTTACTATCTCAACACTAAGGATAAATTGTAGATATCTTCATGAAAACCCTACCTTGAGAAGCATTTGAACATATTATTCAAAATATTAGGGGTCATATGGATTTACTCTTATTAGATAATCCCTTAACTATTCATGTCAAAGGGGGATAATCAATAGGGGGAGTTGCACAAGGATATGGGTAGAAACATGATAAGAAGAGGAGTATCACAATGATCTGGTCAGTACCAAAATAACGATGGCAGGGGGACCAATATATGATGATATTTTTGGTGTCAATAAAAAAGGGGAGATTGTTGAAAAAATTATTGTTATTAATGTCAAATTATACAACATCTTGAGAAAATTGTGGCATAGGATTGTATAAGACATCAATCCCTCCCCAAAAAGTATTTAATCACCCTCTAACTCCTATTTGTTGAAGAGATATTGAATTTGTAAGTTAAAGAACCACATTTTTTTCTACATTCATGTAGACCTACATGAGCAAAAGTGGGCCTTCTCCAAGGGACATGTCTATTCAAAATAGGGTTGCACAAGTATAAATAGAACTTCTGGCTCCTCATTCCATCCATCAAACTTGGTTGAGTAGACAAGTTATAAGCTTGATCTGAAGAAAATTGTAGGAATTGACAAATTGTGAACTAAGGATTTGTTCAACGGTTAGGATGGGGATGAAGGAAATTATCTTTTAGTTTTTACCTTTTTGTGGTTTGTTTTTGGATCAATGTTTATCTTTCCATGATGTCCAATTTTAGAGAATTTTTTATATTTTTCTATGGTTCACTTGGGATCAGTAGTTATATTCTTCTATGGTTCAACCTATACCATATATTTTGACCCCTCTGTAGCTCAGGTATGTGACCAGACCTAATTCCATTCTACGATTCAACCTATGAATATAATTTAGCCCTATGTGATTTAATCCTATGACCATATTTTGGCCCTATGTGGATCAACCTAATTAGAACTCAAACATTTTCCCTTCTATCCATGAAATCAATTCAAACTAGTGGAGAAAGTCTTGGCAGGTGTATGGGACTATTGAAACAAACTTTGACTTGGAAAGAAAAATATTTTTTTGCCTATTGCATGATACCTATTGAGCAGATCGGGTTAGCATTGGAGCAAACCTTTCAAAACTTCTTTGAGAAAACAAATTGTACCTTGAGAATAGACTTGTGACAAGCCATTTTCGTGGAGCTATGGAGACCTATAACAACATATTTTGGGCCTTCTACTAGAACACTTTACAGAACCATGTTGGATAATATTTTTAGAATACATTTTAGGCTTATTGAAGTAGTTTTGAAGTCATGCATGGAGAATTTTTAATATTATTTCTAAGATATGTTTGAAGGCTTAAAGGAACAATTTTAGTGATTAACAAAATAATTTTGAGGACTTGTTGAAACATCTTGTAGAGGGCCTATTGTGCAGAACTATTGAATACATCCTTTGGAGAAACCTTGTTAAATCATTTGAAGACATCTTTAGAGAATAATTTTTGAATAATTTTAAGACATATTTGGATCAACCTTGTTGAAGAATTAGTGAAGGAAATCTTGGAACATGTTTTAGGACATTTTAAAGTAAGTATCTCTTATAAGGTTTTGGTTTGACCAAGTTGGAGCTTAGAGTTTTTGAAATGATTGGAGTCCTTACTTTCAACCAGTTTGGAGATTTGAAGTTTTTGAGAGGGTTGGATCACTCATTTTTTAACAAGGAATATCTTAGATTTATTCAAGGTTGGGTCATTGAAAAAGTAGAATTTTTTTTTTACGGGTTGGAGCATGATTTATTGTATAACAAGATTACAATTAGCATTATTTTTTTCAACACATTTTTTTTCTTCTCCCTTTTATTTTGGTTTATTTTTTTATAAAAATATTAACTAAGATAAAAAAATTTGAAAGAAATATCGATTCACCACCCCCCACTATTTCCAACATCTTAATGAAATCCTTGATTATCTAAGATATAACTATCTATTGCACCTTATTCTCAACTCTCTCTTCAATTATTTGTTCCTATATACTTGTAGAAAATTTTCCTCCTAGGTATCCCCCTACTAGCTCTTATCTTTCAGTAGGTTATTTCTCTTCCTCAATTACCCGTGCTTATTTGGGATATTATAAGGAGGAAGCTCACAATCACATATCCTGATATTTTTGAAACCATTAAAGAAAATCCAATCTCAACTCTAGTGTCTAGGTTAAGATAAATAATTTTAAATATCCTAGCAAAACTCCTAGGAGAATATCCCCTATACATCAAATAATATTCCATTGACATGAATTTTTTATAATAATTAGAAAATTTTGAGTACTAATGTTATCGTCTTACAATAGAAGTCTAATAAATGACAACACTTAGATTTCCACTTTGATAGTGAAACTTTAAATGTGCACAAGAGAAATTTTCAACTTGAAAGTAGAGAAAAAAATCGAATAAAAAATATTGGTACCTAAAACAATTAGTCAAATTATATTGAGACAACTGAAAGTTGATGGCATATACAGGATATTAGCTTAATAGAACTTAATAAAATATTTTTTAAGGGTAAAATGGATGTTAGTAATCCTCAAATATTTTCATCAATAGATTAATCATTATCATAACCAAATAAATAATATAAAAGCTATATGATATGTCTATAAAATTAAAATAAAATGATAGAAGGGTATGGATGTATAGTTTCTATGCAGCATTCAAAGGTAAATATGACACAAGTAATGTTGCTTTCTCTTCTAGAGTGAATTCATGCTAATTAAGATTTAGAGTAATTTTTTTCATGGGTTTTTCTTTCCTTGGAATAACTTCACCGATAACTTCTTATATTGATGAGGATTTTATAGAAAATAAGATTATCTCATTCCTGGATATAGCTACTCATTTACTTGAAATGTATTTATTAGTGCACCATGTTACAAAATTGGGGAAAGGGTAAGTCTAGGGAATAGTGAATCAAGTCAAATATCATTCCCACACAAAAGAAATATCTGGCAAGGCTATACAATGTTGATTGGAAAATTCCTTTAAGTTGTAGAGGAAAATTTTAGAATCGGTATAATGAACATCCCCTTCCTAGTAAATTATTGGAAATTTTTCAAGGTTTATATGTTTTGGACCCTCACCATATTTGGGATTAAATTTATTAGTATTCATTCTAAAATAAACTAGGGAAAATAATTATTATTATTCAAGAAATAGTCTACAAAAAATGTTGATAAATCTCCAAAAATAATTTATTCTAGTGTACTAGTAGTCTAGGTAATCATTTTCCTTCAATAGTTATCAATGACACATTTTTTTTTCCCTTTTATGGTGGACCTAGCTATTTTTGAACACATGACACCTTGTAATAGGGAAAAACCACATGAAAATGAGTTTCTCAGGTATTTTTGAAATTTTGACGACGTCATGATAATGTGTGTTGCACATAACCTGACAACTAACTACTATCTATATGCCTTTACTACTGATGTTTCCTACCTATAAGGCCCACCCCTCTCACATCCAGTCCACGAGTCACACATCACCCCAAGATGATTTTAAGGGTTGAAATGGTGGCTCCAAAAAAATGGGTAAGGGCATGCAAAACCTTTTAATAGATGCTATAGAGCATTAGTGGTATACCACCTTCATGGCTTTTATAACCCTCCTCCCACCTACTGCCCCCCTTTCCCACAAATTATCCATTGATCTTATAGGGGGTGCCAAAATGGTTCATAGTTATTGGTATATATATGCTAGCAATGAGCTCTCTATGCTTCTTGAATTCAAAACTATTTTGTGGAAGGTAAAAACCCATTACAAATTCGAAATTTATTTAATAAAAAATAATAAAATTCAACCTATAAAGCCTCAAAATTTAAACTACTACACAACAATAATATTAAACATTTTGGGATACAACAAAGTTTTTTTGGAGTACTAATCTATCCAATGCATCATAATATATAGAAGGAGTAGTATCTTCTATCTCAAAACCTTTCAATTCTTATAATTATTTATCTTCTTCCTCTTCACAATCTATGTATACTTTCTTCTCACTACACGTATGTACCTTACTAAACTTGTTTGCATAATTGAAACATATTCCCTTCTCTCTTCTTTCATTCATTTACTGAGGTTTCGATCTTTTTGGTTTAGTGATGTTAGGAGAGGGAACATATTACGCTCTATAGTTGTTAGTGAATGATATTCTAGTAGCAATACTTTTACTTTCAACTTTTCTTGCGCTATTTAAACATGCTCTATGGATTTAGTTTTAAAGAGATGCACTTCATGTTGTATTTTTTCCTTTAATGTTCCCATAAATATGTATAACAATTTCTCCCCTCAAATTTTCTTTTCCCTTAGGCTTATTGTTCAAATTTTTGAATGTGTTATATAATTAGAACTTTATGTTGAATATTTACAAATTGACTAAAGAATGTATTAATATAAATATCCCATATGTGTCTAGAATTCCACTATAAAAATGGACCAAGATACGAAATATTTATTTTTCATTTTGCAAATCCATTGATACCATATATTCTGATCCCATTCTAAAAACATGGATGAAATACCTACCTTTTATAAGGATTTCACTTGTTGTAGATCAAAATATTGCTCCATCTGGATTGTGAATGTTATAAGATATTTAGCATCAAATTTCACCATATTTATCTGCATAATGAAATAGTTCATTGGTTCCACATTAAAAAATTGATGACATATATCTAGATATATTGTTCCTTAATAGTTCATATTATGAATATACCTATAAAAAGTATAATTATAACAATAATCATTTGAAACAAATTTTATAATCATTCACAAATGCTAACTTCCATAGGGCATATCTAATAAATTATAATTAATAAAAATATAAATTTTCCCCATACATACTTTTATATGTCATTTAAATGTGCTAAAAATATCACTATCTAAAACATCCTTCAAATAATAATAATAATAACATAATAAAATAATGAAAAATAAAATTATAGTGAAAATTAAATGATGACATATTTTAACAAAAAAACCATAGGATCATATCTATAAAACCAAGTGTAATGAACCAGGTGGCATAAAAATTATAAGAAACCAATAATTATGATCATTTCAAAGGGGAAACCTCATTTTGAATGAATATAATGTATAAGAAGAGATAATATCTTCTGAAGACTAGGTTATAAGTATAAAAATATAATTAATCAATTTCTAGGGATTAATAAAAGTTTTCGGGGTTAAAATGGGGCTTTGTTTAGTATTTAACAATAATATATGCCCAACTCATGCACTATACATAGGTATGTTTGGAATGATATATTCCACCTATGTCAATATGGAAGGGTAAAGATAAATAAATGTTATTTTAAGCTAAAAAGGACTTAATTGCATGATCCCATAAGAATTATAGGAAACCATAAAGTTAAAATCAATATTTACTTTCCTTACCATCATGAAGAAATTGAAGCTAAAAAATTCTATTAGAGAGTATTAATTAATAAGGAATTCATATATAGTTTGAATATTTCTTCTATACAAATATAAAAGGAAAAGAAAGAGGAAACTTGTAAAGTTTTTACTAAATGGATAATACCTTAAGAGTAATAAAAATTAATAAAAAATAGAAGAAGTAGAAGAATTTGACAAAGAGGATAATGCCAAAAGGAAAATAAAGGAAAAGGTATAAGAAATAGATCAAGGAGAGTTAACAAAGAAGCAATAATTTACTGTTATGGCCATGGAAGAGACTATAGCAAAGAAAATATAAATTGGGAAGAAATTCAAGGTAGATGTGGAATATGGTCATTTAAAAGTTGAATTTGAATCAAAATATATCAAAAGGAGAGAATAAGAGATGCTATTTGAAGATGAACAAGGAAAGGTTAAATCAAGATAATAAGAGCTAAAGATGAAGTGGAGAAGATAAAGAGAATAGAAACATGGTAGAAATGAAGTTGAAAACAAGAGTAAAATATAATAAGAAATAAAAAAGAAAAATAAATCTGAAGATGATGGTAAAGAGAAGATATAGAGAAATAAAAAAACATACTAACATTAATGAATCCAAGTGCAACGAGAAGATCCCATAAGATGTTTCACCTATGGAAAAACTATTTACCACTCAAAAAATTTCCAATACCTTTAGCTTAGGAATGGTTGTGGGATCTAATCCTTCAATCCAAATACCATTTGATGAAGTCAATAATTTTGGATTATTCACATTTGATAACCAAATGAGATAGGTTATAAGCAAAAATCACAAGCATAGGAAAATCAACATGGATTCAAAAATTCCATTCAATACTAAAATTGTAGGGATGCATAAATAAATCTATGTTTGTCTTCGATTGCTTCAATTTTTTTACCAGTTTTACAATATTTTTTTACAAAATTGTAGATCTTCAAAAGAAGGTAAATAAATAGAAGGAAAAAATAAACATGCTAGAAAACTAGGTTCTTATTGCATTAATTACACCTTTAGAGTGAAAAGGGAATTTAACTCTTTATAGATGGAATTGTATGATATATAACTTCATTTCAAGGTCCTAGGGCATGATATAGTAGATGTTATGAACCATTTACAATAATGGTAAATTGGTTATCACTAAACTAATTTTTTTATTTCTTAAAGTTGATAAAGAAATTATCCAAATGTTTAGTTAAGAACTTACCAAAAACATAAAATTAATCAAGAATCTATTATCTAAGAAGGAATTTTTTTTGAAAAGGATGAGGAAAATTATTGCAACATATCAAGCTACCTTTATAAAATCAATTTTCCCTAGCAGGATGTGCTTATCTGAAATTTTTGGGCACAAAAGATGCATTTTTTAAAATAGATAAAAAAATAAGAAGAAACTTTATAGGCCAAACCAATATCTTCCTTAAAAATAAGAATTGGTCAACCAACCAACGAATAAAAATAAACACGAGGAATTGAAAATTACTAAATTAGCAAGTGGAATATCCCTCTTATATTTTTCTATAATTAAGGTAGACATAATAGAGAAAGGGATTTTTTCTTGAGATGGTAAATCACTTTCGATATTCACTAAGAAGTCAACTAGCTAGTATTCAGAGATTTATTTTTATGTATATATGGCATGAGACTACTTTATTTGTAGATCATTCCCATGCAATCATAACTATTTGTTGATATTTTGATTCAATTAGTTGTTAAAGGTCAACACTATTTTACCATTAGCTATTGAAATAATGATAACCTTGTTTTATCATTAGTTGTCCTAATTGTTTTCATAATTAGTGTTATAATGTGCAACCGAAAATGTAAGATAATCCTATAATATATTTCATTAAGATGGTATACATATAAATGAAATATTCATGACGACCACATTCAACTTTCAAGGCCTCTTGGAATCCCTGTGATGGTTCACATTCAACACCCTAACCCTAATGGATTAGATGTCGAACATCCCCCAGCCCCCACATCATCTGAAGTTGTGCATGTAAGTCCAAGAATAAAGGTTAGAACAGCTACAAATTGTTGAATTCACTCTCTTAATATGATGGCTTAAGGGAGGCCATAAACGAAATGGGTAGTAGAAACTGCAGTCATATACTAAATGAATGATTAAGTTTGGCCATTAGATATAGAACATGACTCTAATGTTAAATAATTCCTAGAACACTTCAAAATTTGGCTAGAATTTGATGCCTTCTGCTCATTGGATGTTCTTAGAAATAATGACTTAAAGATGACTACAAATTGTTGGAACTAGGATCTAGGAGTCAATAGTTCCTAGAACATTTATGGATTTGGTTTCATGTTGATGTATTCTGCTAACTGGAAGTGCTCACAAATTGTGCTTTGAATATGACTACAAAATAAGTCATTCCCGTGGATTTGACCCCAGTTACAAGTTTAACTCTTAATTAGGCTTAAGGCTTCAAGATCACTCGTGCATGATTTATTGATAAGGTTTAAAACCTTGTAATATCCCTCCATTGTTGTAATATGGTTTTGATTAAACTGAATTATGTTAGAAATAGTGGCGGAAAATCCATGAAATACATCAGAATATCTATGTAAATGAATATTTTATTAATAAATAAATGGAATTTATGTCCTTGGGAATGTGACACAGGGAAATGAGATTATTGCAAAAGAAATAAAAAAAATATCATGGGTAAATGAGAATTGGATAATGATTTCATGATAAGAATTCTAGATGGAATTCTAAATAATTTTAATGTATGAGAGAGAAAAATACATTCAATTTCTTAGTCAGGGAAAGATGCTAAGCTTGGGTAGGTATAAAGCTTCGTGGGAGATAAAAGAGAGTTTAAAAAAAAAAAACCATATACAAATGGTCATGGAGGACCACCAAAAGTGAGACATCGGTAAGAGAAACATCCATCATGGAAGAAGGTATGAAATGCCTAGGAAGGGAATCAAAAGAGGTTGTTGAAACTCTGGCAAGAACATATCACAAAGGGGTGAACTAGAGTATCACAATTCGAGGTTTGGTGGTAAAGTGTGTGAGATTCCCAAGTGGTTTTCCGTCAGTAATTCTGGTTGAATATATTTTCCATTCTATCTTATTTAATTTATTATATATCCCTTCGATTTGTCTTCTTAGTATGAATAATTAGATGAATATGTTTTTGTCTGATAAAAATGTAAATAGAATGATAATATAATTGGTTACTTAATTATTGAATTATGAATTTAGAGAATAACTTCCTATACTTTAAGATGTATTACATATTTGGGATTATCTTGTTATAATGCATGCTAGGATTCTATTAATTTGTAAGGCTTTTAATTGAAAGGTGGATGAGACACTTATATGACCTTTTACAAATTACTTCTAGAGAATTGGAGAAGTTACGACAAAATAGCTTTTTATTGAGTAAAATAGTAGTTAGGACCTTCACAGATATAAAATTTATGTATTTTCTGTAGATGTGGCCACAAGTATAAGTATTCTATATTTAAAAGTAAAATCACTAAAATAAATATCGAAATCTAAATTTTCGAAAACATATGTTCCAGTTCATTTATCAAGATTATAAGTTCATAAATTAACGAACTCGTTAATGCATATTTTGGCTTAATGAATGAATGCAATTCTTATTTATGTGGTGGGTAAAAACTCTCCTATGAATGAATTCATATGAATTCACTAGCTTCATACAGGATGACTGGGCCTCTGATTAAGAAGGTTAAGAATGTCTAACTAGGGGATAATAGTCCAAATTTGGGTGAAAATATGAAGTTGGGTTACAATTTTTGCCATTTTTTGAGAAAAAAAATCATTTTTATAAGTTCTTCAACTTTAGGCAATCCAAACAAGAGTTTGTGTTTAGAATTTCATTTTTTAATAAAAAGAAACTTGTGAGAAATTTTATTAGCTTTCTATTACTTATTTTTTGGAATTTTTTTAATTCACATTTGATATCTCAACTCAGCAATTCTTTGACTGTGTGTTCTTTAAAAATCAATGGATTCATAAAAATTCATATTGTTTAGTACTAGTGTATTATTTGTTAACTTGGTGTTTTTGAGAAAAAATGTGTTGCAACAATATAGAGAGACTCTACTTCGGTATAGTTATATTTACGAAACCAACTTATGCATATCATAATTACTAGAATTTTTTGAACCGAACCAATATGAAAAAATTGCATATTTTGAATATATTTAGGTCATTTTCAACTTTATCAACATATTAGTTATAAACTAAAAATCTAAAAACTATCGGTTACAAATGACGGACCAATGTAATGCAACATAGAATTTTAATTTTTTTAACAGTGTATTTTGGAAAATACAAAATTTTGATTTCATTGAATCATAAAGACCTTCAGAAATATTTTTCACCCATTCTATTAGAAAATTAATTAAAATTAGTAAATATCTATGGAATTCCATAAACATTATATCTACTAAAAGTATATTCAATTATGCAAATTCTAGTGTTGGCTCTTGTTTCTTTCCTATAATTTGCAAGATTTGCAAGAAGAAGTAGCATGGAATCACATCAAACCACTTTGGAGTCCAGGACCTAGCTTTCCTGGGCTGAGAGAGGGCTCTCTCTATGTTTATGATTTACTCATTTATATTTATGCTTATATTCTTATGATTTTAGGCTATTTATGAAGTTTGGGGTTGTTTGTTTTTTTTGGTCGATTGTCAGGTTGAACATATAGAGTGTGGGAAGCTTAACCCACTGGGCTATGGAGTCATAAAAGGTTTAAATTGTACATTAACCCTTCAAGTGTTTTCAAAGGGAAAGCTAAGTATATCATATGGATCTTCTTAGGTAAGATGAATATGAGATGGCAACAAGTTCTGAATTTATTAAAAATAAATGGAAATTAAGAATCCTTTAACTATCCCTTAACAAGAAGAGCCCTTAAGATAACAATTTCAAGAGAAACTAAAGAGAAAAAAACCTCTGAATTATTTACTTGAACTTTACTAAGAAAACCTGAAGACAAGAATCCAGTAATCCTAAAGAGCAGTTAAGAATTCTTTAGTTATTACTTTCAGACAGAGAAAACATTCGAGATAATAGTTCTGTGAAATTAAAGAGCAGGGCGCCCTTGAATTCTTTAACTAAACATCAAATAAGGCCTTTAAGATAGCATTTTAAGAGAAACTAAAGAGCTAGACACCCCTAAATTATTTAGTTAAACTTTACTAAGAAAACCTCAAGATAACAAGCTAGGTGAAACTAAAGAGCAGGACACCCCTGAATTCTTTAATTAAACTTTGCAGAGGAAAACATAAAGATAATAGTAACATACAGAGTTAAGGTGCCAAAACAACATATCTCAATCTAAAATTTCTCTTTTATTATCAGAGAAATTGATGTGCAATATGGGAAACAAAGGAGAAACATTTAACAAAGAGGGATAACATCACAATTAACATATCTCAAGAATCTTGTGAATATGACTGTATTACTGACGTCTAGCTCAAAAAAATTTACAATGCTCCAGTGCAATCATCTTTGCAACTCAAAGTCTGATCAAAATCCAACCTAGCGACCAACCAACAATAATAATGAACAATATATGCAGTATTTCACTGTAGATGAGGAGGTTGCCCTAATCTAGGGTGACATATTTGTATTTACTACAGAGTAAATGACGTTTGAAAATTGAGACCATGCAAGGCCCAATGCCAAAATATCTCTCACTCATCTATTGTAGTAATGAATTTCTAATTTACTGTTGAGCTAAATTTAAAATATCCTTTGACTAATTTCCTTCAAACATTACTTTTACAATAACTAATGAGCTGCAAAAATATCTCTGAATATAATATTAATATGTAAGTAGCTTATATTAAATCAAAATCTACTTGTAGGTGGCCAATGTGATTGGGAAGAAGTTAACTGCTAAAGTGATTTTGTCATGTTTGTCTTCCTCGTTTATTTGTTTCTCTAATTTTGTCCTTTAATTCGATCTGTCTTTTCCTTTTTTTTCTCTTTACTACCTTTGATGTCACTGTCCTTTCTCCTTTTACTTATTTACTATTGGAAATGTTGTCATTGATGGAAAAGGAGGCAGTAGAGGCAGAGACAAAAAAAGGACAACAGTAGAAGAAAAGGGGAAGACAACAGGTCTTTGGTGAATGGTTTAGTCACATTTACAGGGAGCATGAGAAGAACAGAAGGAGATAACATAGATGGAAACTATTGAAATAAAATGGTCAAGCTGCAGAGGTGGACACAGAGAAAGGAGGAAAAACCAGAGAAGGTAGAGCAGTAGAGGAGGAGACAAAGAATACATAGGCAGAGATGAAACAGTCGAGCAGTAGAGGCAGAGGCAGAGCCGTTAACAAACAATGAAATGATCAAGCAGAGACAAAACCCTGAGGGTAATGGAACCAAGAGTTTAGCTATAAAAACCTAATGAAGTCAGGTATTAAAACCTTATGGTAGCATTGACTTAACATAACAATGAAACAGGGTTTACATATTAAAAAGAGCTAAAGAAATAATTTTATATGTATAGACTTATATATTAAACGCTAAAGAAATAAGTTGAACAAAGATTATATGTATATGAAAATAACGAAGGCGCGAATTTTTTTGTTGCAATGGAACCATGACTTTAAGCGGAACCCCGACCATGAACAGAAAAAATGGAGGGCCACAAAACCAGTGGGTTCACGCGTCGATTGAAGTGGTAAGAAATATTTCCAAAATGAACGTGATATGTGTCATTGAAGGACACGTTTCGTCAGGCGGTTTTATAATACAACTTTTTTCGCATGATTTTGGAGAATTATGAAGCGAGAATTTAAGTTGCGTGATATTGCGCATCGTCCGTTGGATGGGGGTCCTAAGATCATTTGGTGCGCGAGAGCTAGTTGACCGTCTAATCGAAGGTGAAGATGCAGGGAAGAGAACCACGGATGTGGGTCCTACAATTAGAGCTGCGGAGCCAAATTATTATGTGAATGATTGTGTATTCCGTTTTGTGAAAGCTAATGAACAGGCAGAGGTTATAACTTATATTAATATATGTTGATATATATAATGGGCTGAATGCAGGTTGAATTACATGGTATAATGGTTTTAATATGATGGAGGAGGTAGTATACACGAATATAGTATGGAGAGTATGAAATATAACAAAAGGGTTCAATATAGTGTGAGCGTTGTATTAAATGAGGAGCAAGATTATATATAAAACATTGTATATGTGATATAAGTTGCGGTGGGCCCAGTTGAAGTATTGCGTTAATGGTTAGTAATTAATCATTGAAGAAAATGCTGAAGGTTTGATATGTTTGTATATTAAGTGTGGGACCCGTACATAAAATTATGAGAATCATAACCAAAGCTAGAGGATACATTAAAGCTGAAGCGAAAGCTTATATATATATGCAGCATGGTCCATATGTTGCGCTTTATATACAAAGGTCCAAAGCATATATGTATTTATATGTAGCACTTTATGGAAAAGGTACCAAAGGTATAATACAAATCACATGTATTATATTATTGAGCACGAGATCAAAAGAACTAAAGGTCCTATCGCCTTGTTTTAAAACAAAGTCTTATATTGTGGGACCCTCACCAATTGCATCGGAGAAAACTTGGCAGCGGTACATGTTGACAAAAAGTTGCGATTGCGATTGAGTTCCATACCCAATGGGTATATGAACTATGATTCATATCGGTTTAAGTTCCGGCATCAAATTAGGCCATCGCATCGGAAAGAAGAAGAACATCAGAGCACTATATTGAAAGCTGTGATTGCAATGATCGCATCGGGTCCTTCACAAATGCATCAATCGCAATCAGAAGTATCTAGTTATGATTAATCACATTGGCACAATAAAGTGTAGTGAACAGTGAATCATCAGATCAGAGTGATAGCATCGGTACTCACAACCAAAAGTTGTGATTGCAGTTAATCATAATCGGAAGAATTCAGGAGGTGACTCATCGCATCAGAGAATAAAACAAGCTTGGTAGGTGGCCCTGAAAGGGCATTTTAAGTATTTAAATATTTTGATTTAAGTTCTCCGTGAGTTGATTTGCATTACAAAAGGGGCAGTTTATATGTTAATACACTTCATTATCATGCCGAGAGTTAAATTGCGATATATGAAAAGCGCAGTTACATATGTATGGCAGTTACACTTCGATAGTGAACAGGATATCGAACAGAGCCGAAAATGGACAAACACAGTCACAGAAAAGACAAACACAGTCATCCAAAAATGAATAAATTGACTTGTAATCCTCATTGTAATTGAATGTATACGCTTTTATTGGTTTATATTATTTGTGATGCACTTTCAAGTCTCCGAAAGAATACAAAATTCCCACTGTAATATTAAAATTAGTACATACAGCTATATTTTTCTGAGTGAGCTAGAAAAGAAATGAGAAGGCAGAGGGCTAAGAGGTATGGCTATTCATTTCAAATTCCCTAAGGAATACAGACAATCATAAGAAAATCTCTATAAATAATATCATCTTCATATGCATAGAGAGGCTAGAGAGAGTGAGTATAGAGAATGCATAGTATGGAAAATTGAGGTAGAGAAGATAAGGAAGAGAGGAGCAGAAAGATATGCTATAGAACAGAGCTGATATCTGAGGTAAATTAGCAAAAACTTCTTTTGATAAATTGAGGAAGTTGGAGCTTCCCTCTCAGGTTGAAGCTTGATATTTTTCAGTTGTAGCTAACTGAGGTTGGAGCCTCCTGTAGGTTGGTGCCTGCAGAAAAATAGTGGTGAGAGGGAGTTGGAGCTTGCCTTTGCATCACAACAATAATAAGATGTGGTTTTCTCCCTTTATGGGTTTCCACTTATATATGTTATCTATATGTGTGTTGCCTATGTCGTGATATGATCTACCCAATCTGCTTAATTTTTGTTGCTCTCATAATAATTGTGGTGGCTCATTAATTTAATACTTGCTGAAACATATTAATACTGTTCACATATTGAAGTTGGTTATAAAATTAAGTTATAAATAATTTGATGAAATATTTTAAAAGTTGATGTGTGTGTTAAACTGATCCACCCTCCCACCCCTCTCAGTTTAACTAAGGATTCAACAATTGGTATCAAAGCCAAGTTCCTTTGTACCAGTTTAACCACTGAAAGGAGATCCTAGGTCCCAAGGATGGCTAGTCAAGAAGGAAGCTCAACCAATAAATATTATTTTTTCACCGGTGCTAATTATGCCTTCTGGAAAATCAGAATGAGAGCATACATAATGTCTCTAGGAATAGAGGTTTGCGCTAGTGTAGAATTTGGATATGCCCCAAAGGAAACTGGCCCAGAGAGAGAAGCTAAACAAGAATTTGTATCAAATGCAAAGGCCATGAATGCAATCTTAAGTGGACTTTGTGAGGCTGAATTTATCAAAATAATGCATAGTAAGACTACCAAAGATATGTGGGATACTCTTGGAAACATCCATGAGGGAAATAAAAATGTAAATACCGCCAAACTTCAAGTATATAGAGCTCAATTTGAAAATTTGAAAATGAATGTTGATGAAGATGTTGGCAGCTTCTTCCTAAGAGTTGTAGAAATTGTTAACAATATGAAAGCTCTTGGAGAAAATATATCAGAATGTGTAATTGTACAAAAGATTCTAAGATCTCTTCCACCCAACTTTAACCCCAAGGTTTCTACCATAGAAGAAACAAATAATTGGGAAACCTTGACCATGAACCAGCTACTTGGAAATCTAGCACCCTATGAGATGAGGCTCCCGCGGAAGAAGCCAAGTAGGAGGGAGGAAGCTTTAAAAAAAAAAAAAAAAAAAGAAGAAAAGGAGGACATATGCTCTTGCTCTGATGAAGAAGAGGCTAAATTTGTCATGAAATTGGATAGAGGCTCAGGTAAATATAAAGGTAAAATTCCTTTCAAATTCTTTAACTGTGGAAGAGTTGGACACTATGCTGCTAAGCGTCCTCATAAGAAAGTAAGGAATCAGAGAAAAATACATCAAAGAACTGGCAAAAAAGGAAAGAAATCCAGTAGAAAATCCTTCTATGCTCAACAAGATAGCAGTGCATCTGAAGACTCAAATGAACCCTCAAGTGAAGAAGGAACCTCTAAATTTTTACTGATGGCCATAGAAGAACATGAAGGACTCCTGCTAGAAGATGAAGAAGAAGGTGAAGTTGACCTTGAGGGGGAGCTAAGAAGTGCCCTGGAGGAGATTGACAAACTCAAACTGAAGTACAGAAAACAAAAGGACATTCTCCTCAAGTATGTAAGAGAAGAGAAAAATTCAGAAGTCCTCATGCAGTTGAAGTTAAAGCTTGAAGAAGCTAAGAAGACAGAAGACATGTTACTTAAGAAAATCAAGGATAAAACTCGGGAACAAGAGAAGTTGGAAGAAGAAGTAGTATGTCTGAGGAAGAAATTAGAAAATGCTCAAAGTATCTATAAATTATTATCAAACAACAAGCTCTGGTAAGTTGAACGGAATTTTGGATGCTCAAAGATCTCCCCTTATAAAAACTGGGATAGGCTATTAAGGAGAATCAAGTAAAAGCAAAGAAAAGGAAAACAAAAACATTATTTTTGTAAAAGCAAAGAAGGCTGATGAAACAACTCAAATAATTCCTACAAAGAAAGAAACATGTAATGAGGGAGACATAAACCAGGAGAATCCTCTCATAACAAAGAATGAAATAAATACTAAAACAAGAAAAAAAGTATCATATAGCCCTGAGTATGTCAAATTTGGAAGCCATCAAAGGAGATTCTTCCCTCCTATGAAAAATGCTACTTGTTATGCCTACCACAAGCTAGGACATGTTGTTGCATACTATCACACAAGGAGGATTAATTCAAAGCAGCAAGTGATGCAAACAGTCAAGAGACTGTCTCATGCAAACAACTTGAGAAGACAACCTCACATCAGGTATGCAAGTTGCTTCTATGGTTACTGTTTTTATTGTAAGGAATTTGGCCATAAAATAATTGAGTGCAGAAAATATGGACAAATATTGATGTACAACACCTCAAGGAGGTTTATGAATCAAGGATATTTTACTCATACTCACAATTCTGCAAACATTATGATCAAATGCTGTGTATGCAATAAAATTGGACATATTCCTGTCAAATGTCTTAGAGGATGTGGTTCATCACCTCACAAAAGATATCAAACAAAAGGATGTTTCCAGTGGAAAAATAAGGTGAATAAATGTGACCTAGCTCTAATTTCTCAAGACCTAAAAATCCAATGGTATCTGGACAATGGCTACTCAAAACATATGATTGGAGACAGAAGCAAATTTATAGCTTTTGATGAAAAGAAAACTGGTAATGTTACTTTTGGCAATGATAAATCAGGAAAAATCAAGGAAAAAGGCTCAGTCAGCTTAGATAATGGCAGAGGTAAGGCCCAAGATGTACTATTTGTAAATGGGCTGAAAGAAAATTTGTTGAGTGTCAGTCAAATGTGTGATAAAGGCTGTGAAGTTATTTTTAGAGAACAAGACTATGAAGTCAAATCAAGCACCATAGGAAAGACTCTAATCAAAGGTGTCTGAACAGAGAGTAATGTTTACATAGTGAAAGAGGAAGATGAAACATGCCATCTTAGCAAACTTCAGGATTCATGGTTATGGCATAAGAGGTTGGGAAATATCAGCTTCAATCATATCATTAGACTGAGCAAGAAAAAAGCTATCAAAGACATTCCAGAAATAAAAAGGCCTTCCAATACCATATGCAAATCTTGTCAATTGGGAAAACTGACCCGCACATCATTTAAGGCCAAAGATGAGTTATCAACAAGAAGACCACTCCAGATTGTGCACATGGACTTGTGTGGACCTGCAAGAACTAAAACACCAAGTGGAGAATCCTACTTCATGCTGATAATAGATGATTTCTCCAGAATGACATGGGTTACATTTCTTAAGAATAAATCGGAAGCTCTAGAGTAATTCAATATATTTAAAGCCTTAGAAGAAAATAAAATAGGATGCAAGCTAAAATGCATCAAATCAGACAGAGGAGGTGAGTTCACAGATTATGACTTTACAGACCTATGCAATGAACATGGGATAAAGCAACAATTTACTATTGCAGTGACACCTCAGTAGCATGGAGTAGCATAGAGACAAAACAGTCTGTACAACAAATTTCCAGAGCCATGATGCAATAGAGTAATATTCCTCAAACCTTTTGTGCAGAAGCAGTACACACAGCCATGTATATCCTTAACAAAGCTCATTTAAGGCCAAGCAGTGACAAGACTCCCTATGAACTATGGCATGGTAAACCAGCTTCAATCAAGCACTTTAGAATCTTTGGAAGCAAGTGTTACATAAAGAATAATGATGAAAATCTTGGGAAATTTGAAGCAAGAGAAAATGAAGAGATATTTCTAGGATATGCATACAAAAATAAAGGGTACATGTGCTACAACAAGACTCTTCAAAAAATTGTAGAAAGCATTGACATGAGATTTGATGAAGAAATTCCAAACAATACAAGAGGTACAGAATGTAGCAGTCCTTTAGACAACCATGAAGAAGAAAACCAAGATGATGATGAAACCAGCAAGACAAGAGAAGATGCTAAACTGAGCTCGAAATCCCCCTTAGGATACACTCAGAAGAAACATCCTGAAGATCAGATCATTAGAGACAAGAGAGTAGGGGTCCATACAAGAAGGCAGCTAACTGAACAGACAGAAGAGGTATACATAGCCATACTATCACAAATAGATCCAACGAAGTTTGAAGAAGCCAGCAAGGACAAGTATTGGGTGAATGCTATGAATGAAGAATTGGACCAAATTGAGAAGAACAATACCTAGGAACTAGTTCCTAGACCCACTGAGAAAAATGACATAGGCTCAAAATGGGTATTCAAAAATAAAATGAATGAGCAAGGACAGGTAATCAGGAATAAATCCAGACTTGTCTACAAAGGATATTCACAAATCGAAGGACTTGATTACGATGAAACATTTTCCCTTGTATCCAAAATGGAAGCTATCGGAATGTTTCTGGCCTTTGCATGCTACCAAGACTTCAAGGTATATCAAATGGATGTGAAATATGCATTTTTGAATGGAGATCTAGAAGAAGAAGTCTACATGGAACAACCAAAAGGCTTCTCATTTACAGATAAAGAATACTATGTATGCAGACTAAAGAAGGCTCTATATGGACTAAAACAGGCTCCTCGTGCTTCGTACTCAAGGCTGGATAAATACTTGCAAAAACAAGGCTTTAAGAGAGGAGGAGGAGTAGACAACAATATATACATAAAATCCCATGAAAATGAACTCCTAATTGTTGTAGTATATGTTGATGACATTATGTTTGGAAGAAATAGAGATGAGATAGCAAAAGGGTTTGTTGAGGAGATGAAATCAGAGTTTCAGATGTCTATGATTGGAGAGCTCAGTTTATATTTAGTACTTCAAATTCAGCAAAAGAACATAGTTACATTTATCTCACAGGAAAAATACTTAAAATAAATGTTGAAAATTTTCAAAATGGAAGACTACAAACCTATCTCAACTCCCATGATCACAGGATGCAAGCTATGTGCTGATGATGGATCTGCTGATATAGATCAAATACTTTAGAGATCCATGATAGGAAGTCTGTTGTACCTGACAGCATCAAGACCAAACATCATGCTAGCAGTAGGACTTGTGGCTAGATATCAAGCAGCACCAAAGCAAAATCATCTTGTAGCAGTCAAAAGAATATTTAGATATCTACAAGGAACAGTACAGTTTGGGCTATGGTATCCAAAAGGAAAAAGCTTCACTTTGACAACATACACAGATGCAGATTGGGCAAGCTGTGTGGATGACAGGAAAATCACAAGTGGAGGTTCATTCTATCTAGGAGAAAGTCTGGTGGCATGGCTAAGCAAGAAACAAACATCTATTTCTCTATCTACAGCAGAAGCAGAATACATAGTAGAAGCAGCATGTTGTACACAAGTCATGTGGATGAAGAAAACCCTCCAAGACATGAAGGTAATCATTGATGAACCTATCTCTATCAAATGTGATAATACAAGTGCTACAAGCATATCAAGAAATCCTGTGCTTCATTCAGAAACTAAACATATCCCAATCAAGTATCATTTTCTCCGAGAACAAGTAGCTCAAAAGGTAGTAAAGTTGGAGTATGTGCCAACAAAATAACACACAACAGATATATTTACCAAACCTCTTTCTAGAGAACCATTTGAATATTTGAGAGATATACTAGGGGCAGTATCTGTAGATCCTACTCTCTGATATGAAGAGAAAGCATAGTTTCAGGGGGAGAACAAAAATGAAAATATCATTTCAGGGGGAGATCAGTTAGCAAGGAAATCATGAAACAGGTCCTCAAGATCAGTGCAACATGGGTGAGAGTTAAAAGCACACTGAAAAATGAGCAACCCCTTTCCATTGATGTCAAAGGGGGAGGAAGAGAAAGCAACAGAAGGAAGGGTCATAACAGGCAAGTAGAGGAAGTGTATTGCCATCAATGCAAAAGGGGGAGATTGTTGGAAATGTTGTCATTGATGGCAAAGGAGGCAGCATAGGCAGTGACAGAAAAAGGACAGTAGCAGAAGCAAAGGGCAAGATAGTAGGTCTTTGGTGAATGGTTTAGTCACGTTTACAGGGAGAATGAGAAGAGTAGAAGGAGACAGCATAGATGGAAACTGTTGAAATAAAATGGTTAAGTTGCAGAGGTGGACACATAGAAAGGAGGCAGAACCAGAGGAGGCAGAGAAACAGAGGAGGATATAGAGAATATAGAGGCAGAGATGAAACAGTCAAGCATCAGAGGTAGAGGCAGAGCCATTAACAAACAGTGAAATGATCAAGCAGAGATGGAACCCTGAGGGTAATGGAACCAAGCATTTAGCAATAAAAACCTAATGAAGTTGGGTATTAAAACCTTATGGTAGCATTGTTTTAACATAACAATGAAATAGGGTTTACATAATAAAAAGTGCTGAAGAAATAAGTTTATATGTATAGACTTATATATGAAACGCTGAAGAAATAAGTTGAACGAAGATTATATGTATATGTAAATAACGAAGGCGCAGAGTTTTTTGTTGGAATGGAACCATGACTTTAAGCGGAACCCTGACCATGAATAGTAAAACTGGAGGGCCAAAAAACCAGTGGGTTTGCGCGTCGATTGAAGTGGTAAGCAGTATTGCCAAAATGAACGTGATATGTGTCATTGAAGGACACGTGTCCTCACTCGGTTTTATAATACAACTTTTTTAACGTGATTTTGAGAATTATGAAGCGAGCATTTAAGTTGCGCGATATTTCGCGTCGTCCGTTGGATGGGGGTCCTAAGCTCAGTTGGTGCGTGAGAGAAAGTTGACCGTCCGATCGAACGTGAAGATGCGGGGAAGAGAACCAAGGATATGGGTCCTATAGGCAGAGTTGCGGAGCCAAAGTATTATGTAAATGATTATGTATTCCGTGTTGTGAAAGTTAATGAACAGGCGGAGGTCATAACTTATATTAATATATGTTGATATATATAATGGGCCGAATGCACGTTGAATTACATGGTATAATGGTTTAAATATGACGGAGGAGGTAGTATATGCGAATATAGTATGGAGAGTATGAAATATAACAAAAGGGTTCAATATAGTGTGAGCATTGTATTAAATGAAGAGCAAGATTATATATAAAACATTGTATATGTGATATAAGTTGTTGTGGACCCAGTTGAAGTATTGCGTTAATGGTTAGTAATTAACCATTGAAGAAAATGCTGAAGGATTGATATGTTTGTATATTAAGTGAGGGACCCCTACATAAAATTATAAGAATCATAACCCAAGCTAGAAGATACATTAAAGCTGAAGCGGAAGCTTATATATATATGTAGCAAGGTACATATGTTGCGCTTTATAAACAAAATTCCAAAGCATATAAATATTTATATGTAGCGTTTTATGGACAAGGGACCAAAGGTATAATATAAAGAATATGTATTATATTATTGAGCGCGAGATCAAAAGAACCAAAGTTCTAATCACTTGGTTTTAAAACAAAGTCTTATATTGTGGGACCCTCACCAATTGCATCGAAAAAAACATGGCAGCGGAACATGTTAACAAAAAGTTACGATTGGGATTGAGTTCCAGACCCGATGGGTATATGAACTACGATTCATACCGGTTTATGTTCTGGCATCAAAGTAGGCCATTGCATCAGAAAGAAGCGGAACATCGGAGCATTATATTGAAAGCTACGATTGCGATGATCGCATCGGGTCCTTTGCAAATGCATCAATCGCAATCGGAAGTATCCAGTTACGATTAATCGCATCAGAAAAATAAAGTGCAGTGAACAGTGAATCATCAGATCAGAGTGATCGCATTGTAGCATTGGAGCATCGGAGCATTGCAACTCACAACTAAAATTTTCAATAGTGATTAATCGCAATCGAAAGAATTCAGGAGGTGACTCATCGCATTGGAGAATAAAACAAGCTTGGTAGGTGGGCCCGAAAGGGCATTTTAAGTATTAAAATATTTTGATTTAATTTCTCTATGAGTTGATTTTAGTTACAAAAGGGGCATTTTGTATGTTAAAACACTTAATTAGCATGCCGAGAGTTAAATTGTGATATATGAAAAGCGCAGTTACATATGTATGGCAGTTACACTGTGACAGTGAACAGGAGATCAAACAGTGCTGAAAAGGGACAAACACAGTCACAGAAAAGACAAACACAATGATCCAAAACTGAATAAGTTGATTTGTAATCCCTATTTTAACTGAATGTATACGCTTTTATTGTTTTATATTTTTTTTGATGCACTGGAAAATCTCCGGAAGAATACAAAATTCCCACTGTAATATTAAAATTAGTACATATAGCTATATTTTTCTGAGTGAGTTGGAAAAGAAATGAGAAGGCAGAGGAATAAGAGGTATGGCTATTCATTTTGAATTCCCTGAGGAATAAAGACAGGCATAAGAAAATCTCTATAAATAATATCAGCTTGATATGCATAGAGAGGTTAGAGAGAGTGAGTATAGAGAATGCAGAGTATGGAAAATTGAGGCAGAGAAGATAAGGAAGAGAGGAGAAGAAAGAGATGCTACAGAACAAAGCTGATATGTGAGGTAAATCATCAAACATTTCTTTTGATAAATTGAGGAAGTTGGAGCTTCCCTATCAGGTTGAAGCTTCATAGTTTTTAGTTGTAGCTAACTGAGGTTGGAGCCTCCTCCAGGTGGGTGCCTGTAGAAAAATAGTGGTGAGAGGGAGTTGGAGCTTGCCTTTGCATCACAACAATAATAAGATGTGTTTTTCTCCCTTTATGGGTTTCGACTTATATCTTTTGTCTCTATGTGTGTTGCCTATGTGTTGATATGATCTACACAATCTACTAAATTTTTGCTGCTCTCATAATATGCGTGGTGGCTCATTAATTTAATACTTGCTGAAAAATAGTAAGACTGTTCACATATTAAAGTTGGTTATAAAATTAAGCTGTAAATAAGTTGATGAAAAATTTAAAAAGCTGATTTATGTGTTAAAATGATTCACCCCCCCCCCTCCCCCCTCTCAGTTTAACTAAGGAGTCAACATTTATCTACTTTCTTTTACCTCTGTTAGCTGGGTTTAGCTCTTTTACCTTTAACTTTTGTATGTTTCCTTAACTCTGTTCCTTTAACTTTAACCTTTAACTGGTCTTTTTATTCCTTTACCTTTCATTTTCACAGTGAATCTTTTAACTATCATTATTCTTTAACTATGTTCTTTACATGTCTTCATATTTTCCTACACAGTCACTGTGAAACTCTCCTTTTACCGTACTTTGTCATTTCAAAGAATTCTCGCTGCCTTTAGAGTAATTGAATGATCCTTATTGATCGTGAACCATTTTTGCTTCTAATGATTCTTGCGTTCTTGACCCCTTTGATGAATAAGGCTTCTGGATCATCACCCAAAGAGCTTAGTTTAAAAAATTTCTCGAATTTAGAACCACAATATCATTATTTCCTTTTCTGATACATCGATCACCTGTAAAATTAAAAAAAAAAAAATTATTAATAAAAATGTAAGCTCCATAGGGAGGCAATAGGCCTTGAGTATTTCGGGAAATCTGTAAAGAGAGTCCAGACAATGATGGCTTTTGGTTTCTACATTTAGCTATGGAATTATGGGTTTTAGATACGTTGCAGGGGTTAACATAGAGGTTTGAGGTTTATCACAAAAACACATGGTTTCAACATGTTTGAATGGGGCCAGCGATTTTTTTTAGGCGGGGAGGTGGTTAATGGTTTATCGCACAGGGAAAAAGCGGTTTGGTGTTTTAAGTCGAGGGGATTCGATAAAAAGCTAGAGCGATGCGTGGCAGATGGGATGGTTCTCAAACCGCCCATTTTGTAAGTCCTTTAGGGTTTTAAACTTTGGATGGTTTGGATTGTGATATGGAGTGAAGATCGTTGGATACAGGGGGAAGATCAGACAGTGGTCGAGGTTCAATTGATCGCAGTTTTAAAAGTAGAGTGGGGTTTGGGCATATTAAAGCGAAGGCGCTTAAATATAAAGGTGGGTGCCAAGGTTATATGAAAGAGGGGCAATCAAGTTTTTAAGGCGGTGGTTTGAACATATAATGGGTCAGGTATTTCAGATAAAAAAAGGTCTATTTAAAAGAGTGGGTCTTGAATAATTTAAATTTATTTTAAAACAACATAAAAATGGGTTTTTAAAATTGGTTCAATGGAAGAAGCGGAATGAATGAAGGGGAGAGGATTTTAGCAATGGAAGTGGAGTTTTAGCATAGGGAAAGAGGTTAAAATGAGGGGATTAAGGTCAAACATGGGATTTCAGATCATGAGAGTGTTGGGGAAGGTAAAATGAGAGGAAACAAAGAGGTTTTAGATGAAAATAATGAAGGAGGTGATATTTCTAAAAATAAATGATAGTCAGCAAATATTATTTTCGGCATACTATAGAAAATACACAGTCATCTAGTGATACAATAGAATACTAGAGACTAACATCGACTCCATATAGGGAGGGAAGCTCCCTTAGGAGGTGTCAATAACCTCAAATCTTTATATTTTCGTAAATCGGTGCCTTATCCATTGTCATCCTAATCTACTGCAATTCTATGATAGTGACCTTTAAAACTGAAATCCATGTTTGCAGCAAACCAATGTATGAAACACACTTGTTCTTAAGCTTGAATGAACAACCTGAAATTGAAAATTTTGAACATGCTCAAGTGTTTAAGAATTCTTTTGCATACCTACCTACCCAACATATGACTCAAAGGGTTTTTCTTCTTTTTGAGGTGCATTTAGACTTGAAAACCTTGACATCATTTTTCTCTTGAAAGAAAACTATATATTTCTAACCTTATAACTTCCAAAGGTTCATATTAAATTGATGAGCTCTTTTATTCTCTACCTAGCTACTGATCTGCCAAGATTAAAAAGTTTGGACAGATTTTTATTCACTAACTATCAACATGAAATTTAAAACATGAATGAATCAAGATTAAGCAGTTTAATCATCATTAATTGTGGCATTTTTTTAGCAAGTTGCACACAATATTACTTGCAAAAGTAAAATAAACTAAGTGCTTTGGATTTTAAATGTGTAGCACTTTAAGACACATTTATTTTTTGGTATGGGGCTTACCTTTTCTTTTTATCTACCCTCTTTTCTTCTTTTCTTTTTGTATCATTTTTTCTAAGATTTTTGTTTAAGCAATGTTATATACAATGAAGAAAACCTAAACTAAAATTCTTTACTGAACCAATGTTTCAGCATCCTTCCATTGACAGGACCTCCAAACAAATATGTTCCATCCATTTCTTTTAGGAAAAATGCATTATTACCTCTTGCAGAATGAATGATGTATGGACCTTTCCATAGATTATCAAAATTTCCATGTTTCTCTTTGTCTTCTCTTCTAGAATCCCACTTTAGCATTTTGGCTCCAATGTTAAAATCATTTTCCTTGGTTCTTTTGTCAAAAAATTTCTTCATATTTTCTTGTAACAACTATGTTATGTTGTATATTCCTTCTCTGGTTTGTTGCAATTGAATAGTTTGGTTTATTCATCTTTGTATATCATTATGTTCAGACTGCACCTATTCAATAAGCTTCATTATTGGCACTCGCAAGGCTGTTGGGAAGATTGCATCTATTCCATAGACTAGCTTATATGGTGACATACCAATTGATTTCTTATTTTTTAGCCTGTCTGCCCATAGTGCATGAACCAATTTTTTGTGCCATTATTTTTTCTTTTCCTCCAACAAATTTTTAATGATGTTCACCAAACTCTAATTTGAGGATTCAACCAACCCATTACCTTGAGGGTAATAAGCTGTATAATTTCCCAAATTAGTGTTATATTTGTGGCAAAATCCACCATTTTCTTAGATTTAAAGGCAACAGCATTGTCAGTAATGATTTTTCTAGGACAGCCAAACCTAGAAAGAATGTTGTTTTCAAGGAATTTGATAATTACAAAGTATTTGGCAGTTTTGGAGGTAGTGGCTTATATCCACTTAGTAAAATAGTCAATTGCGGTAAGGATCCATTTTTGCTGGGAAGAAGAGGTAGCATCGATTTCTCCAATGAAATGTAGACCCCATTGTTGAAAAGGGGCTTCAACAGAGATAGGTTGTAAAAGAAAAGGAAACAACTTCCTTTTACCCTAAAAAATTTGGCATTTATGACAGGAAATTACCATATTGTGGATGTCTTGGAAGAGGGTAGGCCAATACAAAGTATCCCTAAGGATTTTATTTACAGTGGTCTTCCAATATAGGTGGCCTCCACACTCTCCTTCATGAAATTCATGCATAATATTATCTTCATATTCTTCAGGCAAACATTTAAGCAATCCACAAAAATAATTTTTCCAATATAAAACCCTTTCTAGAATGCAAAAATTGACAGCCTTTAACTTCAAAAATTTGGACTTTGTTTTGGAAAAAACAGGAGGAACATTTACATTAAAAAGCACATAAAATATATGAGAATACCAAGGAGAGTTCAGGAATACTTCCTGAATAGGTGGAGTCACCAGCTCCTCTTGTTCATCCAATGAGTGAATCATATTGATGTTTAGTGCTTGAATTCTTTTTTTTAGCCATTAGTTTAGCTAGTCCTTGTCCTTTGATTAGCTTGGTGGGCTTGAGTTCCAGATCATATTATAGGATGACAACAATCCATTTACCTCTTTTCCCATCAAGATCTTGTGTAAGTATGTCCTTAACCATTATATGAGGCACAAATGCAATGGTGTGTGAGTGCAGAATGTAGGCCCTGAAATCCTTTAGTGCTTTGACTAAGGAAAAAGCTTTTTTTTCCATGATATTATATTTCAGAGGTGCATCCCTTATGGCATGGCTAAAGAAATATATGGATTGCTCTTGTTCTTTTGTATTTTTTTGCAGTAAGACAGTAACAATTATGTGTTCTAATGCAAAGGAGAAAATGAAGAAATCTTTGGTGAAGTTAGGGATGATCAGAATTCTTGCTTGTGTAAGTGCCTACTTCACTAAGTCAAAATAATGCTTTGTTTCCTTGGTCCACTTGACTCTTGACTCTCTTTTGAGCATATTGGTGATGTTCCTGAAGAGTTATACAAGTTTTGGTATGAATATTCTTAAGAAATTTATCTTTCCAATGAAAGATTACATCTCTTTGATGTTTCTTGGGTGACTGATTTGAAATATTCCCTCAATCCTATTTGGGTCAATCTTCATCCCTTCTTCAGATATGATATGGCCTAGAAGCTTACCTTCTTGAAGGCCAAATAAATATTTCTTGGGATTCAAAGATAGACCATACTTTCTGCATTTCTCAAAGACCTTTCTCAAATGAGTTAGATGTTCTTCATCAGTTTTTGAATAAACTGTGATGTCATCAAGATATATCACAATGAAGTAACATATTTCTTCTGAGAAAGCAATATCCATTTCTCTTTGAAAAGTGGCTCCAACATTCATTAACCCAAAAGGAATTTTAACATACACGAAGGTGCCCCAAGGTGTAGTGAAAGTTTTCAGGTATTGATCACTTGGATGTAACAATAGTTGATTTTACCCTGAAAATCCATCAACCAGAGATATCCTTTTGGAGCCTACTACCATTGGCAGTATGTGATCCATATTTGGTAAAGGGTAGTTATCCTTCAGGGATGCTTTGTTTAAATTTCTGAAGTCTATCCAAAGCCAAATTTCTCATGTCTTCTTGCTCACAGATACAAGATTCGAAACCCATTTTGGGTATCTGAGTGGGACTATTATCCCAGCATCATACAGTTTCTTTATTTATTTCTCAACCAGTGGCATTTGAACAGGGTTTATTCTGTGCAGTTTCTGTTTAAGGGGATTATGGATTTCTTTGAGTGGGATCTTGTGCTGGATGATATCACTATCATAGGAATTCAAGTCTTCATAGCTCCAAGAAAACACTAAATTATTTGAACAACTCAATATATTTTTTTTTTATGGGAGCTAGCAGCGTCTTTGATAGTTTTATAATTTTGGGTTCGTGCTCACTTTCTATATTGCATTCTTCTAAATTTTCTTCAGTGGATTCCATCTTTGGTTTTCTAGCAACATCATCAAAATCAAAATGTTTCTCTCGAGGGACGAGTCCTTTTGGTAAGGTATTGTCTCTGAACTGCAGCACTTCGAAGTCTCCCTTTTTCTGGATTTTCACACAGTTTTACCCCATGTGGGTGTTCTTATGCTAACATATTTATATCAAAATTATGAGAGGAATTCTCCTTTGATGTTCATTCCTTAGTAGAGCGACCCTCTTCATGGTCTGAGCCTGAATCTAACATTTCAAAATCATCTTTGGACTGTAGGAGGTCTTCAATCTGTTTTTCACCTTCAAAAACTTCCCTATATCTTATACTATCATGGACTACTAGTTTGTATTTAACCATTATAGTGTATTTTTTGTTATGATGAGGTCGTTGATAAGTACTTGCTGCAAAGGCTAGACTGTTGGAAAGGATATTTTTATTTCTTGGGTCAAAGGCAAGATCATATTCTTTGAATGTTGTTAGGAGGTCAAGGGTAGAATTTCTGTATGCTCTTAGTCTATGGTGTCTAGCTGAATATTATCCTTTAATTTTCCTAATGACTATCTCAAAATCCCCATGGACAGAGATCCTATTGGCCTCTAATTTCTTTAGTAAGTGCAGCCCTAGAAGGAGTGACTCATATTCTGCTATATTATTTGTACATTGAAAATTTAATTTATAGGAGTGACCCTCTGCATGATTTTCCTCAGTATTGTGTACCCAGACACCTACTCTTGGTCCAGTTTTTCCATAAGAACCATCAAAGATCATGCTCCAAAGAGGTTCAGTTTTAGACCTGAGTTTTTTATTTTCTATTTGGTTTGATTGTTCTTCTTTTTCTTCTTCTTTTTCCACTAATTTTTCATCAATTGCTACTTGTTCAATAATGTTTTCATCATTCTAAAGGATAAATGAATCAAGGTATTAGTGGAAAGAGTAAACGGGGGAGTTACCAAGCTTTTCTTGAGTGCTAACCATGTATTTCATATGAGTTTCCCTATATAATATTCTTGGTTGACCAGATACTGGTATGGTAGCATAAGTCATATCAATTTGGAGGGCGCCTTAGAGTTTGGCTCCTAATGAGTGTGATAGAAGCATGCCATACTTAGGGGGGATTTCAACCACTACAATATCAATTAGTAGGATTTTGGCTAGTATTTGTGCTAAAGTAACACATAGATCTTTGATCAGGCCTAGACATTTAACTCTACTGGAGTCAAAAGAGTACAAGCCTTTGTATGGTATAGTTATCTCAAGGCCAAGTCTCTCCATAACTACCTTTGGCATAAGGTTATGAGAAGCTCTTGAATCTAACATGGCTTTATGGAGGATTTTATCATGAATATTCAAACTGACATAAACTGGAGGAACACCTCCTTATTGGAATTTACCTTCTACTTCAAGTCCAAACAAAAGCTCAGGTTTTTCATCATTCAGATTTACAGTATCAACATTTTCTCCTATGTTTAAAGCTTTCAAAAATTCATATCTATATACATATGGTCAACTAATTCAGTGAGAGGTATGGAAATTTTTATCTTGGCAATTTCATTCTCAATACTGAAGGGTCTCTGTGTTTTTGGCAGATTTAAATTAGTTTTATTAGACACCATTTTTGCAGCAATTTCATATTGTTGATTTGTACTAGAGATATCAGCTGAATCAATCCAGTTAGGGTAGATATTTGATGTACTAGCGCTGCTCTCTAGACTATTTCTGTTTTTATTTTTATCATAACTTTTAACCATTATGTTTGAAGTTTCTGCTATCTTTTTAGGATCAGTTTCAGGGGTCTTCCTAGCAGAAATTTTAGGGTTGTTTCTCTTGGGAGTGTCTTGGGCTTTCTTAATTCTCAGGTCATATTTCCTATGTACTTCCATGATGGAATTTTCGAAGCCTTGTTTATATTCCTCGGATTCTAGTCTTTCTTCTTCAAATTGAGTTGGAGAAAACAAGCCCTACTCTTCCTCAGTGAGGAAAATAGTATCCTCATTATTTACTCGCATTAGATTGATTTGAATTTGTTATGGTTCTTTAATCACCCCCTCATCCTCATCAACATATTTTTCTTGGAAAGGAGGTAGGATTTTCTGGTCAGGTCCTCTCTATTCTCTGTCTTATTTGAGGGGGATTTCTTCTAAAGTTTTTGTTTTAGTTTCTATTCTGAGGAGCTGTTTGGTTTTCTCTAGGAAAATACCTATCATTTAGGTCGATTCTCTCCATCATCCTCTACATGGTTCTAAGAAGGTTATCAATCTTAGTACCAAATGTGGAGGCCACAACCTCTTCCTTATATGTGACTCTCTTTTCATTTCTCATTCTATCCCTTTTGGCAATCAGATTTTCCTCTACACTTGTTGCACCCCTCTGCATGTCTTCTAAAGTAAGAGGGTCTCTTTCTATTAGTTGATAAACCATCTCGAGGTCAAAGCCATCTGGAAATTTCATTAGGGCTAGACCTTGTGGGGGTTTCATGTAAGGAGGGAGGGCATTATATACAACATTAAACCTAGTACAGTAATCTTGGACACCCTCTCCAACATTTCTTTTGATCTTTTCATACTCTGATAAGACTTGGAGAGGATTTTTCATGACTTCCCATTTATTTAGGAATAGTTGATGAAAATCAGGGAGGTCATGTATACTATTAAGGGTTAGAAATTTAAACCATTTTCTTGCTTCTCCCCCTAAGATTTTAGAAAACATTCTTAGTTTAATAGTTTCTTCATCTATTTCTTGTCTGTCAAAATAGTCTTTCATTCTATCCACATGTTGTTGAGTTGTTGTAGAACACTTGCATAAAATAAGGGGATTTTGGACTGATAGTCCTGTGGTAGAACTACTAAAGGTAATGGTAGGACTAGTGGGGCATACCAGGTTGCCATGGCTGCCAGTTGGGGAAACAAAGGGGGGGTTAACAAGTGGAGGGTTTACAAAATGAGGTAGAGGGTTAAATGGGGGAAGGTGGACAATGGGTGTATGAATGTGGGTGGAAATTAGTACAACAGGATTCTACTATAAGATGGATGGGTCTAAAACTATCTAGCTTATCCAACTCTGGGATTTAGTCCTAGACAAGCTTTGTTCTAGGGGTGAGTCAAAAAGGATATCCTAGAAGTCTTTAAGGTTTTCAGGTAAGGAACTTGCCTTGTGAATAGGTCTGCTAGTAGTTGGATTTTCGGACCTGGGAGATTTCCTTAGGATGTGCTCTGGATTTTCAACTATTCCAGGAGGGTTTGGGTCTGGATGGGATCTGGTACAGATTCTTCTAGAAGCTAGAACTTGGACCTAAGGCACAGAGAGACTAAATTTTTTATAATAGTTTGAAAAACAAACCAATCTATGAAAGAAATAATTTATTCACAAATTATTTTGACGGGATTCTATTTTAGTTTTGATGATATCATGATTTCTCAATAATTTTCTAGTGGATTCTGTAGAAAACCAGTGGAGTCACCAGGCCTACTAAAAACCACTAGAGTCACTAGGTGGATGATTTCAATTTCTAGAGGATGGATGTAGTCCACCATCAACAACCAGATACCATTCTTGGCTAATACTTGAATCATTTTAAATTTAAGTGGGGTTTCTCAGTTCTTGAGGAAATATTAAGCTTTATTAATAACTCAAGTTGCCCAATATGGTTGCCATTATGTTGGCTCCTTGTAATTTGCAAGATTGGCAAGAAAAACTAGAATGGAACCACTTCAAACCACTTTGGAGTCTGGAACCTAGCCTTCCTGGGCTCAGAGAGGGCTCTCTCTATGTTTATGATTTATTGATTTATCTTTATGCTTATATTTTTCTCATTTTAAGCTAGTCATGAAGTTTGGGGTTGTTTGTTTTGTTTGGTTGATTGTTAGGTTGAACAGATAGAGTGTGGGAAGCTTAATCGTTTTTTCTATGGAGTCATAAAAGGTTTAAATTGTATATCAACCCTTAAAGGGTTCTCATTATGAAACCAACTCCAAAAGTAGAAGAAAAGAGAGATCAATGCCTTAGAAATCAGCTGCTTCGATGGGGCAACCTCCAATACATTACATAAATGAAAAATTCTTGGATGCCTTAAATGACCAAAAACTCCTTCTATATATAGGATTCCATGGGGCCACAATACAATCCTAGCCGACATAAAAATAATAATGTAAGGGCACAATATGAACCTTAGAATTTTCTCTGAAATATGATGTGATGGACGGTGGATGATGTCCATAAAGTGCCATAAATGGGGTCATTTTTGCTATGGAAGGAAGTGCTATACCACCATTCAGCGAGAGTTAACCAGTTGACCCATTTTTTTTATTTATCATATACAAAAAAACGAAGATATCCTTCCAAACATTTATTCACTCTCTCAGTTTGATAATGGGATTGAGGATGATAAGATGAGCTATGAGCTAGTTGAGTACCCAAACAAGAAAATAACTCCGTCCAAAAATTTCCAGTAAAAATGGGATATCTGTCACTCAAAATAATCTTTGGATTTCCATGTAGCTTTTGAATTGTGTCCATAAATGTAGTAGTAACTGTACTTTCTTTACATGCATGAGATAATGCACAAAAGCGTGCATACTTGGAAAGTCTATCAACTACCACCATGATGACAATATTTCCTTCAGACTTAGGTAAACCCATGATAAAATCCATTGAAATATCCTCTCAACATTGACTTGGAATGGATAAATGTTGTAGAAGACATGGGGTCTTAATTCTCTCAACTTTATTTTTCTGGAAAACCAAACATTCCGCTACAAAATTTTGAATATCAGATTTAAAGCCATCCCAAAAAAATTCTTTCTTCACCCTCTCGTAAGTTTTTAAAAATCCTAAGAGACCTCCTAAAAGAGAAGTGTGTAATTCCAAGAGAATATTTTATTCTAGTTGGGAACTATTACAAAGATATAAGCGATATTTGTACCATAAGGAATCATTTTTCCAAGTAATTGTATCAGATGTACTAGAAACTTCTTACAACTTTTGAATGAGTGTCCACACTTCTTCATCCTTCTTCCATTCATCCCTTGATTTGGTTATCCAATATGGTTGGATAATGGAAATGGCATAAAGAAATGCTTCCACCTCTTCATTCTTTATTGGGAGTGCATCTACAACAACATTTATCTTCCCTTTTTTGTATATTATTTCAAATTCATAACCCAACATCTTTGTGACCCATTTTTGCTACTCTTCTGAAGATATTATTTGTTCCAAAAAGTACTTAAGACTATGATGGTCATTTTTTACCTTGAAGTGTCTTCCCATTAGATAAGGTTGCCATTTCTTTAGTGCATGTAGTATTGCTAACATTTCCTTCTCATAAATAGCTTTTTGTAAATACTTTCCTTTGATTGGACGACTTTCAAAAGCATTGGGTCTTCCTTCTCGCATAAAAAAAAAGCACCAACTCTATTCCCTGAGGCATCACATTCCACAATAAATTTTTTTGTGAAATATGGTGTAGCTAAGACTGGTGTTAGGCACATTGCCTCTTTAATATGTTCAAAGGCCTTAGTTGCTTTAGGAGTCCATGAAAATGCATATTTATTCAACAATGTTGTTAAATGTGTTGTTATTCTCCCATAATTCTTAACAAACTTGTGATAATACCCTATTAACCCAAGAAATCCTCGCAACTGCTTTATTGTTGTGGGGACTTTCCATTCCTTAATGGATTTAATTTTTTTAGGGTCTACCTTAACACCCTCGTGAGATACAATATGACCTAGATATTCCACCTCTTGTACTCCAAAGAAACATTTGGATGATTTTTCATATAATTGTTCTCTTGCAATATTTTGAGCACCCTGTCAACATGTTGAACATGATTCTTCCAAGACCTGTTGTAGATTAGCATATCATCAAAAAATACTAACACAAATATTATAATGAAGGGTTTGAAAATGGAATTCAACCACCCTTGAAATGTAGAAGGTGCATTGGTAAGGCCAAAAGGCATGACCAAAAAATCATAATGACCCTCATGTGTTCAAAATGTTGTTTTCGCAACATCTTCAGTCTTGATTCTAATTTGATGATATCCTGAATGAAGATCCAACTTGGTAAAATAAATTGCTCCATGTAATTCATCCAATAATTCATCAATCACAGGAATGGGAAATTTATCTTTAATAGTGAGCTTATTGAGCTCCCTATAATACCGACACATGTACCATGATCCATCCTTCTTGGGCACCAATACTACTGGAGCAGAGAAAGATCTTTGACTAAGTTGAATTATATGAGCCTCTAACATTTATGAAATCATATGTTCAATTCGCTCCTTTGGACATAAGGATATCTATAAGGCCTGATGTTTGGAGGAACACTTCCTGGAATGAAATGAATAGCATGATCATGATCACGAATAGGTGGGATTCCTTTGGGAGTTTTAAACACCTTGGAATGATTGTCCAATAATTTTTGGAGATCTGCAGAAATAGATGATTTTGATGTTGGAACTTCTAGTGAGCACAATTGTGCAATTACTCCTCGTTGTTCTTTCTTCATAAGCTTTTTCATGACATTAGATCTTATTATCTTTCTCGCCTTCCCTATGATACCCCATAATTCGACTTCCTTTCCTTCTGAAAATTTTTTCAAGAAAATATCTTGAAAATTAAAAGCTACCGTCCCCAAAGATTGCAACCATTGTACTCCTAGTACAACATCAGAGCCTCCCATTGGAATGGAAAGCATTGAAATATTCAATACATATTCCCCCATGGTTAGCTTGATATTATGGAATTTTCTAGAGAAATTTATAGTTCCTCCATTTGTAATGATCACTTGACATTCTGGTGCTAGGAAAAGGAAACAATTCAATTCCTTGGCTACCTTAGAATGAATAAAAGTATGGTTACTACCCGAATAAATCAACACTATTACCTTTTTCTTCTTGATATGTCCTTCTATCTTGAGAGTTTGAGGATTGGTAATTCCTGCCAATTCATTACACGATATGTTCGGATTCATTTCTTCCTCTTCTAGGGTTGGTTCCTGGTGTATATCCTCTTCTTTTGAAGATTCTTGTTCATTTTCTTCTTCCTCTTCACAACTTATGTAAAATAATTTCTTCTCAGCACACTTATGACCTTTAGTGTATTTTCTATCACGACTGTAGCAAAGCCCTTTTTCTTTTTTTTTCTTCCAATTGTTGTGGTGTCAACCTTGTAGGTTGTGAAAGTCTAGGAGTAGCAACACTTCCATCTTTATATATGTGAGTGGTAGGCTTCCTTATCGCCATAATTTTACATTCAAATTTTCTTGCCAACTTGAATGCATTTTCCAATGAATTAGTTTCCCAAACGTGAACTTCATGTTGTATGTTATCCTTTAATGTCCCTATGAAGAAATCAATCCTTTGTTCCTCTGGAATATCAATTACCCTTATATTCAATTTTTGGAATTCCTCAATGTGGTCCACCACTAAACCCTTTTGTTTGAGATTTATCAATTGGCTAAGGAAGGTGTTGCTCTTTGTATCCTCATAATGTGCTACCATTTCCTCTGTTAAAATTTACCAAGTGACAAGTTTTTTTATGAGAGAAAAGCCATTGATACCATAAAAATGTATTTTTTTCTAAAAGTAAAGTTGAAATGCATACCTTTGTGAGTTTTGCACATTATTGAGATCAAAATATTGCTCCATCTATAGTATGAATGTTACGGGATCCTTGCCATCAAACTTCCTCATATTCATCTTTGGAATATGGTGGTTCCTCCATCCAACATTAGATTTTATGAAATCATGATTAACATTGATTTCTTTCTCATCATGAGTTTCCTCTACTATCTTTTCGCCATTAGGAAACAGTACTTGTATCAACTTTTTTAAACCTTCCATGTTTTCATTTATGTCATTCTTCATGTTTTCTATGTTGTCTTTCATGTTTTCATCGATCTTAGCTTCCATGTCATCCATATTAGCTTCAATGGCATTCATCTTAGCTTCCATGCTAGCTTCCATTCCATCCATCTTATTTTTTGTATCTGTTTGCGAGAGCGAAATTTGGTGCACTTGCTCTTGTAATTTTGATATGTCATGTTGCATTTCTTCATATTCATGAGTCATAGTAGAGACTTATGAAGGCTTGATGGGTGTTGAATTCATTTTAGGTGGAATTTTAGAACCCAATACTGATATCTATGCTACAGTATGCCCTTGGAATCAATTCAAACTGATTTTTTACACAAGACTTATGCAATTTGAAAAAAAAAAATACACACCTTTTTCTTACCTTTGAGAAGCTCGAGATTGAAAATGAATTACATCTATGATTTCAGATCTTCCATATCTAAAATTTGGCCCTGTAGTAGCCCTTTGATCCAGGTGGATATTGGTGGCCACCCGCCTATTTCACTTGGGGCCCCACCATTGTCTCTTTCATTTTTTTTCACAACTTAATATTTTAATCATTTTTATAGGTCCTGAACTTTCGAAGCCATTTTGATGCCCCAAATGGACATAGTATGCCGAAGTTACATCCCCAGTAAGTTGAAACACCAATTTACCCAAACGGGGTCCATAGTTTTGGCGCTTCATCTCCTAGTGTTAGGTTTTTGAACGTTTAGAGTTATCCATTGTTTCTCCATAATATATAGGCCCTCGAGCCTCAATGTAACATATTTCAGAGGTCTGTAGCCACCATATCTCTTCTCAGAGATTCACTACTAGCACCCTAGCTATTTTATTTACAACATGCTTGTAAGCATATTTCTGTGATTTGATATTAATGAAATGAAGCCTTATTTCTTATGTATTTATATATTTATGGTTATTTCTATATTCTGTTGCATTCCTGCATAAATCCAGATTAGTGGTATCAGAGAGGTCTGCTTTTTATTGATCCTTCTTTGCATGTCCCCAACGAGTTCGGGGTATAAGGAGTTAGGGCTCGATCTGGTGGAACCTTTTCAAGATCAGCCTCACAAAACCCGATGGATGGCCATAGGGGATGAAAAGAAAGATGAGGGAGCAGCACGTACTATGAAAATATTTCTCGAGGAGGCCCTCAAAAAACAAAGGAATGCGATGATGGATAACTTTTCCCAGATCCTTCAACGACTGCCCACCGGCACTGCATCTACATCCAGCAGCCACTCTAGAGTTGCGACTCCCTTTAAGGTACAAGTAAACTTTGAAATTCCCATATTTGAGGGTCAAATAGATGCAGATGCCATAGATAGATGGTTGAATATATTAGAAGGATATTTCTAATAGGACTGGATGGAAACCTACTGTGAGAAAAAGGATGAAACATAACCCTCTCTGTTCTCAGCCGTACCCACTTGGAATTCTTTCTGGGATGCCATCAAGGAACAATATTATGCCGTGGGGAGCTTTGAGGACAAGTGCATATAATGGACCACGTCGCGGCAACAAAGGGATCAATATGTGCATGAGTTAATGAATATTTTCCATACCCTGTGCACAAAGTTGGGTATCAAAGATTCAGAGAAAAATTTTGTGCTAAAGTATCGTGGTTGTCTACACAGATACATTCAGGAGGAAATGTAGTTCCTCGACATCTCCTCGCTTGGTACGACATATAGGTATGTTGCCAATATTGAGCAGAAGTTCAAACAGAAGAAGCGAGACTTTGGATCTGCGAATCAAAAGCAAGGGAAAGTTGCCCCAAAACCGAAAAACAAAGGACAAAGCCAAGGCATGGCGAGCCAAGAAAACCTGCCAAAGACACAAGCAAAGAAAAACACCGCAAAGCCAAAGAAGGACATGGGAAAGTGGTGTGAGTTCCATAACAGCTCCACCCAAAACACAAGTGAGTGTCAGGCCAAGCAGTCGCTGGTGGCTGAGATGAGGGCTTCTGAATCCGATGCGTGCTCCGACTCTGAATCAGAATGTGACAAGGTGAATGAAAAAGGGAAGAAGATTATTGATGCGGAGCCCAATGCCATTGTTTCCACTACGAATATCTAGAAGGAGGAACCAGAAGATCCAGAGGAGGCAGAGTATCTCTTCCACTCCCAGATGTGGGTAAAGGGTTCCCCGCTATAGTTCATTGTAAAAAATTGGAGCCAAAAGAACCTCATTTCAACAGACGTCATGAAGTGATTGGGCTTGCCGACCACAGCATACCCAGAACCATACACCATCGGGTGGCTTCACCAAGGACATGATCTCTACGTCAACCAGTAGTGCTGCCTTCCCTATAACATCAAGCCCTTCACGGATGTGGTATTGTTTTACATTGCTCCTATTCATGTTTCTGATGTATTATTAGGCCAACCATACTTGTGGAAGCAACATGATTTGTACGAGGCTCAGCCTCACGCTGTTATTGTTACTTTGGGAAATAAATTGTACAGGATAGCAGAGGTACCACCGCCTCCCACTATCTATTTGGTTACTGCAAAACAATGCAGTAAGATCATTTCCCAAACAAAGAATTTTTTTTTCCTGATGATCCATCCCCAGGGAAAGAAGAAGACTGTGGCCATGACCTCTAGACATGGCTCCTCTGCATGACAACAACAAATTGACAAGGCTATGGAGGAGTAAGGGGACATCTTCACCTCACCCATAGGGGTGCCTCTACACTATCAGGTCAAGCACCCCATCGACCTGACCTGAGGTGTGCTGCTACCCAATGGACCGATATATAGGTGCTTTTTTTTAGAGAATGATGAAATCAAGAGGTAGATTCAGGAGCTGTTGCAAAAAGGTCACATCTAGCCAAGTTCATCGCCCTGTGGGAGCTCGATCGTGTTGGTACAGAAGAAGGATGGGAATTGGAGACTCTGTATTGATTATCAGGCACTGAAAAAGATCACTGTCCGAAATAGGTACCCGATCCCACGAATTGATGACCTTCTGGACCAACTCAAAGGGGAAAAATATTTCAGCAAGATTGACTTGAAGTCTGGGTATTACCAGGTACCAATCAAACCCTCTGATGTGTGGAAGCCTACCTTTAAAGCTAAGGAGGGCCTTTTTGAATGGCTCATCATGCCTTTTGGATTGACAAATGCTCCCACAACCATCATGAGGTTGTGGATGACATCTTGCGTCCATTCACCAACTCATTTGTAGTGGTATACTTGGATGAAATTCTGATCTTCAACCAAACTTGGGAAGAGCACCTCCACCACATCCGATAAGTCCTCCAAACACCACGACAACACAATTTGTGTCCTAATTTGGAGAATTTCACTTTTGGCATGACCCAGGTTCAATATCTGGGATACATTATTGATGAAAGGGGGGTGCATGTGGATCTAGCCAAGATCCAAGTCATTCGGGATTGGCCAGCCCCAACTACCCTAACAGAGCTTCGCAGCTTTCTGGGTCTTGTTAATTTCTACTGCAGGTTCGTGTTGGGATTATCTCATATCACTTTTCCCTTGAATCAAGTCACCAAGTGAGGAGCAAAAGTGGTCGAAATCTCAACAGAAGGTGTTCGTAGAATTGAAACATCGTCTCTGTTCTTCCCTAGTGCTCACATTACCAGACTTGCAACAACCATTTGAGATCGAGACAGATGCCTCTGACTATGCTATTGTGGTAGTTCTTACTCAATAGGGGCATCCAGTGGCATATCACAGTGATATATTGTTCGACATAGTTCAAAAGTATCCCACTTATGACAAAGAAATGTATTCCATTGTGCAGGTTTGTTGACAATGGAAGAATTACATTTTGGGGAAGGAGAAAATCATCCACACAGACCACCGACCCCTGCAGTTCATACAAACACAAGGGAAGTTGCAGAACGATCGCCATCAAAAGTGGTCCACATATCTATAACAATTTCATTTTAACATCTTTGTGTTACAGAAAGTACTTACCAATTATGTCTTGGGCTGCCCTCGGACGACCATCGATCACGTACCTTTTTATTCTCCATCTTGTGGGAACAGACTTCAGATTACATTCACTTCTCTACAAAACAGTCCATAGTAAAGCCCCTCTCACCCATACAAGCTACTCTTGTGCAGAACATACAGATTCCAAATTTTCACCTCAGATAATTATTAGCATCACAGGACAACTTTTGGCATTCTTAGTAGTGTGCCAAGATGATATGGGAAGCACACTACAGTCGAGTCGCTGGGCATTTCGGGGTCGAGAAAATGATAGCTATCTTTAACGAGAAGTGTTCATCACAGACCTTGAACAGGATGTCAGAAGTGGGTACATGAATCTCTGTTTGCGCTTGCTTGTGCCAAGCAAACCATGAAGCAGGGCTCTACATGTACTTTCACTAGTGAGCCAAAGGTCATCTCCCATGGATTGTGTCACGACTCCTTCTACTATTAAACACTTGAAACATTATATTTTTATGGTTGTTAAGAAAAAGTCTCATAAGGAAGATCAATGACCCATAACGGTAAGCAAGAAGAATATGTGTGAGATCCATTTCTTCAAATCTTCACCCAGACCGCGTACGTTGCTTTAGGATCTGATGCTCCTCACATATGGATCGCTGACGATGGGTTCTGAAAGCACATTTTGGTCCAGCCTCTAGTCAATGTTGGACACCAAACTCACCAAGTCCATAGTTTTCCATCCCCAAACTGATGGCCAGATAGAAGTCGTCAACAGGATAATTGTACACATTCCGTGCATGTGCAATTCAAAGAATCCATGCACATGGGATGAGAGCCTTCCCTATGTATAATATATTTATAACCGGTCTCTCCACATCTCAACCAGCCACAATCCCCTTCAGGTGGGCTTGGGATTCCAGCCACTATGCCCCATTGATGTAGCCATGCCATTTGCAGCTACTCATTCTCAATAGGCTCATGTCCAGTATGAATTTGACAAAGCACACAACTTCATCGAGTGCATTCAGCACATCCGCCAATAGGTTCATGACATATTGGATAGAGCCAAAGCTAAGTACAAGTAAGACATGATCAACATCGGGTGCCACACAAATTCCTGGTGGGTGAAACTTTGTGGCTACATTTGCATAAGGAGCGCCTCACTGGACCCCACCGTAATATTTTCCTACTCTGATATGGGTCGTACACCATCACCAACGTTGTAGGGAACAATGCCTTCGAGCTCAGTATTCCACCATTCCTTGGTCTGCACCCAATATTTAATGTAGACCGCCTTCGTCCCTACTTCCCACATCTATTAGACACCTCTGACATTGCAAAAGAACTCACACCAAAAGAGTTAAACCCAATATGCGTGGAATATGCACCACATATTGTATCATTGACATGCAAATCAAGAAGTCTCACTGATAGAAGATCCAACTGTATCGGGTTGTCAAATCTGGCCAACTCCTGCACCGAGGCAAGTGGTCCACTTGGGACCAAGTTCAATAGAAGTTTCCTCATCTCATGGAAGAACTCAATGCAATGGGGACCATTTCTTCCTAAGGAGAGAGGAATGATCTAGGTGATATTGGTGGCCACCTGCCTATTCCACTTGGGGCCCCACCATTGTCTCTTTCGGTTTTTTCACAACTTACTATCTTTAGTAGTTTTTTGAGTAATTGAATGATTCGTATTGATCATGATCCATTGTTGTTTCTGATGATTCTTGCCCTCTTGACCCCTTTGATGAATAAGGCTTCTGGATTGTTACTCAGAGAGCCTAGTTTAAACAATTTTTGGAATTTAGAACTGCAATATGATTATTCCCTTTTCTGATACATCGATCACCTGTAAAATCAAAAACAATTTATTAATAAAATCGTAAGATCCGCAGGTAGGCAATACGACCTTGAGGATTTTGGGAAATCTGTGGATAGAGTCTAGACAATTTTGGCTTTCGGTTTCTATGTTTAGCTATGGCTCTCTGAGTTTTTAGAGATGTTGCAAGGGTTAACACAGAGGTTCGAGGTTTATCGCAGAGACATAGTGTTTCAAAATGTTTGAATGGAGTCAGCAGTTTTTTTTTAGGCGGGGAGGTGGTTAGTGGTTTATTGCACAAGGAAAAAGCTGTTTGGTGGTTTATGTCACGAGGATGTGATAAAATGCTGGAGCGATGCATGGCGAATGGGACAGTTCCCAAACCACCCATTTCGCAAGTCCTTGAAGGTTTTAAATGTTGGATGGCTTTGTTTCCGATAGGGAGCGAGGACCGTTTGATATAGGGGGAGGATATAGGGGGGAGATCAGACGATGGTCGGGGTTCAATTGATCGTAGGTTTAATATTAGATTGGGGCCCGAGTATATTAAAGCGGAGGCACTTAAATATAAAGGTGGGGGGCAAGGTTATATGAAAGTGGGGGAATAAGGTTTTTTAGGTGGGGGTTTAAACATATAAGGGGTCAGATCTTTCAAATAAACACGGTCTATAAAAGAGTGGGTCCTGAATAAATTAAATTTATTTTAAAACAATGTAAAAATGGATTTTTTACATTGTTTCAATGGAAGAAGGAGAATAAATGAAGGGGAGATTATTTTAGCAATGAGATTGGAGTTTTAACATATAGAAAGAGGTTAAAATGAGGGGATTAAGGTCAAACATGGGATTTCAGAGCATGAGAGTGTTGGGGAAGGTAAAATGAGAGAAAATAGAGAAGTTTTAGATGAAAATAATGAAGGCAGTGAGATTTCTGAAAATAAATGATAGTCAGGGAATATTATTTTCAGCAGACTATAAAAAATACACAGTCATCTAGTGATATTATAGAATACAGGAGACTAACAGCTCTGAAAGTTAATTCATCAAATTTTATTTAGTTTAACTATTCGAAAGTTGAATAAACATGTGAAGTAGTTCGGGCGAATATAAGTTCTGCCAAACTTTTGGTTGCTCTTTCACTTGGCCTAAAAACAAAAAAATCGATGAAGCAAGTCCAAAAAAAAAAAATCACAAACTCTATAAATAATTGAAAACCAAAATAGTATTTTTAGTTAAAACAAACCAATTTTTATTTTTTACTATAATAAATTTTCTTTTTCTTTTTCTTTTTTACTTTAAAAGGATAAGTGTGAAGTCCAAGGACTTCACTTGTTTTTATTGAAAAAACATTTTGTTTTTATTTTAAAATGTACAAGTTTCTAGGTTGAGCATGGACTAAATCAAACATCACTGTCATTTGGAGTTGTACAATGGACTGAATCACCCATAAGCATCATATTGAGTTGTAGAATTCACCTAAACAATGTACAAAAGAATAAATGTTTAAAGAATTTCAAATCTCCAATATTTAAAATGGATATTGTAATTTATTTTATTATTTTTTTTCAAATTATTTCTAAAATAAATATGGAAATGACTTTCGTTATCACTATATTTTTCAAAATTAAATTGGACAGCCAAGATATATTTAATATTTTTTTCTCTTCTTTTATAGTTTAGTTGTTATTATTATTTTTCTTTAAATTGAAGGTTATTGTTATTTGTTTAACGAGCCATCAAATTTTTGTGAATAAAAATTCAAATTTCTTTTTGAAAATCTGACCATATGACTCTAGGAGTTTGTGAATTTTATTTTTTTGTTATAGTGGAAATAGATTCAACATTATCAAAAACTCTCTCAAAATCTTAAAACTCTCAAGGATATAGTCGATGAATCATAACTGTTTATAAAATTGATAGACAACATTAACCACCGACACGTAGTGTATGTAGATGTGCTTGTTTATATATGTTTGTTGATCGAAAGATAAGATCCGTATCCACATTGTTCAATAAGACCAACTCCAACTCATAGGAAGTACTAATTTATCTCTTCCGATGAAACGACATAATAGTATTTTAAAAACAAATATTCCAACCGACGAGTGTAAACACAGTTTCCTTTTGTTTTTGCACAGCAGGTTGCCATGCCAGGTTGGTATGACAGAAGCTAGTCAAAAATCACATTTATTTCATCATGCGACCTTCGTAACAGTAACTAAGTACAATAATAATTGTACTAATTTATGTAAGTCCGTAATTGAGTGCGATGACAACAAAATGGTCTCTCCTCTATTTGGTTCATTATTGATGAAGTCCAAACTCTAGCTAACAATAGGCCGACGAAGATGAAGTTCAGATTGCCAAAAGAAACAGCATTGTTGAATGAGATAAGTGGTAGTGGAGTCGAGAATTTAGCGTTTGGAATTGGATAGAAGTTCATGTGACTTCATGAGCGTTGTTAAGTAGATTGAAGAGAATGGAACTACTCCATGGAAAAATGTCAGTAGGCCCTACAAAATTACCGTTCTTATCACAACAAAGATCATCGAGTCTACTCGAGATGGGTAGCAGATTCTTGAATTTATAAATTTTTTTAATATTTAATTAGGTCAACCACACAATTTGTCCACGACTATGATTTCCTATAGTGAAATTTGGAAATTTATTTTTGGAAAGATTTGATATTAGCACTGTTTGAATTATTTTAGTAAAGGTAGAAATATATTTAACATCCTCAATAATCGATCAAACTTAGCATTTTAAAAATTGGATGGCTGTAACTTAAATTTCCATAAATTTCTGCTAGATTCCATCAAAACTTTTTTCTATTTTAAATCATCAATGAAAACTACATTGTAAGATCCAATTCATTAGGTTAGCTCAATTTCCATGAATTTCTGCTAGATTCAATTTTTTTTTTTTTTTTTTTTAAATCATCAATGAAAAAATTCAATAGGTTAGCTCAACTAATTTGAAGGCTACTTATTTTGAGCTCCATCAAAAAAACTACTTCACATTTTCGAAAAACAATATATGAATTTCTTATAATAAATAAACAAATGGAATGGAAGTACATCTTTTTAAATTCTATTTTATAATTGAAATTTGGTTTATATTTTGTGTTTCAGGTTTTTTTATTCATTTCATAATAAACTACCCCTAAGTAGGTAAAGGAAACCTAAGACACTTATTATTTAAAAACTTGAGAATCTGTTATTTTTTTTTAATGTTCAAAATAGTTTTCACAGACGTAAATGTGAATGCACATAAAATGAAGAAATCCAATAAAGGAGTTCAAGTTACTCTCTTTTTTTTTTTAGCTAATTCTAATTATTGTTTCTAACAAAACACTCAAGAACAATAAAATGGTGATATAAAAAGAAAATCTTCTAGTGACTATTGGGTACAAGGAAATAGATCATCATTATGTATCATGAAATTTTTATGGGCCACTTACAATTTCATGAGAAGCTTCATAGTATTCATACCTGAACCTAGGCATGAAAAGTCATTAATTGCTTTATATAGCATATCCTAACCAATAAAATAATATATAAAAGTAAATTAATGAATATACTTCCTTACACATGACTTCCTCCTAGTCACCACTATGACATGACTTTCGTTAGAACAATGGAAGTAATTTGGACAAAAATTAGTTTGTAGTTAATTAGAATAATTTGCAATGTTCCCCAAGAAATATCTTCATCACAACAAAAAAAAATCTCTTACATATTATGAAGTTTCTCTAGTAATAATGGGCACAATCAAATTAATTGATTACTAACAGTAATTTATCCATTTGTTACATACTATTTGGAAGATTTCCTAATGTTACAACATACGATTTCTTTTGGTAGAAAATTTGACTATTTGAAAGGTTAAAGACAAAAGTAAAAGGAGAATGTGGAGCATCATCAACATACTCTACTACATCATGCCTACTAACCTTTCTATAAAAACCATATGAACCAAAAGGAAGGGAGGGTATTCTATGTAAAAGGTATTAACATGAATGTTTGTATTTTGATGGAAATAAAAATATGAATTTTACCAAATCCATTAAATCTATACAAAATTTCTCTGATTATATAATAGTACAAAATTTTGGAAGAGTGTATTATTCAATGCATGATGGAGATATAGCATGAAAATTTTGATTTCATTATGTTTAACATTCCTATATATATATATCCAAGGTCAAAATAATATTGTAATTATCATGCATGTACAATATTATTATATTTGTAATGCTTAACATTAATCATTTGTATTGAATCTATCATTTGTAATATATATAACTAGCTCTACCTTCAAGTTGTACCACAGGATTCATGATTTCTATCCACCACCACAACAATCAACATACTAAAAAATGAGTTCCACCAAGTCATCAGTAAGTTAGTAACTATAACTAGTTTGCAATATTTTTCTTTGTTCTTCATGATACATTAAGACTGTATTCACTCTACCATTTATGTCTATGTTTATGTGTGAGATAGAGAGAAACTGGAATTGTAAATAGAAGAAAGTTATTAAGCTTGTGGAATTTCTTACATGATGACATGTTAGGTCCCTATATTACTAGTTTAGTCCATTATTGTTATTAGTGTAGCCCCCTTATTGTTATTGTTGTACCCCTGTAACCCCAATATTGTTAATATTATGTTCTTGCATTGTTATTGTTAGGTCGGCTAGGATTATCTTGTGGGCCGATGGAATCTTATATATAGAAGGAGGTTTTGGTCATTTGTATCATCCAAGAATTGTTCATTTATGTAATGTATTGGAGGTTTCCCCTTCGAAGTGGTTGATTTCTAAGGCGTTGATCTCCCTTTTCTTCTATTTCTGGATTTGGTTTCATGACATTTGGTATCAGAGCTTTGGATTCTAGGGTCTCTCTACTCCAAACAGGTCATCGTTGCATTTTCAAAATCACATTTTTTCTATGAAGGTTCAGAATCTGAAACTTCGACATCGTGAAGCTGCAATCTTGAGGAAGCTCCTGTAAAAATTATAGATCTTGGTTCGTAATTTTTTCAGAGATATGATCGGGGGAAGTTAGGGTTTTTTAGGATCCCAAATTTCAACTAAAACAGGTTATCATGGAATTATCGCTATAAAGTTTCGTATACAAAGTATCAGAAGCTGAAATTTGTACAGTACGAAGCTGAAATCCTAAGGAACCTCCTAGAAAAAGTTTAGATCTTGATTCACAATATTTTTCGAGATATGATCTGTGGAAGTTAGGATTGTTTCAGGCTCCCGAATTTCATCTCAAAGAGGTGACCATGGGAAAAACATCATAAATATCTCTCTGAGAATTGGATTGGGATTCTGTAAGAAGTGGCGATAAGTACACAGACTTTAGTTTTTGTTACATCAATTTGAGAGTCGAAGGAGGAAACAGTGACACGTGGCAAGTTGTACAAGTTTTCTCTATTGAAAAAATCCATAATTAGGTCATCGTGGGAGATTAGGCATAATGTTTCCTTGAAGAATCCAAGTCAGGTCATAAATATGGCATTCAAAAGAAGGTTCAGAGGGCTACTTCAGGGCCAAATTTTAGATATTGAATATTCAAAATCGTAAACATAATTTAGTTTCAATATCAAGCTCCACAAAAGCAAGAGAAAGGTTTTTATTTTTTTTCGAATTACATAACTCTCGTATGAAAAAAATCAGTTTGAATTTATTACAAGGGAATATTGAAGAATAGATATCAGTATTGGGTTCTAAAATTCCCCCTAAAAAGAATTCAGCACCCATTAAGCCTTTATAAGGCTCTACTATGACTCATGAACACGAAGAAACACAACAGGAGATATCAAAATTACAAGAGAAAGTACACCAAATTTCGCTATTGCAAAGAGCAAAAAAAAATGAAATGGAAGTTTTGAAGAAAGGACTGGAAACTAAGATGGATGGTTTGAAGAAAGGCATGAAAGCTAAGATGAATGGTTTGGAAGCTAAGATGGATGGCATGGAAGCTAAGATTGATGAAAAAATGAAAGACAACGTGGAAAAAATGAAGAATGATGTAAAAGTAGACATCGAAGGTTTGGAAAAGTTGATATAAGAAATGTTTCCTAATGGAAAAAAGATAGTAGAGGAAACTCATGATGAGAAGAAAATAAATGTTAATCTTGATTTCATACACTCTAATGTTGGATGGAAGAACCACCATATTCTAAATATGGATATGAGGAAGTTTGATGGCAAGGATCCCGTAACATGGATACTATAGTTGGAGCAATATTGTGATCTCAATAATGTTAAAAACACACAAAAAGTACACATTGCAACTTTAAATTTAAAACAAAATACATTTGTAGGGTATCGATGGCTTTGATCCTGTAAAAACAATTTCGCTTGGTCGATTTTTATGGAGTAAATGATAGCACATGATGAGGATACAAAAAGAAACACCTTCTTTAGCCAATTGATAAATCTCAAACAAAAGGGTCAAGTGGTGGAGCACATTGAGGACTTCCAAAAATTGAATATAAGGGTAACTGATATTCTAGAGGAACAAAGGATTGATGTCTTCATACGGAATTTAAAGGATAACATCCAACATGAAGTTCGCATTTGGGAACCTGATTCAATGGACAAGGCATTCAGGTTGGAAAGCAAAGTTGAATGTAAAATTATGGTGACAAGGAATCCTACCTCTCACATATATAAACAACAATTGGAAGAAAAAAGAGCAAAAGGGCTTTGCTACAGTTGTGATAGAAAATACACTAAATTTCATAAGTATGTTGAGAATAAATTATTTTACATAGATTGTGAAGAGGAAGAATAAAATGAACAAGAATCTTCAAAAGAAGAGGATATACACGAGGAACCAACTCTAGAAGAGGAAGAAATGAGTCTGACCATATCATGTTATGCATTAGTGGGAATTACCACTCCTCAAACTCTCAAGATAGAAGGACATATCAAGAAGAAAAAGGTAACACTGTTGATTGATTCAGATAGTAAACATAATTTTATTCACTGTAAGATAGCCAAGGAATTGAATTGTTTCCTATACCTAGCACCAGAATGTCAAGTGATGGTTGAAAATGGAGGAACTATAAGTCTATAAATTTCTCTGGAAAATGACATAATATAAAACTAACCATGGGGGAATATGTATTGAATAGTCCAATGCTTTCCATTCCTATGGGAGGTGCTGATATTGTACTAGGAATACAATGGTTACAATCTTTGGGGATGGTAGCTTTTAATTTTCAAGAACTTTTCTTGAAAAGTTTTTCAGAAGGAAAGGAAGTTGAATTACAAGGTATCGTAGGGAAGATGGGAAAGATAATAAGCTCTAATGTCATGAAAAATCTTCTGAAGAAAGAACAAACAGGAATAATTGCACAATTATTCTCACTAGAAGTTCCAACATCAAAATCATCTATTTCTGCAGATCTCCAAAAAGTCTTAGACAATAATTCCAGGGTGTTTGAAACTCCAAAAGGACTCCCACCTATTCATGATCATAACCATTTTATTCATTTGATTCTAGGAATTTTTCCTCCAGACATCAGGCCTTATAGATATCCTTATGTCCAAAAGGGTGAAATTGAACGTATGATTATAGAAATGTTAGAGGCTAGTATAATTCAACCTAGTCAATGTTCTTTCCCTATTCCAATAGTATTGGTGCACAAGAAGGATGGATCATGGTGCATGTGTCCAGATTATAGGGAGCTCAGTAAACTCACCATTAAAGATAAATTTCCCATTCTTATGATTGATGAATTATTGGATGAATTACATGGAGGAATTTATTTTACCATGTTGGATCTTCGTTCAGGATATCATCAAATTAGAATGAAGACTGAAGATATTCCGAAAAAAACATTTCGAACTCATCAGGCTCATTATGAATTTTTGGTCATGCCTTTTGGCCTTACCAATGCACCTTCTACATTTCAAGGGTTGATGAATTCCATTTTGAAACATTTCCTTAGAAAATTTGTGCTACTGTTTTTTGATGATATAATAATCTACAACAGGTCTTGGAAGGATCATGTTTACAGGGTGCTGAAACTATTGCAGGAGAAACAATTATATGCAAAAACATCCAAATGTTTATTTGGAGTACAAGAGGTGAAATATCTAGGTCATATTTTATCTCCCGAGGTTGTTAAGGTAGACCCTAAAAAAATTAAAGCCATTAAGGAATGGAAATTCCCCACAACAATAAAGTAATTATGAGGATTTCTTGAGTTAACAGGGTATTATCGCATGTTTGTTAAGAATTATGAGAGAATAGTAGCACCTCTAACAACATTATTGAAGAAACATGCATTTTCATGGACTCTTGAAGCAGCTAAGGCCTTTGAACATCTTAAAGAGGAAATGTGTGTAGCACCGGTCTTAGCTATGCCAGAATTCACAAAAACCTTTATTGTGGAATGTGATGCCTAAGGAAATGGAATTGGTGTTGTTTTAATGCAGGAATGAACACCCATTGCTTTTAAAATTTGTCCAATCAAAGAAAAGTATTTATAGAAATATATTTATGAGAATGAAATGTTAGCAATACTACATGCACTAAATAAATGGCGGCCTTACCTAATGGGAAGACACTTCAAGGTAAAAATTGATCATGATAGTCTTAAAAAAAAATTGGAGCAAAGACTATCTTCAAAAGAGTAGCAAAAATGGGTCACAAAGATGTTGAGTTATGACTTTGAAATAATCTACAAAAAAGGGAAGTTAAATGATGTTACAGATGCACTCTCAAGAAAGAATGAAGAGGTGGAAGAATTGCTTTGTGCCATTTTTATTATCCAACCAGATTGGATAACCGAAGCAAGGGATGAATTGAATAAGGACGAAGAAGTGTGGACACTCATTCAAAAGTTGCAGCAAGATCCTAGTACCTCTGATACATTTAGTTGGAAAAATGATTCTTTATGGTAAAAATATTTCTTTTATCTTTGTAATAATTTCCAACTAAAACATAATATTCTTTTGTAATTGCACACTTCTCCTCTAAGAGGACACTCAAGATTTTTAAAAACTTACCACAGGGTGAAGAAATATTTTTTTTGGGATGGCCTTAAATCTGATATTCAAAAGTTTGTGGCGGAATGTTTGGTTTTCCAGCAAAATAAAGTTGATACAATTAAGACCCCAAGTCTTCTACAAAATTTATCCATTCCAAGTCAACGTTGGGAAGAGATTTCAATGGATTTTATCACAAGTTTACCTAAGTCCGAAGGAAAGAGAGTCATCATGGTGGTAGTTGATAGGCTTACCAAGTATGCAATCTTTTGTGCACTATCTCATCCAAATAAATAAAGTACAATTGCTACTACATTTATGAACATGATTCAAAATCTACATGGAAACCCAAAGGTTATTGTGAGCGACAGAGATCCCATTTTTACTGGAAATTTTTGCACGAAGTTATTTTCGTTTTTGGGTACTCAATTAGCTCATAGCTTAACTTATCATCCTCAATCTAATGGTCAAACTGAGATAGTGAATAAATTTTTGGAAGGATATCTTCCTTGTTTTGTATCTGATAAACAAACACAATGGGTCAAGTGGTTACCACTCGCTGAATGGTGGTATAATACTTCCTTCCATAATATAGCAAAAATGACCCCATTTATGGCACTTTATGGATATCATCCACTATCCATCACATCATATTTAAGAGAAAATTCTAAGGTTCAAGTAGTGGAAGATCACATAAAGCATCAACAAGAAGTTCTCCAACTCTTAAAGGATAACCTAAATTTGGCACAAAATCGAATGAAACAACAGGCAGATCAACATCGTAGTGAGAGAATTTTTGATGTGGGATACTGGGTAATTTTATGGCTACAACCATACAAACAAATGTCACTCAAGAAAGCTAATAATGATAATAAATTATCCCAAAAGTACTATCATCCTTACAAGGTGTTGCAAAATATTTGCACTATGCCATAAAAATTGGAGCTTCCTGCTTCTTTGTGAGTGCATCCAGTTTTCCATATTTCATGCTTAAAGAAGGTTATAGGTGAAAATATTCTAGTCCAAACAATATTGCCAAAACTTGATGAGGAAGGAAAAATCATATTGGAACCTGAAGCGATCATGGAAACAAGAACTTGACAACTACGAAATCGATCAATTTCAGAGTATCTCATCCAGTGGAAGAACTTACCCACTAAATATTCTACATCGGAGGATGAGAATTTTATACAGAAGCACCCAGAGCTACTCAAGCATTAAGGAAAACATCTTTTTAAAGGAGAGGGGCATGTTACGTCCCTATATTACTATTTTAGTCCCTTATTGTTATTAGTGTAGCCCCAATATTACTATTTTAGTCCCTTATTTTTATTAGTGTACCCCTGTAACCCCAATATTGTTATTATTGTGCCCTTACATTGTTATTGTTAGGTCGACTACGATTATATTGTGGGCCCATGGACTCCTATATATAGAAGGAGGTTTTGGTCATTTTTATCATCCAAGAATTTTTCATTTATGTAATGTATTGGGGGTTTCCCCTTTGAAGTGGTTGATTTTTAAGGCGTTGATCTCTCTTTTCTTCTATTTCTCGAGTTGGTTTCATAACATGAAATAACAATGAAATGTGCCTTGTTTAACAAGAGAGAAGAGTCTACTCATTTAAAAGAGCCATTAAATTACAGCTTGATTTTCCCATCCTATAATGAAAGAGGAGAAACCATATCGATGAGTCCCTCATCTAAAATTGACTTACACATTTTCCTAGATAGTACAATTTATTGATTGGTGGATAGATTGTAAGTCCCCAAGAAATCACAATATCTCGGGCCACCTTCTTATGAGTTGTTATCATTATCTACCAATGAGGTGTTTTCATTATTCACTAATTAATTATTAGTGAGAGATAGATCTAAATATGGTTAAATAGAGATACTGCTCATTATTCACCAATGAATTATTAGTGAGAGATAGATCTAAATATGGTTAAATACAGATGCTATAAAATTGACATCATGAGATGAATATGTGTTGAGAATTTCTTAAATCCTTTCCACCAAATTCATGTGTCTTATGTCGCTTACATCAAATAGAAATGCCAAGAAGGAAATGCAAAAACTTCATTTTTAAAGAATTCTATTGCGACATGCCCTAGTAAAGGGATGGAGCTAAAATAATTGATACAAGTTTGTGTGTTACACATACATATACACACATATATGTAGATGTGTGCCATAAGTGTTTTAACCACATTTGATCATTCCATGAGAGCCTGCAAATCATTTTGTTGTTGGTGATGGACTTTTTCATTCCATGCAACACTTGTTTTAACTGAATTGATAATTTTTCATTCAATACATTTACATATAATCAAAATGTAACCTTTTCCTCTTTGGTGTTCCTTCCCTTATATGGTGTGCTAGTTTTTTTATTTTTTAGCTTCTAACATTGCATAAGATGTAGATAAAGAAAATATTCTTGCTATAAAAAAATTTCAAACATATGAAATTTATTCATCATTTAAGGAGAGCATGTATTATGATTTTAATTTTCTATGTTTAAACCCATTATAATATAATTTCCTCGCATAGTTGCAACAAATAAGTTTTGCAAGAAAGGAAAAGCAATTGAGGTGGAGCATATATATTGGCATTACATGGTTCATTGTCAGCCATGGATATCCCTGTTTTGAAACCACCTTAACCCTTGGAACTAAATGTTTCCCATGCATCTTCCAACAAGAAGAATCCAAAAGCTTCTAAACATGGATATAGATAGGAAACAGACACCAATGGATTTCCTAACAACTAGAAAAAAAGTGTATGAGAATATTAGTTAACGAACACTCACTATCTATATATACACAAATTGTGCTAATATAAAGATAATGGAAGATATTTTGGTTTGAGCTTTATGAAAACAATCACAACACTTTAATTTGAGTCATAAGTTACTTTCACCCCAAGATTTTCTCTAAAAAAAAAGGCGATATTAGTTTTAATTGAAGGAAAAATATTGAAATCCATGTTCTTCACGAGCATAGGTAATGTCTTGCATTTCTATTATTTTGATAGTGCCATCTCTTATTTGCATTAAAATGATTTCTCAAGCTCCAGTAGTCCTAGGAACATGAGGATATTTTCCCAGAGGCGATCTGTTTGGTGTAAGAATTACATGGGATTAAACAACAATGATGAATAAAAAATGTAGAGCCATTTAAAACGAAAGAAACTATTTGAACACTATATAAGTAGGAAAAACGAGAAAGTGCTTACCCTATTTGGTCATTCGAAAGCGTTGTATTAAGCAATTTCAGAATAGACACTTGAATAGAAATTCCGATGGAATCCCATAGAGAATTGAGACTCATGCAAGCTAATGTCATCTTATTCAAAAGCATTCTAAGGGGCCAAGTTTTTCTATTATTCCCAAATATAAGATTAGACACTTCCTTCTCAAAGAACATGTATGTTTCCTCTTATTTTCCAAGCTAGTGAAATAATACGCCTTTCTGAGCCTAATTCCACCCACTACACTCGATTATCCTGAGCTATTTTCTGTGATTTGAAGAACCCTTTGCAATACAGAAAGTACCTATTTATATTCACCCATAGACTGAAATAATATATCACTCTCTGCCAAGCCAGTGGAAATCTCATCATTGGAGTGACCGACTCTATGTTGTCTATAAATTATAAACCCATTTTCGTAGTGGGCCTTGGCTTCCCTAAATCTTCGAGTTATCAGATGCAGATTAGCAAGGCTACATATACAAAGGCTACCGTAGTATGGCCTTCCCTGTGTAGCAACTTGAAGAAAAAATGTAATGTAATTTTGATATCCCAATATTGTCTCCTCATATCAACCCATAGCAACATGTGAGTCTTGAATGGTACTATCCAAAAATGCCACCTCAATATCTTTATGATGTTCTTGCAATGTCACTATAGTGATATCTTGATTTTACAAGGCTCCCTTATAGTCACCTTTCCCAACAAGAATGATTTCCAATAGCCTTATGTCTGAAGCTTCTTCCAGGGTATATTTAGTATCTTGTTCATTGTGAATCATGCGAGCTTGTGCAAAAAGGTCCCTAGCATCACTAAATTGCATAACCTGTTAAACCAAAATATTTATCTGTCATTTATACTATTGTATGTATCTAACTCGATATTTTGACATACACTGCAAATTAAAATAGAAGGTAAATATAGTAGAAAGACCAAGGGTTCATATTTTGGTGTGGACAAGCACTTACATGTAATAAGTATTGAATTAAGGTCATTGAGTGAAAATCTTATCTGTAAACGAGCTTATTCTATATATTGGCATGTCTCAAGTTGTTGAATTAAGGTCATTGAGTGAAAATCTTAGCTGTGAATGAGCTTCTTCTATATATTGGCATGTTTTACCAACTTGAGGATCAATGGTTCCCAAAACCTACTTTTGAATTTCAAGCCCTACATCATATGAATTCAAGGCATTCTCATATTGATGTGATAATGACTAAGTGTCCCCAAGTTACATCTATCCTGCAAATGCCACAACAACATTTTGTAAATTCAAATTTGTATATGCTCAAATACCTCTTCAATAATGGAATGGATTTGTCACATCATCAAAGCTTGCAATAGGTTGCTACAGAGAGATGGAGGCTAATTACAAGCTCAAGTGTCACATGGATATTTTAAACAAAAGCTAGAGCTAGTAACCCTCGAACTACGAAATGAGGAACAAAGGAGAAGACAAAATTAAATTTCATAGAACCCAAATGAGATAAAATTCTCAAAAAGCATTGAAAGAAATAATAGAGAAACTCACATTGCCATTGTAGGAAGGGAAGCCCTTTGTAGAATAAACTTGATGATGAGTAATGATTTAGAGGAACCTATAACACATTTTTAGAATAGAATGTCTATTATTAGCTATAGGTGTATAAACCCTTTGATTAATTAGAAGCTCATGAAAAAATAAACAAGAAACCCTCTTCCACAATGAAAATCCAATAAAAGAATGGAAATATTATACTGGTCAGAGTATAATTTTCGAGTCTGAATATTCATACTTTTAAGATGACTACTTAACACCAAAATGGGTAAAACAAAATGCTGAAGGCCCTAATTGAATAAAACCATCAATAATGTAGTAATAGGAAGACTGACAAAGAATTACAAATTTATTTCAATCCGGTAAATATTGTTGGGCGACATGGATGTATTGAGTGTGGTGCTAGGTAATATCCACTCCAAAAAAGCCGAAAAAAATTGTTCCCTTGAAAAAAAGTCTTCAACATAATTATATATAACATTTTGAAATAATGATTTTAATTTTAAATTAATGTATATATTCATATCAAAGGTTTAAGAAATACAAATGTGTACGAACTATTCTTCTGTTAACAGGTTTCAAATTAAAATTTTTAAATATAATTCTTCATTAAAAAAAAATTATGTTTCACGAGTTTTTGGTAGAGGGTACTTCAGGGACGGGGAACAAGTATTCGGTAAGGCTAGAAGCTTTGCCCAAATTTACTGGAAACATCAAGTTGGGAAAGAAAATAATATAATAAATTAAAATTTAATATATATTAAAAATAAAAATAAAATTGTTAATTTATTTCCATGCAAACCTTTACAATTAAATTCAACCCTACAGATTCCATCTTGAAATGAAATATGTAAAATATTGAACTTTGAAAACTACCACAAAAAATCAAAATATTAGTCCATCAACAACTTGCCAATGAAATTCCTTTCTAGCAAAGAAACATGGGAACTCCTAAACCTAAAAAAAAGTTCATTATTACTTGATTAATATGTGATATCATGCAACACTATATTATATTAAATTTTGAAATTCAAGTGTGGAAATTTATAAAATGAAACTTACTAACACGGTATTCTTTCTCTTTCTGAAAATCATTGTAATTTGTTGAATCTTATCATTAAATATTCAAGATAGACTTCAAGAACATAGACTTATTTACAATTGTTGAAGTTCAAGATTTGCAATAGAAGGTGTCAATAGATGACTAGCAACTGTCTATATTTTTTTGGAACCTTTGCTACATCCCCACATCTTTGTCGCTTCACAGAGACCATGTATTCCAACCCTTTGACCTATCATGTATCGCTTAGAACTAAGAAAATAAACAAATGTACCTTCCTTGCTCAAAATAGGTACCCGAAACATCAAAATTTGTTGTAGTGAAGCTCCCGAAAAGCTCCAAAGTACACTTTGAAGCTCCCAACGATTTTATAAAGTTTCCTACCAGCTCCCAAGCTGCCAAGAGCATGGGAGCATGGGGTTCATGCTCTCCAATGGCTCGGAGCGGTATTCATGTTACTATGAATATATATATATATATATATATATATATATATATATATATATATATATATATATATATATATATATATATATATATATATATATATATATATATATATATATATATATATATATATATATATATATATATATATATATATATATATATATATATATATATATTCATTTTACTTATTATATATATATATATTGAATATTTATTTTCTTTAAATGTATAATACATGCTTAATAGCCCGGTTTTAATAATAAAAAAAATATTTGAAAAAAATATTTTTAAATTTTTTTTTAAATATTAATATTTTGTCTATTATTTATGGAACAAGATTTACAATGTTTATTATTTATGAAACAATACCTACAATGTTAAATTTGTTGGGCATGTGTTATATTGTTTCCACAACTAGCCCCATGCGGTAGCCCCCCCTGTCGGGGTCCGGGGCAGTGCCCCGACGAAATTTTTTTTTGGTTTGTGGTCCCACTCATAAGCGGACCCACCCATGTTTTGTGCATGAGTTTGCACATGGTCCTTTGGGGTACGATGGTTTTCGACGCATCATATTTTGTAGATCCAGTCAAGGGAACTATGGTTATGTTCTAATCCAGGGTTAATCGATTGGGTTTTATGTATGCTTCGGCATGTATATTTATGTGTTGTAACACTAAAAGGAATATAATGAAAAAATTAGGCTGGTAGTCCCGATTTGGGATCCAGGTGAGAATCTCTGTGTTTATTTGTTTTATTTTTTATGCTCTCGCTATTATTTATTTTCTGTTATAAGATTCGTGTGTAGATAAAAATTTTTCAGGGTTAAAACCAACATTTGGTATCAGAGCTATTTCGGCTTGAAGGCGACGCCTTTGCTGCTGAGGGTTTCTTGCTTGGGCCTGAGGTAGACCCTATTCAGTGGGAGATCTGCGGGATCGACTCTTGCTGTGAAAGAAGATGGCAAGCGGCGGAAAGATAGAGATCGAGAAATTTAATGGTCAGAGTTTTGAGTTGTGGAAGCTCAAGATGGAGGATCTGTTGGTGGATAAAGATCAGTGGATCGCGGTAGATCCAGGTACTAAACCAATGGCAATGTCAGATGAAGACTAGAATAAACTGGATCAGAAGGCTAAGAGCACAATACGGTTGTGTGTCTCAGATTCATTATTATTGAATATATCTGGGGAAGCTACGACGAAGAATTTGTGGGAAAAACTTGGGAATTTGTACCAATCAAAGTCTCCGGTGAACAAGTTGTTCCTGCAAAAATGGTTGTATAACCTGAGGATGAAGGATGGAGACTTGATGACAGAGCATCTGAACGCCTTCAATACTATGGTAAGTCAGCTGTCATCTGTTGATATTAAAATCTCAGATGAAGATAAGTGCATCAGTTTGTTGTTTTCTCTACCAGACTCGTGGGCTAGTATGGTTATTCCAATAGGTAGAAATACAACTACCTTGAATTTTGATGACATCATCTCATCCTTGCTATTGGAGGAAATGAGACGGAGAAATATGGAGGGTCAACATGGAGATGCCTTATCTGTATCACGAAGGTCCCAAAACAGAAACAAGAATAAGGTTTCGAGTGGGAGATCTAAATCTAGAGGGAGATATAAATCTCCTGGAAAGTTTGTAAAGGTGTTTTGGAAATGCGGAAAAGAAGGGCACTACAAAAACGAGTGCAGATCTAAAGCTCCTGAGAAAGGAAAGGGATCTGATGATGCTCTTTCTGTAGAGGAAAAAACCACCACGGATGAAGGTGGGGATGTGTATTTGGCTTCTTCCTCAAGTACACATGTAGATCATGAGTCATGGTTGATTGACTCAGGTGCATCCTTTAACTTCAATCCCCATTGGGAGTGGTTCTGCGAGTATGAGAAATATGATGGTGGTGATGTCTTCCTAGGGGATTATAGGAAGGCGAGAATCGTTGGACGTGGAAAGGTCAAGCTGAAGCTGCAAGGTGGAAGGATTATAACACTTCCTGGTGTTCTGCATATTCCTGCATTGGCTAGAAATCTGATTTCTGTAAGAAAGATGGATGATGTAGGTGTAAAAATGGTGTTCGAGAAAGATGCCTACAATATGGTTCAGGGAGCACTGGTATTAATGTGGGGAGTTCAGATTGGAACTCTGTACAAGCTACAAGCTAGCACTATTATTGATGGGTGTAACAGTTCTATGGTTCTTGAAAGAGGAGTGGAAAGCCTAGCTGTCTCTAGAGAAACGACCATGCTATGGCATCAAAGGCTTGGACATATTGGAGAGAAGGGCCTTCAGATACTACATAGAAATGGTATGGTAGAAGGTATGTCTAATTTCTCTCTGGATTTCGATTTCTGTGAACATTGTGTATATGGGAAGCAGAATCAAGTGAGTTTTCCTTCCGGTGCTAAAAGGGTGAACAAGATATTAGAACTTGTGCACAGTGATGTGTTTGGACCTGTGTCAGTTTCATCACTGGGAAAGTCTGTGTACTATGTTTCATTCATAGATGACTTCTCAAGGAATACATGGATATATTTCTTGAGGAAGAAATTTGAAGTCTTTGACAAATTTAAAGAATTTAAGGCTTTGGTGGAAAACTAGACAAAGAAGAAGATAAAGGCGCTGAGGACGGATAATGGTGGGGAGTTCTGCAAGAAGGAATTTGAAAATTTATGTAAGAAGTGTGGTATAGCACGACAGAAGACTACTCCATACACACCTCAGCAAAATGGAGTTGCAGAATGAATGAATATAACACTGATGGAAAAGGAAAGAAGCATGCTCAAGAGTACTGGGTTAGGACAAGAATTCTGGGCAGAGGAAGTGGAGACTGCATGTTACTTAGTTAATATATCACCTTCATCAGCGTTGGAGGATAAGACTCCACATGAGGTATGGACTGGTAAGAAACCCTCTCTTTCACATCTAAGGGTATTTGGATGTGATGCATATGTACATGTTCCAAAGGAGAAAAGGACCAAGTTGGACAATAAATCTAAAAGGTCCATCTTTATTGGGTATAAGGATGGTTTAAAAGGTTACAAGCTTTGGAACCCGGAAACAAGGAAGGTTGTGTACAACCAAGATGTGGTGTTTAGAGAGATGAAAGATGTTGTTAAACATGAAATCATACCAAAGGAACCTGAGAAGATAGAGTTTGAGATAAAGGAGGATGAATCAGAATCTACAACAGAAGAAGACTCAGAAGAGGAAGAGCCACAAACTCCAGCTTTGAGAAGATCAGTTTGGGAAAGAAGGCAACTAGAAAGGTATAGTCCATCTGCTTTCTGTTCAGGTTTTGCCTTAACTATAACTGATGATGATACTAGAAATTTCAGGGAAGAAATAGATTCCGAGGATGGAAAACTCTGGAAGGAGGCCATGGTTGATGAAATGGCATCCTTGCACAAAAATGAGGCATGGGATCTGGTGGAGTTGCTGGCTGGAAGGAAGCCCATCGGGAGAAAATGGGTGTTTAAGAAGAAGATGAATGTAGCAGGCAAGGTGGAGAAAAACAAAGCTCGATTGGTAGCAAATGGTTATTCCCAGGTGTCAGGAATTGATTTTGATAATAATTTTTCTCCTGTTGCCAAACTTACTTCTATTAGATTACTTTTATCTGTTGCTTCTACAATTTATTTTGAGATAGAACAGATGGATGTGAGGACAACATCTATTCATGGGGATCTAGAAGAGGATATCTACATGAAGAAACTTGAAGGCTTTATGGTGAAGGGTAAGAAAGAACTGGTATGCAGGTTGAAGAAGTCTCTGTATGGGTTAAAACAGTCACCAAGGATGTGGTATCAGAAATTTGATACCTATATATGGGGACTTGGATTCACCAGAATCAAGGAGGATCACTGTGTTTATTTTAAATTAATTGGTGACCGTGTTATTTATTTGGTCTTATATGTGGATGATATTTTGTTGATTGGAAATGACAAAGAAATTATCCAAGATTTGGAGACCCGATTGTTCTCCAAATTCGACATGAAGGATTTTGGTGCTGTAAACTATATTTTGGGCATGGAAATTAAGAGAGATCGGGAAAAGAGGAAGCTCTGGTTTAACTAGAGGAAGTATGTCGAGACTATATATCAGAGGTTCAATATGCAGGATAGTAAACTGGTGAGTGTTCCTATTCCTGTAGCTGCAAATTTTTCTGCTGAACAGTGTCCCAAGACAGAAGAAGAAGAGGAGGATATCTCCCGTGTTCCATATGCAAGTGCAGTGGGTAGCCTTAGGTATGCAATGATCTGTACTAGACCAGACATTCCACATGCAGTGGGAATATTAAGCAGGTTTATGTCAAAGCCAGGGAAGGAGCATTGGACAGCAGTGAAGCGAGTTTTCAGATATTTACGTGGCACTAGTGATTATGGCTTGTGCTACCAAGGAAGACCAGGATCAGAAAGAATGTTAGAAATTCATGGTTTTGTTGATGTAGACTGGGCTGGAGATTTGCACCAAAGAAGATCTACAAGTGGGTATGTGTTTACCCTATTTGGAGGTTCAGTGACCTGGATGAGTAAAGACAGTCTATAGTGGCGCTTTCAACTATAGAGGCAGAATACATAGTAGCCACTCATAAAAGCAAGGAAGAAGTTTGGTTGCAGAGATTGTTTTCAAGTACGGGGTTGGTACATCAAGCTATAAGGATAGACTGTGATAGCCAAAGTGCAATTTTCTTGGCTAAGAACCCTGCTTATCATTCAAAGACAAAGCACATTGATGTTCAATATCACTTTGTTAGAGATATGGTTGAGGATAAAAGGGTGTTGCTGGTAAAGGTAGACACTTTGAAGAATGTTGCCTATGCATTGACGAAGTATGTGAGCACTCAAAAGTTCTCTTTCTATAGAGAAACAATGGGTGTTGAAGAATTGGCCAAATGACTAAGCTGTCCTATGGCCCCTTGTGGAAAGAAAACAACAAGTGGGAGAATGTTGGGTATGTGTTATATTCTTTCCATGACTAGCCGCACACGCTGTACATTGCGCCAGGCACAGCAGAGGGGGTCACAGGGGGGCTAGCAGCCCCCCTTATCAGGGTCCGGGGCAGCGCCATGGTGAAAATTTTTTTTGGTGTGCGGTCCCACTCATAGGCAGACCCACCCATGTTTTGTGCATGAGTTTGCACACGGTTTTTTGGGGTACGATGGTTTTTGACCCCTCATATTTTGTAGATCCGGTCAAGGGAACTACGGTTATGTTCTAATCCAAGGTTAATGGATTGGGGTTTATGTATGCTTCGGAATGTATATATATGTGTTGTAACACTAAAAGGAATTTAATGAGAAAATCAAGTTGGTAGTCCCGATTTGGGATCCAGGGGAAAGTCTCTGTGTTTATTTGTTTTATGTTTTATGCTCTCGCTATTGTTTATTTTCTGTTATAAGATTCGTGTATAGATAAATTTTGTTCAGGGTTAAAACCTACACTTTGTATCAGAGCTATTTCAGCTTCAAGGGGATGCCTTTGTTGCTGAGGGTTTCTTGCTTGGGCCTGAGATAGACCCTGTTCAGTGGGAGATCTGGGAGATCAATTCTTGCTGTGAAAGAATATGGCGAGCAGCGGAAAGATAGATATTGAGAAATTTAATGGTCAGAGTTTTGAGTTGTGGAATCTCAAGATGGAGGATCTGCTGGTGGATAAAGTTTAGTTGATCGCAATAGATCCAGGTACTAAACCAATGGAAATGTCAGATGAAGACTGGAAGAAGCTGGATCGGAAGGCTAAGAGCACAATATGGTTGTGTGTCTCAGATTCAGTATTGTTGAATGTATCTGGAGAAGCTACGAAGAATAATTTGTGGGAAAAACTTGGGACTTTGTACCAATCTAAGTCTCTGGTGAATAAGTTCTTCCTGTGAAAAAAATTGTATAACCTGAGGATGAAGGATGGAGAATTGGTGACAGAGCATCTGAATGCCTTCAATACTGTGGTAAGTCAGTTGTCATATGTTGATATTAAAATCTCAGATGAAGATAAGTGCATCAATTTGTTGTGTTCTCTACCAGACTCGTAGGATAGTCTGGTTATTTCAATAGGTAGCAATACAACTACCTTGAATTTTTATGGCATTGTCTCATCCTTGCTATCGGAGGAAATAAGACGGAGAAATATGGAGGGTCAAAATGGAGATGCCTTATCTGTACGATGAAGGTCCCAAAACAGAAACAAGAATAAGGTTTCGAGTGGGAGATCTAAGACTAGAGGGAGACCTAAATCTCCTGGAAAGTTTGTAAAGGTGTGTTGGAAATGTGGAAAGTAAGGGCACTACAAAAAGGAGTTTAGATATAAAGCTCTTGATAAAGGAAAGGGATATGATGATTCTCCTTCTGTAGAGGCAAAAACCACCACGGATGAAGGTGGGGCTGTGTAATTGGATTCTTCCTCAAGTACACATGTAGATCATGAGTCATGGTTGATTGACTCAGGTGCATCCTATCACTTCACTCCCCATTCGGAGTGGTTCTGCAAGTATGAAAAATATGATGGTGGTGATGTCTTCCTAGGGGATGATAGGAAGGCCATAATCGTCAAACGTGGAAAGGTCAAGCTAAAGCTGCAAGGTGGAAGGATTAGAACACTTCCTGGTGTTCTGCATATTCCTGCAGTGGCCAGAAATCTGATTTTTGTAAGCAAGATGGAGGATGCAGGTGTAAAAATAGTGTTCAAGAAAGATGCCTGCAAGATGGTTCATGGAGCACTGGTATTAATGTGCGGAGTTCAGATTGGAACTCTGGACAAGCTACAAGCTAGCACTATTATTGATGGGTGTAATAGTTTTTTGGTTCATGAAAGAGGAGCGGAAATCCTACCTGTCTCTAGAGAAAAGACCATGCTATGGCATCAAAGGCTTGGACATATTGGAGAGAAGGGCCTTCAAATACTACATAGAAATGGTATGGTAGAAGGTATGTCTAATTTCACTCTGGATTTCGATTTTTGTGAACATTGTGTATATGGGAAGCAGAATCGGGTGAGTTTTCCTTCCGGTGCTAAGAGGGTCAACAAGATATTAGAACTTGTGCACGGTGATGTGTTTGGACCTGTGTCAGTTCCATCACTGGGAAAGTCTACGTAATATGTTTCATTCATAGATGAATTCTCAAGGAATACATCGATATATTTCTTGAGGAAGAAATTTGAAGTCTTTGACAAATTTAAAGAATTTAAGGCTCTGGTGGAAAACCAGACAGAGAAGAAGATAAAGGCGTTGAGGACAGATAATGGTGGGGAGTTCTGCGAGCAGGAATTTGAAGAGTTCTGTAAGAAGTGTGGTATAGCACAGCAGAAGACTACTCCATACACACCTCAGAAAAATGGAGTTGCAGAAAGAATGAACAGAACACTGATGGAAAAGGAAAGAAGCATGCTCAAGAGTACTAGGTTAGGACAAGAATTCTGGGCAGAGGTAGTGGAGACTGCATGTTACTTAGTTAACAGATCACCTTCATCAGCGTTGGAGGATAAGACTCCACATGAGGTGTGGACTGGTAAGAAACCCTCTCTTTCACATCTAAGGGTATGTGGATGTGATGCATATGTACATGGTCGAAAGGAGAAAAGGACCAAGTTGGATAATAAATCGCAAAAGTTCCATATTTATTGGGTATAAGGATGGTTTAAAAAGGTTACAAGCTTTGGAACCCGGAAACAAGGAAGGTTGTGTACAACCAAGATGTGGTGTTTAGAGAGGTGAAAGATGTTGTTAAACATGAAATCATACCAAAGGAACCTGAGAAGATAGAGTTTGATCTAAAGGAGGATGAATCAGACTCTACAACAGAAGAAGACTCAGAAGAGGAAGAGCCACAAACTGCAACCTTGAGAAGATCCGTTCGGGAAAGAAGACAACCAGAAAGCTATAGTCCATCTGCTTTTTGTTCAGGTTTTTCCTTAACTATAACTGATGATGATCCTAGCACTGTCAGGGAGGCATTATATTCCGAGGATGGAAAACTCTGGAAGGAGGCCATGGTTGATGAAATGGCATCCTTGCACAAAAATGAGGCATGGGATCTGGTGGAGTTGCTGGCTGGAAGGAAGCCCATCGAGAGCGAATGGGTGTTTAAGAAGAAGATGAATGTAGAAGGCAAGGTGGAGAAAAACAAAGCTCGGTTGGTAGAAAAAGGTTATTGACAGGTGCCGGGAATTGATTTTGGCGATATTTTTTCTCTTGTTGCCAAAGTTAATTCTATTACATTACTTTTATCTATTGCTTCTGCATTTGATTTTGAGATAGAACAGATGGATGTGAATACAACATTTCTTCTTGGGGATCTAGAAGATGAGATCTACATGAAGCAACCTGAAGGCTTTATGGTGAAGGGTAAGAAAGAACTGGTATGCAGGTTGAAGAAGTCTCTGTATGGGTTAAAACAGTCACCAAGGATGTGGTATCAGAAATTTGATACCTATATACGGGGACTTGGATTCACCAAAAGCAAGGAGGATCACTATGTTTATTTTAAATTAATTGGTGACCGTATTATTTATTGGGTCTTGTATGTGGATGAGATGTTATTTATTGGAAATGAAAAAGAAATTCTTGAAGATTTGAAGACCCATCTGTTCTCCAAATTCGACATGAAGGATCTTGGTGCTGCAAACTATATTTTGGGCATGGAAATTAAGAGAGATCAGGCAAAGAGGAAGCTCTGGTTAAACCAGAGGAAGTATGTTGAGACTATATTGCAGAGGTTCAATATGCAGGATAGTAAACGAGTGAGTGTTCCTATTCCTGTAGGTGCAATGTTGTCTGCTGAACAGTGTCCCAAGACACAAGAAGAAGAGGAGGATATGTCCCGTGTTCCATATGCAAGTGCAGTGGGTAGCCTGATGTATGCAATGGTCTGTACTAGACCAGACATTGCACATGCAATGGGAGTATTGAGTAGGTTTATGTCAAAGCCAGGGAAGGAGTAATAGACAGCAGTGAAGCGGGTTTCCAGATATTTACTTGACACTAGTGATTATGGCTTGTGCTACAAAGGAAGACCAGGATTAGAAAGAATGTTGGACATTCATGGTTTTGTTGATGCAAACTGGGCTGGGGATCTGGACCAAAGAAGATCTACAAGTGGGTATGTGTTTAGCCTATTTGGAGGTGCAGTGAGTTGGATGAGTAAAGACAGTCTATAGTGGCGCTTTCAACTATAGAGGCAGAATACATAGTAGCCACTCATGCAAGCAAGGAAGCAGTTTGGTTGTAGAGATTTTGTTCAAGTATGGGGTTGGTACAGCAAGCTATAAGGATAGACTGTGATAGCCAAAGTGCAATTTTCTTGGCTAAGAACCTTGCTTATCATTCAAAGACAAAGCAAATTGATGTTCAATATCACTTTGTTAGAGATATGGTTGAGGCTAAAAGGGTGTTGCTGGTAAAGGTAGACACTTTGAAGAATGTTGCAGATGCATTGATGAAGTCTGTGAGCACTCAAAAGTTCTCTCGCTATAGAGAAACAATGGGTGTTGAAGAATTGGCCAAATTACTAAGCTCTCCTATGGCCCCCTGTGGAAAGAAAAAAACAAATGGGAGAATGTTGGGTATGTGTTATATTCTTTCCATGACTAGCCGCACGCGTTGTACGTTGCACCAGGTGCAGCAGGGGGGTCACAGGGGGACCAGCAGCCCCCCTTGTCGGGGTCCAGGCCAGCACCCTGGCGAAAATGTTTTTTGGTGTGCGGTCGCACTCATAGGCAGACCCACCCATGTTTTTTGCATGAGTTTGCACATGGTTTTTTGGCGTACGATGGTTTTCGACGCCTCGTATTTTGTAGATCCGGTCAAGGGAACTATGGGTATGTTCTAATCTAGGGTTAATGGATTGGGGTTTATGTATGCCCCGACATCTAGATATATGTGTTGTAACACTAAAAGGAATATAATGAAAAAATCAAGCTAGTAGTCCCGATTTGGGATCCAGGGGAAAATCTTTGTGTTTATTTGTTTTATGTTTTATGCTCTTGCTATTGTTTATTTTCTGTTATAAGATTCGTGTGTAGATAAATTTTGTTCAGGGTTAAAACCTACATTTGGTATTAGACCTATTTAGGCTTCAAGGGGACGCCTTTGTTGTTGACGGTTTCTTTCTTGGGCCTAAGGTAGACCCTGTTCAGTGGGAGATCTGCGGGAACGATTCTTGCTGTGAAAGAAGATGGCGAGCGGCGGAAAGATAGAGATCGAGAAATTTAATGGTCAGAGTTTTGAGTTGTGGAAGCTCAAGATGGAGGATCTGCTGGTGGATAAAGATCAGTGGATTGCGGTAGATCTAGTTACTAAACCAACGGCAATGTTATATGAAGACTAGAAGAAATTGGATCGGAAGGCTAAGAGCACAATACAGTTGTGTGTCTTAGATTCAGTATTGTTGAATGTATCTGGGGAAGCTACGGCGAAGAATTTTTGGGAAAAACTTGGGACTTTGTACCAATCTAAGTCTCTGGTGAATAAGTTGTTCCTGCGGAAAAAGCTGTATAACCTAAGGATGAAGGATGGAGACTCAGTGACAGAGCATCTGAACGCCTTCAATACTGTGGTAAGTCAGCTGTCATCTGTTGATATTAAAATCTCAGATGAAGATAAGTGCATCAATTTTTTGTGTTCTCTACCAGACTCGTGGGACAGTCTGGTTATTGCAATAGGTAGCAATACAACTACCTTGAATTTTGATGACATTTTCTCAGCCTTGCTGTCGGAGGAAATGAGACGGAGAAATATGGAGGGTCAGAATGGAGATGCCTTATCAGTACGAGGAAGGTCCCAGAACAGAAACAAGAATAAGGTTTCGAGTGGGAGATCTAAATCTCCTGGAAAGTTTGTAAAGGTGTGCTGGAAATGCGGAAAGGAAGGGCACTATAAAAAGGACTGCAGATCTAAAGCTCCTGAGAAAGGAAAGGGATCTGATGATGCTCCTTCTGCAGAGGCAAAAACCACCTCGGATGAAGGTGGGGATGTGCATTTGGCTTCTTCTTCAAATACACATGTAGATCATGAGTCATGGTTGATTGACTCAGGTGCATCCTTTCACTTCACTCCCCATAGGGAGTGGTTCTGCGAGTATGAGAAATATGATGGTGGTGATGTCTTCCTAGGGAATGATAGGAAGGCCAGAATCGTTGGACGTGGAAAGTTCAAGCTGAAGCTGCAAGGTGGAAGGATTATAACACTTCCTGGTGTTCTGCATATTCCTGCATTGGCCAGAAATCTGATTTCTGTAAGCAAGATGGATGATGCAGGTGTAAAAATAGTGTTCGAGAAAGATGCCTGCAAGATGGTTCGGGGAGCACTGGTATTAATGCGGGGAGTTCGGACTGGAACTCTATACAAGCTACAAGGTAGCATTGTTATTGATGGGTGTAACATTTATGTGGTTCCTGAAGATGGAGTGGAAAGCTTAGCTGTCTCTAGAGAAAAGACTATGCTATGGCATCAAAGGCTTGGACATATTGGAGAGAAGGGCCTTCGGATACTACATAGAAATGGTATGGTAGAAGGTATGTCTAATTTCTCTCTGGATTTCAATTTCTGTGAACATTGTGTATATGGGAAGCAGAATCGGGTGAGTTTTCCCTCTGGTGCTAAGAGGGCGAACAAGATATTAGAACTTGTGCACAATGATGTGTTTGGGCCTGTGTCAGTTCCGTCACTGGGAAAGTCTGTGTACTATGTTTCATTCATAGATGACTTCTCAAGGAATACATGGATATATTTCTTGAGGAAGAAATCTAAAGTCTTTGACAAATTTAAATAATTTAAGGCTCTGGTGGAAAACCAGACAGAGAAGAAGATAAAAGCGCTGAGGACAGATAATGGTGGGGAGTTCTGCAAGAAGGAATTTGAAGAGTTCTGTAAGAAGTGTGGTATAGCATGGAAGAATACTCCTCCATACACACCTCATAAAAATGGAGTTGCAGAGAGAATGAATAGAACACTGATGGAAAAGGAAAAAAGCATGCTCAAGAGTTCTAGGTTAGGACAAGAATTCTGGGCAGAGGCAGTGGAGACTGCATGTTACTTAGTTAACAGATCACCTTCATCAGCGTTAGAGGATAAGACTCCACATGAGGTATGGATTGGTAAGAAACCCTCTCTTTCACATCTGAGGGTATTTGGATGTGATGCATATGTACATGTTCCAAAGGGGAAAAGGACCAAGTTGGATAATAAATCTAAAAGGTGCATCTTTATTGGGTATAAGGATGGTTTAAAAGGTTACAAGCTTTGGAACCCGAAAACAAGAAAGGTTGTATACAGCCGAGATGTGGTGTTTAGAGCGGAGTATGCTCTAAACCGCCAAAGAAAGCATACCAAAGGAACCTGAGAAGATAGAGTTTGAGCTAAAGGAGGATGAATCAGACTCTACAGCAGAAGAAGATTCAGAAGAGGAAGAGCCACAAACTCCAACTTTGAGAAGATCAATTCGAGAAAGAAGGCAACCAGAAAGGTATAGTCCATCTGCTTTCTGTTCAATTTTTTCCTTAACTATAGCTGATGATGATCCCAGAAATATCAGGGAGGCAGTAGATTTTGACGATGGAAAACTCTAAGAGGAGGCCATGGTTGATGAAATGGCATCCTTGCACAAAAATGAGGCATGGGATCTGGTGGAGTTGCTGGCTGGAAGGAAGCCCATTGGGAGAAAATGGGTGTTTAAGAAGAAGATGAATGTAGAAGGCAAGGTGGAGAAAAACAAAGCTCGGTTGGTAGCAAAAGGTTATTTCCCAGGTGTTGGGAATTGGTTACAGTGATATTTTTTTCTGTTGCCAAATTTACTTCAATTAGATTACTTTTATCTGTTGTTCTTTAAATTTTATTTTGAGATAGAGCAGATGAATGTGAAGACAACATTTCTTCATGGGTATCTAGAAGAGGAGATCTACATGAAGCAACCTGAAGGCTTTATGGTGAAGGGTAAGAAAGAACTGGTATGCGAGTTGAAGAAGTTTGTATGGGTTAAAGCAGTCTGAGATTGGTATCGAAATTTCATACCTATATCTTTTGTGACTTGGATTCACCGGAAAACGAGGAGGATCATTTTTGTTTATTTTAAATTAATAGGTGACTATGTTATTTATTTGGTATTGTATATGGATGATATGTTGCTAATTGGAAATGACAAAGAAATTATGCAAGATTTGAAGACCCAATTGTTCTCCAAATTCGACATGAAGGATCTTGGTGATGCAAACTATATTTTGAGCATGGAAATTAAGAGAGATCGGGCAAAGAGGAAGCTCTGGTTAAACCAAAGGAACTATTTCGAGACTATAATGCAAAGGTTCAATATGCAGGATAGTAAACTAGTGAATGTTCCTATTCTTGTAAGTGTAAAGTTTATACATTGAATAATTATTTTGTGAAGACACAAGAAGAAGAGGAGGGTATGTCCTGTGTTCCATATGCAAGTGAAGTGGGTTGCCTGATGTCTGGAATGGTCTATACTGGACCATACATTGCACATGAAGTGGGAGTATTGAGCAGGTTTATGTCAAACCCAGGGAAGGAGCATTGGACAACAGTGAAGCGGGTTTTTAGATATTTGCGTGGCACTAGTGATTATGGCTTGTGCTACCGGGGAAGACCAGGATTGGAAAGAGTTTTGGACATTCGTGGTTTTTTTGATGCAGAATGGGCTAGAGACCTGGACCAAAGAAGATCTACAAGTGGGTATGTGTTTAACCTACTTGGAGGTGTAGTGAGTTGGATGAGTAAAAGACAGTCTATAGTGGCTCTTTCAAATACAGAGGCAGAATACATGACACCCACTCATGCAAGCCAGGAGACGAGTTTGGTTGTAGAGATTGTGTTCAAGTATGGGGTTGTTGCAGCCAAAAGCAATAAGGATAGACTGTGATAGCCAAAGTGCAATTTTCTTGGCTAACAACCCTACTTATCATTCAAAGACAAAGCACATTGATGTTAAATATCACTTTGTTAGAGATATGGTTGAGGCTAAAAGAGTGTTGCTGGTAAAGGTAGACACTTTGAAGAATGTTGCAGATGCATTGACGAAGTCTGTGAGCACTCAAAAGTTCTTTTGTTGTAGAGAAACAATGAGTGTTGAGGAATTGGCCAAATGTCTAATCTCTCCTATGGCCCCCTATGGAAAGAAAAAAACAAGTGGGAGAATGTTGGATATGATTTATATTCTTTCCATGACTAGCTGCACGCAATGTACGTTGTGCCAGGCACAGCAGGGGAGTCATAGGGGGGCCAATAGTCCCCCCTGTCGGGGTCCGGGGTAGCACCCCGGTGAATTTTTTTTTTGGTGTACGGTCCCACTCATAGGCGGACCCACCCATGTTTTGTGCATGAGTTTGCACATGGTTTTTTGCGATACGATGGTTTTCGACCCCTCTTATTTTGTAGATCTGGTCAAGGGAAGTATGATTATGTTCTAATCCAGGGTTAATGGATTGGGGTTTATGTATGCTTCGGCATGTATATATATGTGTTGTAACACTAAAAGGAATATAATGAAAAAATCAAGCTGGTAGTCCCGATTTGGGATCCAGGGGAAAATCTCTGTGTTTATTTGTTTATGTGTTTTATGCTCTCGCTATTGTTTATTTTTACAGTATAAGGATTATAGTGTGTAGATAAATTTTGTTGAGTTCAAAACTTATATTTTCATTTGGTATCGAGAGCTATTTCAACTTCAAGGGGATGCCTTTATGGCGAGGGTTTCTTTCTTGGGCACAGTGGTACGGTCGGTCGGAGATCTGCGGGATCGATTCTTGCTGTGAAAGAAGATGGCGAGCGGCGGAAAGATAGAGATCGAGAAATTTAATGGTCAGAGTTTTGAGTTGTGGAAGCTCAAGATGGAGGATCTACTGGTGGATAAAGATCAGTAGATCGTGGTAGATCTAGCTACTAAACCAACGGCAATGTCAGATGAAGACTGGAAGAAACTGGATCGGAAGGCTAAGAGCACAATACGGTTGTGTGTCTCAGGTTCAGTATTTTTGAATGTATCTGGGGAAGCTACAACGAAGAATTTGTGGGAAAAGCTTGGGACTCTGTAGCAACCTAAGTCTCTGGTGAATAAGTTTTTCCTGCGAAAAAAGCTGTATAACCTGAGGATGAAGGATGGAGACTCGGTGACAGAGCATCTGAATGCCTTCAATACTGTGGTAAGTCAGTTGTCATCTGTTGATATTAAAATCTCAGATGAAGATAAGTGCATCAATTTCTCGTGTTCTCTACTAGACTCGTGGGACATTCTCGTTATTGCAATAGGTAGAAATACAACTACCTTGAATTTTGATGACATTGTCTCATCCTTGCTATTGGAGGAAATGAGACGAAGAAATATGAAGGGTAAAAATGGAGATGCCTTATCTGTACAACGAAGGTCGCAAAATAGAAACAAGAATAAGGTTTTGAGTGGGAGATCTAATTCTACAGGGAGATCTAAATCTCCTGGAAAGTTTGTAAAGGTGTGCTGGAAATGCGGAAAGGAAGGGAACTACAAAAGGGAGTGCAGATCTAAAGCTCTTGAGAAAGGAAAGGGATCTGATGATGCTCCTTCTGTAGAGGCAAAATCCACCACAGATTAAGGTGGGGATGTGAATTTGGCTTCTTCCTCAAGTACACATGTAGATCATGAGTCATGGTTGATTGAATCAGGTGCATCCTTTCACTTCACTCCCCATTGCGAGTGGTTCTGCGAGTATGAGAAATATGATGGTGGTGATGTCTTCCTAGGGGATGATAGGAAGGCCTTAATCGTCAGACGTGGAAAGTTCAAGCTAAAGCTACAAGTTGGAAGGATTAGAACACTTCCTGGTGTTCTACATATTCCTACATTGGCCAGAAATTTGATTTCTGCAAGTAAGATGGATGATGCAGGTGTAAAAACAGTGTTCGATAAAGATGCCTGCAAGATGGTTCAGGGAGCACTAGTATTAATGCGGGGAGTTCGGATTGGAACTCTGTACAAGCTACAAGGTAGCACTGTTATTGATGGGTGTAACAGTTCTCTGGTTCTTGAAAGAGGAGTGGAAATCCTAGCTATCTTTGGAGAAAAGACCATGCTATGGCATCAAAGGCTTGGACATATTGGAGAGAAGGGCCTTCAGATACTACATAGAAATGGTATGGTAGAAGGTATGTGTAATTGCTCTCTGGATTTTGATTTCTGTGAACATTGTGTATATGGGAAGCAGAATCTTGTGAGTTTTCCTTCCGGTTCTAAGAGGGTGAACAAGATATTAGAAATTGTGCACAGTGATGTGTTTGGACATGTGTCAGTTCCATCACTGGGAAAGTCTGTGTACTATGTTTCATTCATATATGACTTCTCAAGGAATACATGGATATATTTCCTGAGGAAGAAATTTGAAGTCTTTGACAAATTTAAAGAATTTAAGGCTCTGGTGGAAAACCAAACAGAGAATAAGATAAAGGCGTTGAGGACAGATAATGGTGGGGAGTTCTGCAGGAAGGAATTTGAAGAGTTTTGTAAGAAGTGTGGTATAGCATGGCAGAAGACTACTCCATACACACCTCAGCAAAATGGAGTTGCAGAAAGAATTAACAGAACACTGATGGAAAAATCAAGAAGCATGCTCAAGAGTACTAGGTTAGGACAAGAATTATGGGCAGAGGCAGTGGAGACTGCATGTTACTTAGTTAACAGATCACCTTCATCAACGTTGGAGGATAAGACTCCACATGAGGTACAGACAGGTAAGAAACCCTCTCTTTAACAACTAAGGGTATTTGGATGTGATGCATATGTACATGTTACAAAGGAAAAAATGACCAAGTTCGATAATAAATCTGAAAGGTCCATTTTTATTGGGTATAAGGATGGTTTAAAAGGTTACAAGCTTTGGAACCCGAAAACAAGGAAGGTTGTGTACGGCCAAGATGTGGTGTTTAGAGAGGTGTAAGATGTTTCTAAACATGAAATCATAACAAAGGAACCTGAGAAGATAGAGTTTGAGCTAAAGGAGGATGAATCAGACTCTACAACAGAAGAAGACTCAGAAGAGGAAGAGCAACAAACTTCAGCTTTGAGAAGATCAGTTCGAGAAAGAAGGTAACTAGAAAGGTATAGTCCATCTACTTTCTATTCGAATTTTTCCTTAACTATAACTGATGATGATCCCAAAACTGTCAGGGAGGCATTAGATTCTGAGGATGGAACACTCTGGAAGGAGGCCATGGTTGATGAAATGGCATCCTTGCGCAAAAATGAGGCATGGGATCTGGTGGAGTTGCCGGCTGGAAGGAAGCCCATCGGGAGAGAATGGGTGTTTAAGAAGAAAATGAATGTAGAAGGCAAGGTGGAGAAAAAAAAAGCTCGGTTGGTAGCAAAAGGTTATTTCCAGGTGCCTGGAATTGATTTTGGTGATATTTTATCTCCTGTTGCCAAATTTACTTCTATTAGATTACTTTTATCTGTTGCTTCTACATTTGATTTTGAGATAGAATAGATGGATGTGAAGACAACATTTCTTCATGGGTATCTAGAAGAGGAGATCTACATGAAGCAACCTGAAGGCTTTATGGTGAAGGGTAAGAAAGAACTGGTATGCAGGTTGAAGAAGTCTCTGTATGGGTTAAAATAGTCACCAAGGATGTGGTATAAAAAAGTTTATACCTATATACGGGGACTTGGATTCACCAGAAGCAAGAAGGATCACTGTGTTTATTTTAAATTAATTGGTGACCGTGTTATTTATTTGTTCTTGTATGTGGATGATATGATGTTGATTGGAAATGAAAAAGAAATTATCCAAGATTTGAAGACCCAACTGTTCTCCAAATTCGAGATGAAGGATCTTGGTGCTGCAAACTATATTTTGGGCATGGAAATTAAGAGAGATTGGGAAAAGAGGAAGCTCTTGTTAAACCAGGGGAAGTATGTCAAGACTATATTGCAGAGGTACAATATGCATGATTGTAAACCGGTGAGTGTTCCTATTCCTGTAGGTGCAAAGTTGTCTGCTGAACAGTGTCCCAAGACACAAGAAGAAGAGGAAGATATGTCTTGTGTTCCATATGCAAGTGCAGTGGGTAGCCTGATGTATGCAATGGTCTGTACTAGACCAGACATTGCACATGCAGTGGGAGTATTGAGCAAGTTTATGCCAAAGCCAGGGAAGGAGCATTGGACAGCAATGAAGTGGGTTTTCAGATATTTACGTGGCACTAGTGATTATGGCTTGTGCTACCAATGAAGACCAGGATTAGAAATAATGTTGGACATTCATGGTTTTTTTGATGTAGACTGGGCTGGGGATCTGGACCAAAGAAGATCTACAAGTGGGTATGTGCTTAGCCTATTTGGAGGTGCAGTGAGTTGGATGAGTAAAAGACATTCTATAGTGGCGCTTTCAACTACAGAGGCAGAATACATAGCAGCCACTGATGCAAGTAAGGAAGTAGTTTGGTTACAGAGATTGTGTTCAAGTATGGGGTTGGTACATCAAGCTATAAGGATAGACTGTGATAGCCAAAGTGCAATTTTCTTGGCTAAGAACCTTGCTTATCATTCAAAGACAAAGAAAATTGATGTTTAATATCACTTTGTTAGAGATATGGTTGAGTCTAAAAGGGTGTTTCTGGTAAAGGTAGACACTTTGAAGAATGTTGCAGATGCATTGACGAAGTCTATGAGCACTCAAAAGTTCTCTTGCTATAGAAAAACAATGGGTGTTCAAGAACTGGCCAAATGACTAAGCTCTCCTATTGCCCCCTGTGGAAAGAAAAAAACAAGTGGGAGAATGTTGAGTATGTGTTGTATTATTTCCATGACTAGCCGCACGCGTTGTACATTGCGCCAGGCGTAGCAGGGGGGTCAGAGGCGGGCCAGCAGCCCCCTATGTCGGGGTTCGGGCCAGCGCCCCGGCGAAAAAAAAAATTGGTGTGCGGTCCCACTCATAGGCGGACCCACCCACGTTTTGTGCATGAGTTTGCACATGGTTTTTTAGGGTACAATGGTTTTCGACCCCTCGTATTTTGTAGATCCGGTCAAGGGAACTACGGTTATGTTCTAATCCAGGGTTAATAGATTGGGGTTTATGTATGCTTCGGCATGCATATATATGTGTTGTAACACTAAAAGGAATATAATGAAAAAATCAAGCTGGTAGTCCCAATTTGGGATCCAGGGGAAAATCTCTCTCTTTATTTGTTTTACGTTTTATGCTCGACCTATTTTTTATTTTCTGTTATAAGATTCATGTGTAGATAAAAAAAATTGAGGGTTAAAACCTACATTTTGTATCAGAGCTATTTCGGCTTCAAGGGGATGCCTTTGCTGCTGAGGGTTTCTTGCTTGGGCCTAAGGTAGAACCTGTTCAGTGGGAGATCTGCGGGATCGATTCTTGCTGTGAAAGAAGATGGCGAGCGGCGGAAAGATAGAGATCGAGAAATTTAATGGTCAGAGTTTTGAGTTGTGGAAGCTCAAGATGGAGGATCTACTGGTGGATAAAGATCAGTGGATCGCGGTAGCTGACGATGAATCAGTGCTAAACCAACGACGATGTCGGATGAAGAAATGTCGGATGAAGGCTGGAAGAAACTAGATCGGAAGGCTAAGAGCACAATACGGTTGTGTGTCTCGGATTCAGTATTTTTGAATGTATATGGGGAAGCTACGATGAAGAATTTGTGGGAAAAACTTGGTACTTTGTACCAATCTAAGTCTGGTGAATAGGTTGTTCTTGTGAAAAAGGCGTATAACCTAAGGATGAAGGATGGAGACTCGGTGACGAGCATGCGAACGCCTTCAATGCGTGGTAAAATCGAAATTTTAATCATCTGTTGATATTAAAATCTTAGATGAAGATAAGTGCATCAGTTTGTTGTGTTCTCTACCAGACTCGTGGGATAGTTTGGTTATTGAAATAGGTAGCAATACAACTACCTTGAATTTTGATGACATTGTCTCAGCCTTGCTGTCGGAGGAAATGAGACGGAGAAATATGGAGGGCCAGAATGGAGATGCCTTATCTGTACGAGGAAGGTCCCAAAACATAAACAAGAATAAGGTTTCAAGTGGGAGATCCAAATCTAGAGGGAGATCTAAATCTCTTGGAAAGTTTGTAAAGGTATGCTGGAAATGCAGAAAGGAAGGGCACTACAAAAAGGAGTGCAAATCTAAAGCTCCTGAGAAAGGAAAGGGATATGATGATGCTCCTTCTGTAGAGGCAAAAACCACCTCGGATGAAGGTGGGGATGTGTATTTGGCTTCTTCCTCAAATACACATGTAGATAATGAGTCATGGTTGATTAACTCAAGTGCATCCTTTCACTTCACTCCCCATAGGGAGTGGTTCTGCGAGTATGAGAAATATGATGGTGGTGATGTCTTCCTAGGGGATGATAGGAAGACGGGAGCGTCATACGAGCATTAAGAAGGTCAAGCTGAAGCTGCAAGGTGGGAGGATTAGAACACTTCCTGGTGTTCTGCATATTCCTACATTGGCCAGAAATCTGATTTCTGTAAGCGAGATGGATGATGCAGGTGTAAAAACAGTGTTCGAGAAAGATGCCTGCAAGATGGTTCGGGGAGCACTGGTATTAATGCGGGGAGTTCGGACTGGAACTCTGTACAAGCTACAAGGTAGCACTTTTATTGATGGGTGTAACAGTTCTGTGGTTCTTGAAAGAGGAGCGGAAAGCCTAGCTGTCTCTGGAGAAAAGACCATGCTATGGCATCAAAGGCTTGGACATATTGGAGAGAAGGGCCTTCAGATACTACATAGAAATGTTATGGTAGAAGGTATGTCTAATTTCTCTCTGGATTTCGATTTCTGTGAACATTGTGTATATGGGAAGCAAAATTGGGTGAGTTTTCCTTCTGGTGCTAAGAGGGTGAAAAAGATATTAGAACTTGTGCATAGTGATGTGTTTGGACCTGTGTCAGTTCCATCACTGGGAAAGTCTGTGTATTATTATTCATTCATAGATGACTTGTCAAGGAATACATGGATATATTTCTTGAGGAAGAAATCTGAAGTCTTTGAAAAATTTAAAGAATTTAAGGCTCTGGTGGAAAACCAGACAGAGAAGAAGATAAAGGCATTGAGGACAGATAATGGTGGGGAGTTCTGCAAGAAGGAATTTGAAGAGTTCTGTAAGAAGTGTGGTATAGCACGGTAGAAGACTACTCCATACACACCTCGGCAAAATGGAGTTGCAGAAAGAATGAATAGAACACTGATGGAAAAGGCAAGAAGCATGCTCAGTGGTACCGGGTTAGGACAAGAATTCTGGGCAGAGGCAGTGGAGACTACATGTTACTTAGTTAATAGATCACCTTCATCAGCGTTGGAGGATAAGACCCCACATGAGGTATGGACTGGTAAGAAACCCTCTCTTTCACATCTAAGGGTATTTGGATGTGATGCATATATACATGTTCCAAAGGAGAAAAGGACCAAGTTGGATAATAAATCTGAAAAGTGCATCTTTATTGGGTATAAGGATGGTTTAAAGGGTTACAAGCTTTGGAACCCAGAAACAAGGAAGGTTGTGTACAGCCGAGATGTGGTGTTTAGAGAAGTGATAGATGTTGTTAAACATGAAGTCATACCAAAGGAACCTGAGAAGATAGAGTTTGAGCTAAAGGAGGATGAATCAGACTCTACAACAGAAGAAGACTCAGAAGATGAAGAGCCACAAACTCCGGCTTTGAGAAGATCAGTTCGGGAAAGAAGGCAACCAGAAAGGTATAGTCCATCTGCTTTCTGTTCAAGTTTTGCCTTAACTATAACTGATGATGAACCCATAACTGTCAGGGAGGTAGTAGATTCAGAGGATGGAAAACTCTGGAGGGAGGCCATGGTTGATGAAATGACATCCTTGCACAAAAACAATGCTGGGATCTGGTGGAGTTGCCGGCTGGAAGGAAGCCCATTGGAAATGTCTTTAAAGATGATGAATAGCAAGGTAAGGATGAGGAAAAACTAGCCAGTTGGCAAAAGGATTATTTGGTGCAAGGAGATGATTTCTGCCTGTCTTTTTCTCCTGTTGCCAAAGTTACTTCTATTAGATTACTTTTATCTGTTGCTGCTGCATTTTATTTTGAGATAGAACAGATGGATGTGAAGACATCATTTCTTCACGGGGATATAGAAGAGGAGATCTACATGAAGCAATGTGAAGGATTTATGGTGAAGGCTAAGAAAGAGCTGGTATGCAGGTTGAAGAAGTCTATGTATGGGTTAAAACAATCACCAAGGATGTGGTATCAGAAATTTGATACCTATATACGGGGACTTGGATTCACGAGAAGCAAGGAGGATCATTGTGTTTATTTTAATGAACGTGTTATTTATTTGGTCTTGTATGTGGATGATATGTTGTTGATTGGAAATGAAAAAGAAATTATCCAATATTTTAAGACCCAACTATTCTCCAAATTCGACATGAAGGATCTTGGTGCTGCAAACTATATTTTGGGCATGGAAATTAAGAGAGATCGGGCAAAGAGGAAGCTCTGGTTAAACCAGAGGAAGTATGTCGAGATTATATTGCAGAGGTTCAATATGCAGGATAGTAAACCGGTGAATGTTCTGATTCCTGTAGGTACAAAGCTGTCTGATGAATAGTGTCCCAAGACACAAGAAGAAGAGGAGGATATGTCCCGTGTTCCATATGCAAGTGTAGTGGGTAGCCTAATGTATGAAATGGTATGTACTAGACCAGACATTGCACATGCAGTGGGAGTATTGAGCAGGTTTATGTCAAAACTAGGGAAGGAGCATTGGACAACAGTGAAGCGGGTTTTCAGATATTTACGTGGAACTAGTGATTATGGCTTGTGCTACCAGGGAAGACCAAGATTGGAAAGAGTGTTGGATATTTGTGGTTTTGTTGATGCAGACTAGGCTGGAGATCTGGACCAAAGAAGATCTACAAGTGGGTATGTGTTTAGCCTATTTGGAGGTGCAGTCAGTTGGATGAGTAAAAGATAGTCTGTAGTGGCTCTTTCAGCTACAGAGGTATCATTAAGTAAGGCACCCACTCATGGAAGCAAGGAAGAATTTTGGTTGTAGAGATTGTGTTCAAGTATGGGGTTGGCAATGTGACAAGCTATAAGGATAGACTGTGATAGCCAAAGTGTAATTTTCTTGGCTAGGAACCCTTCTTATCATTCAAAGACAAAGCACATTGATGTTCAATATCACTTTGTTATAGATATCGTTAAGGCTAAAAGGGTGTTGCTAGTAAAGGTGGACACTTTGAAGAATGTTGCAGATGCATTGAAAAAGTCTGTGAGCACTCAAAATTTCTCTTGGTGTAGAGAAACAATGGGTGTTGAAGAATTAGGCCAATGACTAAGCTCTCATATGGCCCCCTGCGGAAAGAAAAAAACAAGTGGGAGAATGTTGGGTATGTGTTATATTCTTTCCATGATCAGCCGCACGCACTGTATTTTGTGCCAGGCATAGCAGGGGGGTCACAGGGTGGCCAGCAACCCCCCCTGTCGGGGTCCGACGGACCCACCCACTTTTTTTGCATGAGTTTGCACATGATTTTTTGGGGTACGATGGTTTTCGGACCCACCCATGTTTTGTACATGAGTTTGCACATGGCTTTTTGGGGTACGATGGTTTTCGACCCCTGGTATGTTGTAGATCCGGTCAAGGGTACTACGGTTATGTTCTAATCCAGGGTTAATTAATTGGGGTTTATGTATGCTTCGGCATGTATATATATGTTTTGTAACACTAAAAGGAATATAATGAAAAATCAAGCTGGTCGTCCCAATTTGGGATCCAGGGGAAAATCTCTGTGTTTATCTGTTTTATGTTTTATGCTCTTGCTATTGTTTATTTTCTGTTATAAGAATCGTGTGTAGATATTTTTGTTCAGGGTTAAAAGCTACATTTGGTATCAAAGTTGTTTCGGCTTCAAGGGGACGCCTTTGTTGTTGAGGGTTTTTTGCTCGGGCCTGTGGTAGACCCTGTGCAGTGGGAGATCTGCGGGATCGATTCTTGCGGTGAAAGAATATGGCGAGCGGCGGAAAGATAGAGATCGAGAAATTTAATGGTTAGAGTTTTGAGTTGTGGAAGCTCAAGATGGAGGATCTACTGGTGGATAAAGATCAGTGGATCGCGGTAGATCCAGGTACTAAACCAACGGAAATGTCAGATGAAGACTGGAAGAAACTGGATCGGAAGGCTAAGAGCACAATACGATTGTGTGTCTCAGATTCAGTATTGTTGAATGTATCTGGGGAAGCTACGGCGAAGACCTTGTGGGAAAAACTTGGGACTTTGTACCAATCTAAGTCTCTGGTGAATAAGTTGTTCCTGCGGAAAAAGATGTATAACCTGAGGATGAAGGATGGAGACTCGGTGACAGAGCATCTAAACGCCTTCAATACTGTGGTAAGTCAGCTGTCATCTGTTGATATTAAAATCTCAAATGAAGATAAGTGCATCAGTTTGTTGTGTTCTCTACCAGACTCGTGGGATAGTCTGGTTATTGCAATAGGTAGCAATACAACTACCTTGAATTTTGATGACATTGTCTCATCCTTGCTGTCGGAGGAAATGAGATGGAGAAATATCGAGGGCTAGAATGGAGATGTCTTATCTGTATGAGGAAGGTCCCAAAACAGAAACAAGAATAATGTTTCGAGTGGGAGATCCAAATCTAGAGCAAGATCTAAATCTCTTGGAAATTTTGTAAAGGTATGCTGGAAATGTGGAAAGGAAGGGCACTACAAAAAGGAGTGCAGATCTAAAGCTCCTAAGAAAGGAAAGGGATCTGATGATGCTCCTTCTGCAGAGGCAAAAACCACCTCGGATGAAGGTGGGGATGTTTATTTGGCTTCTTCTTCAAATACACATGTAGATCATGAGTCATGGTTGATTGACTCAGGTGCATCCTTTCACTTCACTCCCCATTGGGAGTGGTTCTGCGAGTATGAGAAATATGATGGTGGTGATGTCTTCCTAGGGGATGATAGGAAGGCCAGAATCGTCGGACATGGAAAGGTCAAGCTAAAGCTGCAAGGTGGAAGGATTAGAACACTTCCTGGTGTTCTGCATATTCCTACATTGGCCAGAAATCTGATTTCTGTAAGCAAGATGGATGATGCAGGTGTAAAAACAGTGTTCGAGAAAGATGCCTACAAGATGGTTCGGGGAGCACTGGTATTAATGCGGGGAGTTCAAACTGGAACTTTGTACAAGCTACAAGGTAGCATTGTTATTGATGGGTGTAACAGTTCTGTGGTTCTTGAAAGAGGAGCGGAAAGCCTAGCTGTCTCTGGAGAAAAGACCATGCTATGGCATCAAAGGCTTGGACATATTGGAGAGAAGGGCCTTCAGATACTACATAGAAATGGTATGGTAGAAGGTATGTCTAATTTCTCTCTGGATTTCGATTTCTGTGAACATTGTGTATATGGGAAGCAAAATCAGGTGAGTTTTCCCTCTGGTGCTAAGAGGGCGAACAAGATATTAGAACTTGTGTACAGTGATGTGTTTGGGCCTGTGTCAGTTCCGTCACTGGGAAAGTCTGTGTACTATGTTTCATTCATAGATGACTTCTCAAGGAATACATGGATATATTTCTTGAGGAATAAATATGAAGTCTTTGACAAATTTAAAGAATTTAAGGCTCTGGTGGAAAACCAGACAGAGAAGAAGATAAAGGCACTGAGGACAGATAATGGTGGGGAGTTCTGCAAGAAGGAATTTGAAGAGTTTTGTAAGAAGTGTGGTATAGCACGGCAGAAGACTACTCCATACACACCTCAGAAAAATGGAGTTGCAGAAAGAATGAACAGAACACTGATGGAAAAGGCAAGAAGCATGCTCAAGAGTACTGGGTTAGGACAAGAATTCTGGGCAGAGGCAGTCGAGACTGCATGTTACTTAGTTAACAGATCACCTTCATCAGCGTTGGAGGATAAGAATCCACATGAGGTACGGACTGGTAAGAAACCCTCTCTTTCACATATAAGAGTATTTGGATTTGATGCATATGTACATGTTCCAAGGGAGAAAATGACTGAGTTGGATAATAAATCTGAAAGGTCCATCTTTATTGGGTATAAGGATGGTTTAAAAGGTTACAAGCTTTGGAACTTGGAAATGAGGAAGGTTGTGTACAGCCAAGATGTGGTGTTTAGAGAGGTGAAAGATGTTTTTAAACATGAAATCATACCAAAGGAACCTGAGAATATAGATTTTGAGCTAAAGGAGGATGAATCAGACTCTACAAAAGAAGAAGAATCAGAAGAGGGAGAGCCACAAACTCCAGCTTTGAGAAGATCAGTTCGAGAAAGAAGGCAACCAGAAAGGTATAGTCCATCTACTTTTTGTTTAGGTTTTTCCTTAAATATAACTGATGATGATCCCAGAACTATCAGGGAGGCATTAGATTCCAAGGATGGAAAACTCTGGAAGGAGGCCATGGTTGATGAAATGGCATACTTGCACAAAATTGAGGAATGAGATCTAGTGGAGTTGACAACTGGAAGGAAGCCCATCGGGAGAAAATGGGTGTTTAAGAAGAATATGAATGTAGAAGGTAAGGTGGAGAAAAAAAAAGCTTGGTTGGTAGCAAAAGGTTATTCCCAGGGATCTAGAAGAGGAGATCTACATGAAGCAACCTGAAGGCTTTATGGTGAAAGGTAAGAAAGAACTGGTATGCAGGTTGAAGAAGTCTCTGTATCGGTTAAAACAGTCACCAAGGATGTGGTATCATAAATTTGATACCTATATACGGGGAGTTGGATTCACCAGAAGCAAGGAGGATCACTATGTTTATTTTAAATTAATTGGTGATTTTGTTATATATTTGGTCTTGTATGTGGATGATATGTTGTTGCTTGGAAATGACAAAGAAATTATCCAAGGTTTGAAGACCCAACAGTTCTCCAAATTCGACATGAAGGATCTTGGTGCTGCAAACTATATTTTGGGCATGGAAATTAAGAGAGATCGGGCAAAGAGGAATCTATGGTTAAACCAGAGGAAGTATGTCGAGACTATATTGCAGAGGTTCAATATGTAGGATAGTAAATTGGTGAGTGTTCCTATTCCTGTAGGTGAAAATTTTTCTGCTGAACAGTGTCCCAAGACACAAGAAGAAGAGGAGGATATGTCCCATGTTCCATATGCAAGTGTAGTGGGTAGCCTGATGTATGCAATGGTCTGTACTAGACCAGACATTGCACATGCAGTGGGAGTATTGAGTAGGTTTATGTCAAAGCCAGGGAAGGAGCATTGGACAGCAGTGAAGCGAGTTTTCAAATATTTATGTGGCACTAGTGATTATGGCTTGTGCTACCAAGGAAGACCAGGATTAGAAAGAATGTTGGACATTCGTGGTTTTGTTGATGTAGACTAGGCTGGAGATCTGGACCAAATACGATCTAAAAGTGGGTATGTGTTTAGCCTATTTGGAGGTGTAGTGAGTTGGATGAGTAAAAGACAGTCTATAGTGGCACTTTGAACTACAGAGGCAGAATACATAGCAGCCACTCATGCAAGCAAGGAAGCAGTTTGGTTGCAGAGATTGTGTTCAAGTATGGGGTTGGTACAACAAGCTATAAGGATAGACTGTGATAGCCAAAGTGCAATTTTCTTGGCTAAGAACCCTGCTTATCATTCAAAGACAAAGCACATTTATGTTCAATATCAGTTTGTTAGAGATATGGTTGAGGCTAAAAGGGTGTTGTTGGTAAAGGTAGACACTTTGAAGAATGTTGCAGATGCATTGACGAAGTCTGTGAGCACTCAAAAGCTCTCTTGCTTTAGAGAAACAATGGGTGTTGAGCTCTCCTATGGCCCCTTGTGGAAAGAAAACAACAAGTGGGAGAATGTTGGGTATGTGTTATATTCTTTCCATGACTAGCCGCACACATTGTATGTTGCGCCAGGCACAGCAGGGGGGTCACAGGGGGTCCAGCAGCCCCCCCTGTCGGGGTCTGGGTCAGCGCCCCAGCGATTTTTTTTTTTGGTGTGCAGTCCCACTCATAGGCGGACCCACCCACGTTTTGTGCATGAGTTTGCACATGGTTTTTTGGGGTACGATGGTTTTCGACCCCTCGTATTTTGTAGATCCGGTCAAGTGAACTACGGTTATGTTCTAATCCAGGGTTAATGGAATGGAGTTTATGTATTCTTCGACATGTATATATATGTGTTGTAACACTAAAAGGAATATAATGAAAAAAACAAGCTGGTAGTCCAGATTTGGGATCTAGGGGAAAAAATCTGTGTTTATTTGTTTTATTTTTTATGCTCTCGCTATTGTTTATTTTCTGTTATAAGATTCGTGTGTAGATAAATTTTGTTCAGGTTTGAAACCTACATTTGGTATCAAAGCTATTTCGGCTTCAAGGGGATGCCTTTGCTGCTGAGGGTTTCTTGCTTGGGCCTAAGGTAGACCCTGTTCAGTGGGAGATCTGCGGGATCGATTCTTGCTGTGAAAGAAGATGGCAAGCGTGGAAAGATAGAGATCGAGAAATTTAATGGTCAGAGTTTTGAGTTGTGGAAGCTCAATATGGAGGATCTGTTGGTGGATAAAGATCAGTGGATCACGGTAGATCCAGGTATTAAACCAATGGCAATGTCAGATGAAGACTGGAAGAAACTCGATCGGAAGGCTAAGAGCATAATACGAATGTGTGTCTTAGATTCAGTATTGTTGAATGTATCTGGGGAAGCTACGACGAAGAATTTGTGGGAAAAACTTGGGACTTTGTACCAATCTAAGTCTCTGGTGAATAAGTTGTTCCTGTGAAAAAATCTGTATAACCTGAGGATGAAGGATGGAGACTCGATGACAGAGCATCTAAATGCCTTCAATACTATGGTAAGTCAGCTGTGATCTGTTGATATTAAAATCTCAGATGAATATAAGTGCATCAGTTTGTTGTGTTCTCTACCAGACTCATGGGACAGTCTGGTTATTGCAATAGGTAGGAATACAACTACCTCGAATTTTGATGACATTGTCTCATCCTTGCTATCGGAGGAAATGAGACAGAGAAATATGGAGGGTCAAAATGGAGATGCCTTATCTATATGACGAAGGTTCCAAAACATAAACAAGAATAAGGTTTCGAGTGGGAGATCTAAATCTAGAGGGAGATCTAAATCTCCTGGAAAGTTTGTAAAGGTGTGCTAGAAATGCGGAAAGGAAGGGCACTACAAAAAGGAGTGCATATCTAAAGCTCCTGAGAAAGGAAAGGGATCTGATGATGCTCCTTCTGCAGAGGAAAAAACCACCACGGATGAAGGTGGGGATGTGAATTTGGCATCTTCCTCAAGTACACATGTAGATCATGAGTCATGGTTGATTGACTCAGGTGCATCCTTTCACTTCACTCCCCATTGGGAGTGGTTCTGCAAGTATGATAAATATGATGGGTGTGATGTCTTCCTACGGGATGATAGGAAGGCCAGAATTGTCGAACATGGAAAGGTCAAGATAAAGCTGCAAGGTCGAAGGATTAGAACACTTCCTGGTGTTTTGCATATTCCTGCATTGGCCAAAAATCTGATTTCGGTAAGCAAGATGGATGATGCAGGTGTAAAAACCGTATTCGGGAAAGATGCCTGCAAGATGGTTCAGGGAGGACTGGTATTAATGCGGGGAGTTTGGATTGGAACTCTATACAAGCTACAAGGTAGCACTGTTATTGATGGGTGTAACAGTTTTGTGGTTCTTGAAAGAGGAGCGGAAAGCCTAGCTGTCTCTGGAGAAAAGACCATGCTATGGCATCAAAGGCTTGGACATATTGGAGAGAAGGGCCTTCAGATATTACATAGAAATGGTATGGTAGATGGTATGTCTAATTTCTCTCTGGATTTCGATTTCTGTGAACATTGTGTATATGGGAAGTAGAATCAGGTGAGTTTTCCTTCCGGTGCTAACAGGGTGAATAAGATATTAGAACTTGTGCACAGTGATGTGTTTGGACCTGTGTCAGTTCCATCACTTGGAAAGTCTATGTACTATGTTTCATTCATAAATGACTTCTCAAGGAATACATGGATATATTTCTTGAGGAAGAAATCTGAAGTCTTTGAGAAATTTAAAGAATTTAAGGCTCTAGTGGAAAACCAGACAGAGAAAAAGATAAAGGCGTTGGGGACAGATAATGGTGGGGAGTTCTGCAAGAAGGAATTTGAAGAGTTTTGTAATAAGTGTGGTATAGCACGGCAGAAGACTACTCCATACACACCTTAGCAAAACGGAGCTGCAGAAAGAATGAATTGAACACTGATGGAAAAGGCAAGAAGAATGCTCCAGAGTACTGGGTTAGGACAAGAATTCCGGGTAGAGGTACTGGAGGCTACATGTTACTTAGTTAACAGATCACCTTCATCAGCGTTGGAGGATAAGAATCCACATGAGGTACGGACTGGTAAGAAACCCTCTCTTTCACATCTAAGGGTATTTGGATGTGATGCATATGTACATGTTCCAAAGGAGAAAATGACCGAGTTGGATAATAAATCTGAAAGGTCCATCTTTATTGGGTACAAGGATGGTTTAAAAGGTTACAAGCTTTGGAACTTGGAAACAAGGAAGGTTGTGTATAGCCAAGATGTGGTGTTTAGTGACGTGAAAGATGTTTTTAAACATGAAATCATACCAAAGGAAGCTGAGAATATAGAGTTTGAGCTAAAGGAGGATGAATCAGAATCTACAACAAAACAAGACTCATAAGAGGGAGAGCCACAAACTCCAGCTTCGAGAAGATCAGTTCGGGAAAGAAGGCAACCAGAAAGGTACAGTCCATCTGCTTTCTGTTCAGGTTTTGCCTTAAATATAACTGATGATTATCCCAGAACTTTCAGGGAGGCATTAGATTCCGAGGATGGAAAACTCTGGAAGGAGGTCATGCTTGATGAAATGGCATCCTTGCACAAAAATGAGGCATGGGATCTGGTGGATTTGCCAGCTGGAAGGAAGCCCATCGAGAGAAAATGGGTGTTTAAGAAGAAGATGAATGTAGAAGGCAAGGTGGAGAAAAATAAAGCTTGGTTGGTAGCAAAAGGTTATTCCGAGGTGCCGGGAATTGATTTTGGTGATATTTTTTCTCCTCCTTCCAAAGTTACTTCTATTAGATTGCTTTTATCTGTTGCTGCTGCATTTGATTTTGAGATAGAAAAGATGGATGTGAAGACAACATTTCTTCATGGGGATCTAGAAGAGGAGATCTACATGAGGCAACCTGAAGGCTTGATGGTGAAGGGTAAGAAAGAACTGGTATGCAGGTTGAAGAAGTCTCTGTATCAGTTAAAAGAATCACCAAGGATGTGGTATCAGAAATTTGATACCTATATACCGAGAGTTGGATTCACCAGAAGCAAGGAGGATCACTGTGTTTATTTTAAATTAATTGGTGACTGTGTTATTTATTTTCTATTGTATGTGGATGATATGTTGTTGATTGGAAATGACAAAGAAATTATCCAATATTTGAAGACCCAACAGTTCTCCAAATTCGACATGAAGGATCTTGGTGCTACAAACTATATTTTGGGCATGGAAATTAAGAGAGATTGGGCAAAGAGGAATCTCTGGATAAACCAGAGGAAGTATGTCAAGACTATATTGTAGAGGTTCAATATGTAGGATAGTAAACCAGTGAGTGCTCCTATTCCTGTAGGTGAAAATTTGTTTGCTGAAGAGTGTCCCAAGACACAAGAAGAGGAGGATATGTCCCGTGTTCCATATGCAAGTGCAGTGGGTAGCCTAATGTATGCAATGGTCTGTACTAGAATAGACATTACACATGCAGTGGGAGTATTGAGCAGGTTTATGTCAAAGCCAGGGAAGGAGCATTGGACAGCAGTGAAGCGAGTTTTCAAATATTTACGTGGCACTAGTGATTATGGCTTGTGCTACCAAGGAAGACCATGATTAGAAATAATGTTGGACATTCGTGGTTTTTTTGATGCAGACTGGGCTGGAGATTTGGACAAAAGACGATCTACAAGTGGGTATGTGTGTAGCCTATTTGGAGGTGCAGTGAGTTGGATGAGTAAAATACAGTCTATAGTGGCACTTTCAACTACAGAGGCAGAATACATAGCAACCACTCATGCAAGCAAGGAAGCAGTTTGGTTGTAGAGATTATGTTCAAGTATGGGGTTGGTACAACAAGCTATAAGGATAGATTGTGATAGCCAAAGTGCAATTTTCTTGGCTAAAAACCCTGCTTATCATTCAAACACAAAGCACATTGATGTTCAATATCACTTTGTTAGAGATATGGTTGAGGCTAAACGGATGTTCCTGGTAAAGGTAGACACTTTGAAGAATGTTGCAGATGCATTGACGAAGTCTGTGAGCACTCAAAAGTTCTCTTGCTATAGAGAAAAAATGGGTGTTGAAGAATTGGCCAAACGACTAAGCTCTCCTATGGCCCCGTGTGGAAAGAAAACAACAAGTGGGAGAATGTTGGGTATGTGTTATATTCTTTCCATGACTAGTCGCATGTGCTGTACGTTGCAGTAGGTGCAGCAGGGGGGTCATAGGGGGGCCAGCAGCCACCCCTGTCGGGGTCTGGGGCAGTGCTCCGATGAATATTTTTTTTGGTGTGCAGTCCCACTCATAGGCGGACCCACCCATGTTTTGTGCATCATTTTGCACATAGTTTTTTGGGGTACGATGGTTTTTGACCCCTCGTATTTTGTAGATCCGGTCAAGGGAACTACGGTTATGTTCTTATCCAGGGTTAATGGATTGGGGTTTATGTATGCTTCGGCATGTATATATATGTGTTTTAACACTAAAAGGAATATAATGAAAAAATCAAGCTGGTAGTCCCGATTTGGGATCCAGGGGAAAATCTTTGTGTTTATCTATTTTATGTTTTATGCTCTCGCTATTGTTTATTTTCTGTTATAAGATTCATGTGTAGATAAATTTTGTTCACGGTTAAAACCTACAAAATGAACGTGATTCAAAATTTTGAAAATTATGAATATAAAACTAAATTTCCATAAATATATATTAATATTTTGAAATTTAAGTCTTTCATTTATCATCATTGATGATGATGATGGTGGTGGTTAACGTCCACTGAGACCAATCTTTGGTCTATCAGACCTAAAGAAAAGAGTTATTTAATTTGATTTAAGATTTTATTCCTATGCTCAAAAAGCTTGGAGAGAAGCCTCCCGAGCTCACTATAATTTTGACATCTTAAAAGGCTAGGAAGGTCAGTGTTGCAACAAGGATTATGAAATTGAGCTCTAATGTGGTTGTACGTGGGGCACTGTAATAGGAAGTGATTTTCATCCACGACGTTCATATTCTCACAGAGATGATAGATCCTTTCCATCCATGGTGTTTTAGGAACCGTCCAACGGCCTGTTTCACTATGGAGCTCATGACAGTTCGTTCTAATCTTGGTTATATTAATTTTCTTCTTTGAGTTAGTTAAAGCAGAGAGATACTTTTGATATTAAAAGTTGAAAAGTTATAAATATAATTTTAATTATATACATACTATTTTGAAAATGAGTTAATAATAATAATAATAATAATTATTATTATTATTATTATTATTGTTTGATAATAAATTTAATTAATTATTAATAATTATTATGTGGATCATATAGAATTAATCTCCATAGAATATTCTAAAATATTTTTAGCAATACTCACAAATCAAATGTTGAAAATTATTCTAAAAGTAGTTAGGAAATTTATGCCCTTTTAATTAAAAATTTTTATTTAAAAAATGTCATTGAACATATGCCATAAGAACATGAGTTATGGTGTCTTTTGCATGTGGTATTAATAAGCCATTGTATTCGCCCATGGTACTGTAACAAAGCCTATTTCCATCTTAAGAATCTCTATTATAATATGGTGGTGATTGTCCGTGCTTAAAAATCTTATTACATGTTTTTTAAAATGTATATATGTTTAAGAAATATTATAGTACAACCATATAACTTAAATGACTCGTAAATTTTGATAAGTATGAATCTAAAGAATAAACACACTTACTTCATCATACATCTCAAGTTACTAAACTTTAAAAAAAACAAAATTATAGGAATGAACTAAATTATAACTTTATTTAAAATTATTTCCTGTGGTTAGTTCATTTGATATGAAGTGTTATGTAAAATATGAGATTAAAAGCTAAAATATTCATGTGTAGAAAAAAAATGATTTAAAATAACTATTAATGATAAAAAAAATTAAACAAAATATTTATAGAGTTGTTGTTTGGTTCTAGATTCTAAGGAACATGGAAAACACATTAATAATTGGTGTAATTGGTGGCTCTGTTTAGGAGGTCGACTGATTCTATTGAAATTTGTTATAGAGAACATTCTGAATAAGAAGGAAATTGAGTGCTCAATTTTTATGGCATGGAAATAATAAAAGAAGGAAACCAAGAGGTTTGTCTTTGGTGAAGTGGGAAAGATCAACAATTCCAAAAAAAATTGGAGGCCGGGGCTCGATAAATATGGATTTTTTTTATTTATCCCTTTATAGAAAAATAGGATAGTGCATTTGGAGGCTTGGGCCTCGGAAATATGGAGTTGTTCACGTTAGCCCTTACTAAAAAAAGGTGGATAGCGAATTATTTAAAAAAAAAAACTTTGGACCTTGATCATGATGTCAAAATACCTAAAGATAAGTTGGTGGAGATATGATTAAGACAATATTTGAAATGTGGTATGAGGGATATCAGTTATGGAAAAATGGATTACGTGGAAAATTAATAATGGCAGGAATGTATTAATGGGATGAGATATGTGTATTGGGTGTGATAATAGGAAATAATTATGTGCAGATCTAGTAGATTTTCTAAATTATCACAATTTTTATTATATTTCGGATTTGGATAGAGATGATATCAAAAATTTTGATAATCAATTTCGAGCTTTTGCTCAAGATTTACAACACTTGCAAATTTTTATAGGTGAATGGAATCCTTTTTCGATGAATTTGGGGAAAGAAGTTATTTTTTTATAGGTATGAATATGATATTCTTTCTTGGTCTAAAAGTAATAAATGGGGTATTATTTGGACAAAGGACAGATAACATCCTTTGATTGAACAAAATATGACATGAAAAACAAAATAGTGGGTTAATTTAGTTTGGAAGGCTCAAGGACCCCTGAAATGTCATTTTTTTATGACTTCTCCTTGGAAGGATATTCTCACATGGGATGTTTTTGCAAAAAAATGATGGGAAGGTTGTGGATTTGGTGTTTATGTCGTAAAAATAGTGAATCTATTGAGTATTTATTTATTTTTTCCCTTTTGTGAAGATTTTTTGGAAAGAGGTTTTGTGAGTTCTGAAAATCAAAAGTTGATGGTATGAGAACTGTTTTTAAAGAAATTATGTGGCTTTCGATTGATATATTTAGTTATTCCTCTTTTAAATTTATTTTTGTGTTTATGATATGGGGCATTTGGTTACATAAAAATAGATTTCTCTTTCTGAATTATGTTGTATGCTTAGTAGTAATTTCACATAATTCTAGGGTTTCTTTCTCGAGGAGGTAAAGCCCTTGAAATTAAAGAAGAAAATAATTATAAGGGAGATGGTGTGATTTGAAGGAAATGTATGTGTTTTCTTTTATGGTGCCTATCACAATGAAAATTGTGGGGCTAATATTGTCACTCTATTCCCTCTGAATTTTGTTCTAAATGTAAGTTCGAGATTGAAGATGGTACAAATTTTTTTGTTGATTTAACTTCTCTCTTGTGTGCTTTTTGGTTAGCTTTATGGAAGAAGGTGAAGATTTTAGAACTAATCCTTGATTCCAAAAAAATAGTGGATTGGTTCAATGGAAAGGTGTATCTTAGAATCCTTCAACTAGAATCATGGAAAAGAAGAATATGAAAATTACAATAACAATTTCATGATCTTGAAATATTTCATTATTACAAGGATCATAATGTTGTGTTAGATATACTCTCAAAGGAAGCTTTAGTTTTGGACGTGAGCATGTGTACGTATTCAAAATTATATAATGGTGTTTTATCATTCACCTTTTCCTTTAACCACCTTAATATTTCTTTTCCAGTTATATATTAGTCCTTATTTATGTAGGAATGAAGCACATTTTGGATGCCAAGACTAGATATCTATTAACAAATCAAGCAAGCAACTATGTAGCCAACAATTGTACTTCTTTATTTCTCTTTTAGAAATATATAAGGTATGTATTTTATTTTGAAAAAAAAAATTTAAATACATATCCACTAAAAAAAACATGTAATATGTTCTAATGAGAAGGAGGGGCTAGACCATGGTGATGATATTATCACCCTTGGTAATTTGGTATAGTGCTAGTGTGTATGTGTAATTGTAACACCCCAAATTGCTATGCTTTTTAGTTTGACATTTGAACAAATCCAAAGGGAAAGTGGACCCCAATGGAGAAACAATGTGTGGATTTATTTAAATATTTATCAATAAATATAAATGGAATAATTATGTGTCCAACATGACTAGATTGAGATGGAGATCCTAAACCTTGATCCATGAGGATATGGATAAGGTTATACTGTTGTGTAACCAGCTCCAAAAAGAGAAGAAAAGAGATATCAACGCCTTAGAAATGAGCCACTTCGAGGGGGAAACCTCCAATACATTACATAAATGCACAATTCTTGGATGATACAATTTACAAAACCTCATTTCTATATGTAGGAGTCCATGGGGCCATAATGTAATCCTAGTGGGGCCACAATGTAATCATAGCCGACCTAAAAATAATAATGTAAGGGCACAATAATAACAATATGGGGGTTACAGAGGTACAACAATAACAATAAGTGGGGCTACACTAAAATAATAAGGGACTACACTATTAATATAGGGACTTAACATGCCCCTCTACTTCAAACAAGTGTTGTCCTCAACGCTTGATTATTTCTTGATGCTTCTGTATAAAATTCTCATCCTCCCATGTGGAATCTTCTACAGGAAATTTCTTCCACTTGCTGAGATACTCTGAAATTGATCGTACTTGTAGAGTTCTTGTTTCTATGACTGCTTCATAACTTCTTTCGATGTGATGTTGATCTTCCTGTTGTTTCATTAGATTATGCACCAAAGTTGGGTTATCCTTTGAGAGTTGGAGAACTTGTTGTTGATGCTCGATGTGATCTTCCACTAATTTATCATCCATATTTGCTATTATTTGATCCTTCAAACCATCCAACTTAGCCTCCATTTCTGCTTTTAAACCATCTATGTCATCTTCGGTTGCTCTTTGTAAGATCGAAATTTGTTGCACTTGGTACCGTAATTTTGATATCTCATACTGCAATTCTTCCACTTCATGCATCATAGTATAGATTTATGAGGGCTTAATGGGTGTTGAATTATTTTTAGGAGGAATTTCAGAATGAAATACTGAAATATATGCTCAATAGGCCCTTGGAATCACTTCAAACTGATTTTTCAAACAAGATTTATGCAATTCGGGAAAAACAATACACACCTTTTACTTGCTTTTGAGGAGCTCGATATTGGAATTGGATTATATCTATGATTGTGACTCTTCAATATCTGAAATTTAGCAATGAAATAGCCCTCTGAATTCTCTTTTGAATGCCACAGGTCTGACCTGATTTGGATTCTCCAAGACAAAGTTGTGTCCAATCTCCCACAATGACCTAATTATGGACTGGTTCAGTAGAGCGAACTTGTACGACTTGCCACGTGTCACTGTTTCGTCCTTTGTCTCTTAAACTGATAACCAAGAAACTAAAATCCGTGTACTTGCGACCACTTTTTACGACACTCCAATCCGATGCCCAGAGAGAGAGTTATTGAACTTTTCCCACGATCACCTCTTTGAGATGAAATTCAGGAGCCTGAAAAAGCACTACCTTCCACAGATCATATCTCCAAAAATATTGCGAACCAAGCTATGAAATTTTTTGATGAATTTCCCCAGGATTTCAGCTTCGCACCATACGAATTTCAGATTCTGAACCTTCGTAGAACAAAATTTATAGCGAAAATTCCACGATGACCTGTTTAGAGCTCGAACAAACACCGACTTCCACAGATCATATCTCAAAAATATTGCGAACCAAGATCTGAAATTTTTATACAAGCTTCCTCAAGATTTCGGCTTCGCACCCTAAAAATTTCAGCTTCTGAAACTTCGTAGAAAAAAAGTTATAGCGAAAATGCCACGATGACCTGTTTGGAGCAGCGAAACCCTAGAATCCAAAGCTCGGATACCAAATGTTGTGTAACCAGCTCCAAAAAGAGAAGAAAAGAGATATCAACGCCTTAGAAATGAGCCACTTCGAGGGGGAAACCTCCAAAACATTACATAAAATGCAACAATTCTTGCATGATACAATTTACAAAAACCTCCTTTCTATATATAGGAGTCCATGGGGCCATAATGTAATCCTAGTGGGGCCACAATGTAATCCTAGCCGACCTAACAATAATAATGTAAGGGCACAATAATAACAATATGGGGGTTACAGAGGTACAACAATAACAATAAGTGGGGCTACACTAACATAATAAGGGACTACATTATTAATATAGGGACTTAACATATACTTTCCCAAAAACTTTCAGAAAAAACTTGGAAGGAATATTACTAAATTAGATTGGGAGAGAAAAAATCTAATTTCCCCAATGAAGAGGAAAGTAATTTGGAAGAGGAAGAAAAGCTCTAAAAGTGGAAAAACAACTTTAAAGTACCTGAATGAGGGAAGCCTAGGCAAAAACAGGAATAATGAATCCTGGAATTTCTGGACGTAGAAATTAGAAACAGGCTTGGGAAAGCACTGCTTAAGTAAGTTGTTCCAGGACAGACAAAGGGTTGTGTGTCACTGGAAGAACTTAGCTTGGGGTGAGTTCGAGAAAGAAAGAACTCTAAGGTTGGGAGGACTGGTCATAGAAATTGGTATGCACATAGAACTAAACTAATTTATAATTACATGAAAGTGCTCATGGTAAATTGTAGTGTTGTTTTAATGAGTGATTTAAATTGTGGTATGCTAAAATTATTAATACCCATACATTTAACAGACTTAAATGAAGTAGCAATACTTCATATCTGTCTAGTTGTATGGGCGTAGTCTAATGAGATCCATCTACTAGAATGTCTAAACCAATCACCGGTTTAAATATGGAGATCAGTATCTCTCAGAGAAGATATTACTTTTATGTAGTGAAAGATAATAATATTATTACTGTGCTTAGATGTGAGAAAACTACACTAACATGTAGAATAGAAAATTTTACCTACAAAAGAATGATGACCTATTCTAATTATTATTCTTCTATGATAATTATTAGTAGGAAATACAGTGTGAAGAAAATTGAATTAAAATAAGCAACTTAATATAGTAGAAAATAATTTGTGACGTGAGACAGAAAAAAAATAAAAGATAAACCAACACTGTATTTAACATGTAGAAATCAAACATATATGTACAATAGAAAGCATAAGTATTGAGAACAAAGAAATATTCCATATGACTACATCATAATTACTGTAGTTACATTCTATTCTGAGTTGTAGAATTGCCATATAAATGTATTCCTAAACATCAACTTACTGTACAAAAATAAATTGAACCAGTATTAGAAATTTCTTTTATTAATTATTGGGAAAAACAATAACAGAATTATTATACAGCATAGCCAATTGTTTCTCACTGAGAAAAAAATTACAATTATCTTACTGCAAAGAAAGTCTTGTATCTTATTACTGAATAGAATGAAAAATGAGGAAAATTTAAATATTAAAAAAAAAAAAAAAATCTATAAACAGTGGACATATAAGTTCAGTTTAAGCTCTGGTTACTTTTTCTGATAGTACATAAATGGATTTTGCTATAATATTGTATATTAGCACATAAATTGTAATATTAAACCCAAAAGGGTATTATATGAAAGAAAATGAGAATTTTTATATTTTATCTTAGAAGAAAAGAGAGAGGTGAATATATAAATTCCATATACATAAATAATCAAAGGAGATAAAATTTCTAAATTGGCTACCAGAATAAAATAACCAACCATGTATATATTTATGTGATTACAACTTAAATATAAAAAAATATATATAATATACTATTGTGTGAGCATAGGAAATCAGCCGCAACATTAAATAGTCTGTGAATAAATTTTCACAAGTATGTAAACTGAATTTAATCATTTAATATCCCACAGTCGTGTTGAGAAGCTTCTAGAAAGAAATTAAATTTTAATTATTACAATATAAACTGGAAAGAAGAAACCAATCAAGGGAAAAGCCCTAAATCATCTATTAATCTTGAAAATTTATATAGAACATTTCTAGTGAAGGCTGAAGGTAGCGGAGGCAATGTGTTTACCGACATTTACATAGATACATATGCATAAACCATAGGTTAGATTTTGATGTCATACTGTAAATAGCAACTGGGGTTAACAATTACCAAGAGAAAGATTACCTAAACTCAAAAGAATTATAGGTTAGAAAACCAGGACTATGGGATTGTGAAGAGTATAAACAAATTTCAAAATCTAAATTTAAATTTTAGTTACCTCATTGAATTCGGAAAAGACTGTACTTAACTAATAGGCCAGAATGAAAACCCATTACTAAAAATATTAATATAGGAGATAAATTATATGAAAGAGAAATGATGAAAGTGAAAAACAAAGAAAACTTTAACCCTCGCCCTTACCTGACGAGCTTTGACGAGCCTCGTCACTAGGTCGAGTCGGTGCAAAATTTTAACAAAATGCATAGCTCACGAGAAAAGAGTGAGTATAACTAGAATTATTCCGCAGGTATTGCAAAAGAGTCCTTAAGAGGCTGGGAGAGAAATCACAAGATGAAAAGCTGTGGGCTCTTCCCAAACTCCATCGACTTCATGCATCTATTAAACTAGTGGAAGCCAGTCTCGTGAAAATAAAATGTGAAAGGTAAGCCATGTAGAATATAAAAGGTTGAGAAAATCCTCAAATAAAAATAGAAATCGTAATTATTGATACATCATTCGCATATTAACCCTAAGCCGCATAGTCTATGTAAAATGATATGGTAGGAGTAATCCCAATAAAGGTGAATTTATAGTTCCTATTCAGGCTCGAATAGTATCAAATAAATCTTATAAATGGTGAAATAAATTGAGAAACAGAACAAAACTAGACTTATTCATATGAAGTAAATGAAAATGAACGAACCAATAATTCGGTTGCCAGCATCATTCCTAGTTAATAAATAAGATTTCAGTTTAATAAGAGAAAGTCGAAGATTTCACTAGACCTCAACGTGAACCTGAAATCGATTGCAATTATAAATTGTAAAATGGTTTTTATGGAGCGATAGAACATTGATATATGCTTATGTTGGCAATATGATGCAGAGTGTTGTCCTTGATGGCAACCCACTGAATGAAGATGAAGACATGCGAATGTTGACATGTGTTGTCCTTGATGGCAATCCACCTGATGAAGTTATGCTTGACTTGATGGACTTAGTAAATGATGTAAATCTGATGTGATATAATGTTTGTTGACAATATGATGCTGAGTGTTGTCCTTGAAAGGCAACCCACTTGATGAAGATAATGACAACTTACTTGATGAAGTTGTGCTTGAGAGAATATGTTCTTGATGAAGAAAATATGATGTATCTACAGTGTGTACAGAAGGCAATGAAGAAAGGAATTCAGAATGTGCTCAAAGTATGATGAAAAGAGTATGTCTCTAGGCATACGCGGATATGTCTAATGGAAGTAGCGTATGCACGCGGGAATAAACGTTCCAAGTCGCGTATGGGTAAAAGCGCTCAAAAAGAGAAAAACAGGGGTAACCACCATGGTATTATTTTGGCTCATGGTATTGGAAAAGGGGCCCGTGGTATTGAAGGCTCATGGTATTGGTTTGGCTCATGGTATTAAAAAAGAGGGGCCCGTGGTATTGAAAAAGGATAAGCCTATATAAAGAGAAGAAATTCATTATGCAAATCATGGGTGTGGGTGCAAGAGGTCTGAGCTTGAATGAATACTTCTCTCTGAAGTAGATCTGAATGGAAAGGGTTACACTTGAAGATAAATCTGAATGTATGATGCACCAATGATGAAGAAGGGGATCTAGATCTGAAATGCACTTGTATCTACTAGATCTGCTTATGGAATGACTAGATCTGTGATGAGGCGAACATCTAGGCGAACATCTGTCTGAAGTAAAAAGGTAAATCTGAACTGAATATCTGATCTGTAGAAGTATGCTGCTCTATAATGATTGAAGATCTATACGCTACTTCACCGTGGAGGAAGCGCGTATATACGCGTCTTCGCCGAAGAGAAAGCGCGTATGCGCAATGAAATATATACAGAGGTATACGCTGGTTTGTGTGAACGGAAGCGCGTATATACACGACATCAGTGAATGGAAAGCGCGTATGAAAACTAGGGTTTGCTGATGCAAGGGGTATGAAATGTCTGATCTGTTCTACTATGTTTCTGCTATCTGATCTGTGTTGTCTGAATTGATAAGTATCTGTTGGTGATGTATGTTTGAGCTTAAAAGTATGGAAAGGGTCCAGTGTGAAAATATGATGAAATGTGGCCTGCAAGTTGTGTTCTATTAAAGCTGTTGGATCCAGTGTGAAAATTGATGAAACGTGGTCCATAGAGGTGCTGAGGGTTGTAGCCTTCAGTCAGGGGGTCGTAGCTCCCTTCCAGGTGAGGCTGGTAAACGAGATCAGGGGGTCGTAGCTCCCTTCCAGGTGAGGCTGGTAAACGAGTTAGGGGGTTGGAGCTCCCTTCCAGGAGAGGCTGGTAAACGAGCGCAGGTGGGTGCCTGCGTGCTGGTCAAGTCTGCGCCAGCACATATGTTGTAACATGTTTTCTCTATAATAAAATATTGAAGGCTGAGCAACTGCAGCGGTGGTTTTCTCCCGACTTGGGTTTCCACCTAAAAATCCCGGTGTTCATGTGTGATGCTTTGTGTGATGGTTATTCTGTTCTTACTGCACATGTTTACTGCTTATTGAATATCTGATAAATAAATGATGGAATGGTTTAAGTGAAGATTTAATGACTTATCTAAATCTCTGTGTATACGCTAGTTTCATAAAGGGGATCCACGTATATACGCAAGTCTGGTTCAGGAAAGTAGCGTATGCCTTTTAGAAGCAGGAAAAAGTGAAAGTTTTGATTATGCAGTAAATACTGATTCACCCCCCCCTCTCAGTATTTTTCCCAACAATTGGTATCAGAGCAGGTCCTTGTGCAGAAGCTTGATCGCTTAAAGGAGATCCGTCGCAATGGGAAGTCATGAAGGAGTAATGTCTATAAAGCCACCTTCATTCAATAGAAGCAATCTGATATTCTGGAAGGTACCAACCATAGCTTATCTGCAAAATCTTGGTACAAAATTATGGGCAATGTTGAAAGAATGTGAACAAGAATTTAGAGAAGAAAAGGATACTTCTGTGGATGCTCTAGAAGACAATAATTTTCGTGAAGAAAACACTCAACTCAAAGTAAGCCTAGAAGAAAAGAACATAATCATAGAGACTCAAGCAAATCAGCTTGAATCAAAAGAAAAACGCATTGAGGAATTGGAGTGTGAAGTAGTAAGTCTAAGAAAAGATAATGAGAAAGTGAAATCTCTCAATCTTAGATTTGCTAAAGGTTCAGAAACCTTAGAAGAGATTATCAAGGTACAGCGGTCCCCTCTTATAAAAACAGGTCTTGGATATATTGGGGAATCTTCCCAGACTTCAGCACCAAATTCTCTAAAAACAGCCACAGCTGGTTCTCTACATTCAACCACTCAGCAAGGGAACAAAGGATCTTTACAGGTAAAGCATGATCATCTCAATTCAAGGAACACTAACAAGGAGATTGTTCAAAGAAGTTACAACCAACAAGTAAATTCTAATAGAAGATTTCATGATCACAGAAATTTCTACTTCAATGGACAATGTTTCTCATGTCACAATTTTGGTCATAAAGTTGTTCAATGTGTTGCATATAAAACCATCATGACAAGAGAAGCAAGAAATAAAAAGATGAATATCGAACCAAAGAAGAACACCTACAACAAATTTTCGCCTCTTCAAAACGAAGTTGACTGTACTTATTGCAATAACTTTGGTCATGAAGAATCTGAATGCAGGAGCAAAGTCCAGCCAAAAGAACATGTTCCCTCAAGCTCTAAAGTGTGGAAAGAGAAAGAAATACTGGTCGAAAATTGTGGGATAGCGTTATTTGCAGAGGGTGAAGAGAATCAATGGTACATTGATAGTGGGTGTTCGAGACACATGACAGGTGACAAAAGCAAACTTCATACTTACAATGCTCTAGAAAAGGAAAAGAAAGTTACATTTGGAAATGATACTCCTGCTGTAATTAAAGGAAAAGGGGCAGTATTTCTAAAAGAAAAGGTGAAGGCTAAAGATGTCATGTATGTGGATGGATTAAGACATAACCTTTTAAGTGTTAGTCAAATGTGTGATCAAGGAGCAGAAGTGGTCTTCAGTTCCAAAGAATGTGTGGTTCGTGATCTTGATACAGGTAAAGTCATTATAAAAGGAAAAAGAAATCCAAGCAACCTGTATGTACTAAACGGCATAGATCAATGTTACTTGAGCAAGTCTTCAGAAAATTGGTTATGGCATAGAAGGCTGGGGCATCTGATTTTCTCTCAAATCAACAAAGCAAGCAGACTTCAAGCTGTTCGTGATCTTCCCAAGATCAATCTTCCAGAAAGTACCATATGCAAATCTTGTCAATTTGGTAAGCAGACCAGAGTTCGTTTTAATGCCAAAGAAGGATCATCAAGTAAGCCTCTTGAACTCATTCATACTGACATCTGTGGACCTATGAGGAAAAATTCATTACGTGGGGAAGAATACTATATCCTTTTTATTGATGATTACTCCAGAATGTGTCAGATCGGGTTTATTAAACTCAAAGATGAAGCTTTTGAAAAATTTCAGAAATTCAAAGCTCAGGTAGAAAATGAATTGGATTTAAAAATCAAGTGTCTTAGATCTGATCGAGGAGGAGAATATTCATCAAATGAATTCTTTGAATTTTGTGAACAACATGGCATTAAAAGACAGTTCTCTGTAGCAGGCACTCCACAACAAAATGGTGTAGCAGAAAGAATGAATAGAACAATTGTTCAAATGGATAGAGCTATGCTTGCTGACTCTAATGTTCCTGACATGTTCTGGAGTGAAGCAACACGTGCAACAGTTAACATTCTCAACAAGGCTCATGTTCGGGTAAATAGTGACAAAACTCCATATGAACTCTGGTATGGTAATTCTCCCACTGTGAAGCATTTTAAAGTTTTTGGAAGTAGATTCTTTATAAAAAATAATGATGAAAAGCTTGGCAAGTTTGAACCTAGATCAGATGAAGGGATATTTCTTGGTTACTCATCTTCAAGCAAAGCATTCACATGTTACAATAAGAGGCTTCAAAAGGTTGTTGAATGTATTGATGTTGTTATTGATGAGTCTCCTGCAGCTCCTAAAGAAGAAAAACAAACAACAAAAGAAGATGATAGTGACATATGGCCCTCTACATCAGATGGAAATGATATAGACAGTGGATCCAATGAAGAACCTGAAAATGATCTATCTGAAAAAGCTCCATCCAGATATGTTCAAAAGAATCATCCTGAATCTCAAATCTTGGGAGACAAGGAATCAGGTGTACGAACAAGGAGAACTCTTGTAGGATCTTCTAGTAATCTGGCACTTCTATCCACAATTGAACCACACAATGTCAATGAAGCTAGCCAAGATGAATGTTGGAACAAAGCCATGAATGAAGAGATTGATCAAAGTGAAAAGAATGACACTTGGGATTTGGTACCAAGACCACATGACAAAAATGTCATTGGAACTAAATGGATCTTCAAGAACAAGTTAAATGAGAATGGGGATATTGTAAGAAACAAAGCTAGACTGGTTTGCAAAGGGTATACTCAACAAGAAGGTATAGAATTTGAAGAAACTTTTGCTCCTGTAGCTAGACTTGAAGCCATAAGAATGTTTCTTGCTTTTTCAAGTTATCAACAAATCAAAGTCTATCAAATGGATGTTAAATCTTCTTTTCTTAATGGTGATCTAGAAGAAGAAGTATATATATAACAAACGGAAGGATTCATTTTGGGAAATGATGCAAATCTTGTTTGTAGACTTAAAAAGGCTCTATATGGTCTCAAACAAGCTCCAAGGGCTTGGTATTATCATCTTGACAAATATCTTCATCAACAAGGATTTTCAAAGGGGTCTGCTGATAGCAACTTATATACAAAAGTTGAAAATGATAAACTATTGATTGTGGTTGTATATGTTGATGATATCATTTTTGGGAGTAATGAAGAATCTTTGAGTCAAAAATTTGCTTCTGTCATGCGGCAAGAATTTGAAATGTCCTTACTTGGAGAACTAACATTCTTTCTTGGCTTACAAGTGCATCAAACTGCAGATGGTATATTCCTATCACAAGCAAAATATCTTAAGCAAATTCTGAAGAAGTATGGCATGGAAGAATGCAAACTTGTAAGTACACCAATGATAACCGGATGCAGTCTCAGTTCTAATGATGATTCTCCCACTGTGAATCAACCAGAATACAGATCGATGATTGGAAGTCTACTTTATCTCATTGGGACCAGACCAGACATTATGCATGCTGTTGGGATTGTTGGACGATTCCAAGCTAATCCAAAAGAGTCTCACCTTCAGGCTGTCAAAAGGATATTCAAATATCTACAAGGAACTCATGACTTTGGTCTATGGTATCCAAAGAATGCTGATCTTACTCTTCATGCTTACACTGATGCAGATTGGGCTGGAAGTGTTGATGATCGGAAAAGCACTAGTGGTGGTGCATTCTATATGGGACCGCGGTTAGTATCTTGGTTCAGCAAGAAGCAAAATTCTATTGCCTTATCTACAGCAGAAGCAGAATATGTGGCTGCCGCATCTTGTTGCACTCAACTCCTTTGGATGATGCAAACCTTACAAGATTTTCAAATCAAATGCACTCCTCCTGTCCCGATTAAGTGTGATAATACAAGTGCCATCAGTATTTCAAAGAATCCTGTTATGCATTCAAAGACCAAGCACATTCCCATCAAGTATCACTTCTTACGTGAACAAGTGCTTGAGCAAACCATGAAGTTGGAGTATGTTCCCTCCAAAGAACAAATTGTTGATATCTTTACCAAACCTCTGCCCAGGGAAGCGTTCGAGTATCTAAGACAGAAGCTGGGAGTGTTCTCTACCAGTCAAAATAAAAAATCTGCATAAATTTAGAATATGGCATTGGATACGCGGGTTTCCTGAAACACAGTCACGTATATACGCGAGTTCCTGCACAGAAAACTGCGTATGTCTGATTGCTGACAATTTTTGGTTGGAGTCAGCTCTCTTCAGCACAGCTGCAGTGCTGTTTGGTATCTCTGATACTGTTTGGTATCTCTGGTGGTGTTCCAGTTCTCATAATTCTGTTTCTAATGTTTTTATGAAGATGCCTTGATGATTTGTTGGTGGAAGTTTTCAGGATGCACAAACTAAGGGGGAGCCTTAGTCATATGAAAAGGATGCATGGATGCACAGATTCAGGGGGAGCATTAGTTTTGCTGAGTATAATGCATTGCTGGCATTATGATGGTTCTGTTATATGATCTCTCTTGAGGTCTTCTTGGTATTGGTTATGAAAAGTCATATTTGTATTTTTGATGAAAAGGTCATGTGGAGACCCATGATGTAAAATTGTAATATTCAGTCATGTAAGGACTTGTCAAATTTGTAAACCCACTTGGTTGGGTAGTTGAGTCTCATATGTAAATCCACTTGGGTGGATAATTGATGTAAGTATGAGTCTTAGGTCATAGAGTCAAGTATTTCATTGAAAAATATGTTTGAAGATTCAGCATGAACTCAGGGGGAGCTTGGCCACTTCAGTATACATCAGATCTGCAGAACGCTTCTTCCACATGAGGAGAAAAGGGGAAGAGTATGTTGGTTTTTGATCCGCCCTTTGCCCTTGATGTCAAAGGGGGAGAGTGACATGGTGTTTGAATGAAGAGACAGAATGGTGTCAAATTCTTGGGAGAGTGACATGGTGTCATTGTATTCTTAATGTATCTATCTGTTGTGGTGATCAAACACCATCGTGGTTGCCATCAAGTCCAAAGGGGGAGATTGTTGGCAATATGATGCAGAGTGTTGTCCTTGATGGCATCTTGAATGAAGATGAAGACTTGCTGTATTTGTTGACATGTGTTGTCCTTGATGGCAATCCACCTGACCAAGTTATTCTTGACTTGATGGACTTGGTAAATGCTGTAAATCTGATGTGATATAATGTTTGTTGACAATATGATGCTGAGTGTTGTCCTTGAAAGGAAACCCACCTGATGAAGATGATGACAACTTACTTGATGAAGTTGTGCTTGATAAAATATGTTCTTGATGAAGAAATCTAATGTATCTATAGTATGTACAGAAGGAAATGAAGAAAGGAATTCAGAATGTACTCAAAGTATTATGAAAAGAGTATGTCTCTATGTATACGCGGATCTGTCTGAGGGAAGTCGCGTATGCACGCGGAAAAGAACGTTCCAAGTCGCGTATGCGTAAAGTGCTTTCAAGGAGTGCAAAACCAGGGGTAACCACCATGGTATTATTTTGGCTCATGGTATTGAAAAAGGGGCCGTGGTATTGAAGGCTCGTGGTATTGGTTTGGCTCGTGGTATTGAAAAAGGGGCTCATGGTATTGAAAAAGGATAAACCTATATAAAGAGATGAATTTCATTATGCAAATAAGAGGTGTGGGTGCAAGATGTCTGAGCTTGAATGAATACTTCTCTCTGGAGTATATATGAATGAAAAGGGTTACAATTGAATGAAGGATCTGAATGTATGATGCACCAATGAAGGAGTAATGAAGAAGGGGATCTAGATCTGAAATATACTTGTATTTGCTTATGGAATGACTAGATCTATGATGAGGCAAACATCTAGGTGAACATCTGTCTGAAGTAAAAAGGTAAATCTGAACTGAATGTCTGATCTGAAGAAGTATGCTGCTCTATAATGATTGAAGATCTATACGCTACTTCTCCGCGGAGGAAGCGCGTATATACACGGCTTATCTGAAGTGAAAGCGCGTATGCGCAATGAAATACATTCAGAGGTATACGCTTGTTTGTGTGGACGGAAGCGCGTATATACGCAACATCAGTGAAGGGAAAGCGCGTATGCAAACTAGGGTTTGCTGAAGCAAGGGGTATGAAATATCGATACGAAGGTGTTTTGAGTATGTGATACATTGGTGATATGTATTTGTTGGTGATGTTTGTGCTTAAAAGTATGGAAAAGGGTCCGGTGAAAATATGATGAAATGTAGCCTGCAAATTGTGTTCTATTGAAGTTGGTTGGACCCGGTGTGAAAATTGATGAAATGTGGTCCAAGGTGGTCTTTGAGGTTGTAGCCTTCGGTCGGGGGGTTGTAACTCCCGCTCGAGGTGAGAGTGGTAAACGAAGAGCGAGGGGGTCGTAGCTCCTTCCGGGGAGAGGTGAGTAAACGGGGTCGAGGATTGGGAGCTCCTTCCCGGGGAGAGAGGCTGGTAAGCGAGCGCGGGTGGGTGCTGCGTGTTTGGTCGAGTACGCGCCGGCACATATGTTGTAAGATGTTTTCTCTATAATAAAATATTGAAGGTGAGAGCAAGCTGGGCGGTGGTTTTCTCCCGACTTGGGTTTCCACCTAAAAATCCTGGTGTTCATGTGTGATGCTTTGTGTTATGGTTTATTCTGTTCTTACTGCATATGTTTACTGTTTGTTAAACATCTGATGAATGGAATGATTTAAGTGAAGAATTAATGACATAATTAGAAATATGTGTATACGCGAGTTTCATAAAGGGTATCCGCGTATATACGCGAGTCTGTTTCAGGAAAGTAGCGTATGGGTTTTAGAAGCAAGAAAAAGTAAAAGTTTTGAATATGCATTAAATACTGATTCACCCCCCCTCTCGGTATTTTTCCCCAACGGCTTACCTGTGACTTAGTGAGTGGATGCATGAAGTGGGAACCAACGCAACTAAATAAATCCATCTTTCATCTATAGGAGAAAAATACAGAGACAAAATTCCCTTGCAGTAAAACGAACCGAGAAATGATGAATATGATAAAGCAGGATTTTAATAGAAACTGAAATGAAAAAACCCAAACTCGTTCCAACCTTACACTTGGCAGTCATCCACCGATTCTCCCTCAGATCGAGGATACGCTATGGAGATTTGACAAATATCTATTGCTATTAAATGAGAAATGTACAATTACAGTTGAGAGAGTTAAAACAATGGTTAGATCTGTAGTATGGAGAAATAAACTATGTTTGTTTATGTGGCTCAATGAACGATTTGGAAATCACATTTTTATCGCTTGTACTAGTGTGGAAAGTAGAGAAAACACCTCATTAATGATTGTTAGTGGACATAAACATTTTAAAACAATAAAACTTGAATTAAGTGTATCATTGAGTCAAATTAATAGTTTAGGTGAAGTTAGACCATAGCTCTTGACGTTAAGTGTAAATTGAATCAAACGTAAACGGTTGGGTCATACTTTGGAACCCTCGTGGAAAATCATTATTATATGACACTGTAGAGTTATATTAAATTTAATGTAAGGCCTAGAGGAGGAATCTATTAATAATACTTGCGGGGTAGACAGGGACTAAAATAAAGGAGTATGACTTAAGAGAAATTGTGGGTCAAATAAATTATAGAAAATATATATGAACTATCACAACGAAGGTATAGAGAGTCTTGGGAGAAGAGAGAATGATTATAAGAAGAGGTATATGAAATAGGCATGAGATCTTATACGTACATTTAAATGGATTTCATGTAGATTTACATTCACCATTTAAGTAGAAATATATGTATATTAATTGAGAATATAAAAAGGGCCTTATTGTAGTTAAAACTAGAAATTATTAAGTGGAAATATAAAAAGGGCCTTATTGCTGATTAGAAATAGTGATTAATTGAATGAAAAGAAAATGAAGAGATAGAATATACAGGTATATATAAAAAAAAAATGTGTTGATAAATGAGAGGAATTACAAATGGTATCAGAGCTTTTGGAAAAAAATACTGGGCAATTTATGTGCTCACGCAGAAACGATATGTTGCTGTAAAATATTATGAATTTTAAGTTGTACTAAATTTTGTTATGTTGAACAATGAACAGTGTTTAAAAGTACAACTGTGAACCATGACTGAAGGGGATGAGCTGTATGTAGATCTCGGTGGTGCAGAAAACATGCCAGATCCAAATGCTCTGTTGATGGCTATGTTGCATAGAATGAAACGAGAAATGGCACAGCTTAAGAGCCATAACGACAGGCTATCTTTGGCCAGTGAGGAGCAAGAAAAACTCATCAGAGAACTAAATTCATGGAACAACCAGGAAGGTGAAGGTTCTGGAAGAAAGAGAAAAGGAAGTATCAATTCCTCAGATGAGTCTGAGGAAGATGACGCCACTAAAAAACAGTCTAGAAAAAAGAAGCAATTACAGGGTGAATTCCGGAAAATAAAACCTCCCTCCTATGATGGAGAAAAGGAGGAATATGCTGAGGCATGGCTGCTGAATATGATAAAGTACTTTGAGGTCTATGAATATGAAAGTAATTTAAGAGCCAGATTGGCTATTTACTAGCTGCAAGGTACGTCTACCTTGTGGTGGGAGGAAACAAAAATGGTTCACGCCATTGATGAAAAAACAGTGACTTGGGAAGATTTTCAAGTCAAGTTCAAAAATCGATATCTGAACGAACGCTACTATGATGACAAGGCAAAAGAGTTTCATGAACTCAGATTGGGACAGCTCACCATAGATGAGTTTGTCACCAAGTTCACAAATTTGTTATGATATGTTACTTATATCTTAGAAGAGAAGGCAAAGGTACAGAGATTTCTGAACTATTTTCCTATAGTATGCAAGGAGAAAATAGAGTTCAATAATCCAAAAACAATGGACGAAGTTGTGAGGAAAGTCAGATTATGCTACCAGCAGTTTAGGGGAAATACTGAGCAAGGAAAGAACTGGAAAAACAAAGGTGAATTCAAGGGAAAGAAACATAAACCAACTTATTTGAAGAAATTTGGTAGGAACCATTAGCGAAAGAAATTTAGCAGAATAAGTGAAAATGAAACTGCTCAATCTCAAACTGGTTCAAAACCAAGGAGGGACTGTCCAAGTGTTAAAGTGTCGGGGTTGTGGAGAACCTCATTTGTTGAGGGACTGTCCACATTGAAATATTTAGACAGTGCAAGTATTAAGAGAGGCCACTACAGTAAATGACATAGAAAGGAACATTCCCACTATCAGTGCAGCCTTAGAAAATCAGCAAGAAAAACATCAGTCTACGATGGTTGAGATGGAAGGTATGTTTGCTGACCAATCTGTTACAGTTTTAATAGGTCTGGGTGCATCTTTGAGTTATATTAGTCCGCAGGTAGTAGAAAAATGTAAACTCAAAACAGAAAAGTTTCAGCAGTCTTGGTTGGTCCAGCTAGCCACTAGTACAAAACACAAGATAACTCATAAGTTACCTCAAATGGCCATGAAAAACACTGTTACCGATGAAATAGGTAACTGCATTGTTACCTACTTTTTTTAGTAGCATAAAAAGCACCCGATTTTGAAAAGTGGTGATGCAGAATCACACCTTTTTTTTTGTGCACATTTTTGACACTCTAATATTTTTATTTCTGAAGTATGAATATTTGTTTTAAAATGTTAGTGATTTTCATGCTAATTTTGAAACGTATTGATGCAGCATCAACTTTTTTTTTTTAGAGCAGTGATTTTCATGCTAATTTTGAAATGTATTGATGCAGCGTCAACCTTTTTTTTTTAGAGTGGTGATTTTCATGTTGATAATAAAACACAAAACTTGGATAAAAAAATATATATATAAAAACAATAAAAAAAAAACCAATAAAAATGTAAAAAAAAACAAAATTAACTCGTAAAAATAAAAAATTTAAACAAAAATAAATAAATAAATAAATAAAATATTCGAAAATTATATCAAAAGAAATGACAAAATTTGGAAAAAAAATCACATAATTTAAAGAAAAAAAACAAAAATTAACCAAAAAAATAAAAATAAAAAACTTCGAAAACATTTTTTTCCAAGTTATTAAAAAAAACCATATAACTAAAAAAAAAAAATTTAAATAGAAAATTTAAAAATAATTAAAATTACAAAATTAAGATTTAGATAAAAAAATAGAATACAAAAAAGAAAAAATTAAATTTAAAAATTTAAACTAAAAAAATAATAATAATAAGAAAAAAAAGAAAAATTAACAAAAAAAACAAATTTAAAAAAAAAAGAAGCAAAATTTAAAATTGAAAAAGAAAATTAAAATAAAAAAAAACTATCATTAAAAAACAAAAAAATGAAAAAAACCACATGCAAATAATTAAAAAACAAATATCCATAAATTTACTGTTTTTTTTTTTAAATGAAACAATTTATAAATTTTAAAAATGAAAAACTAAATAAACTAAAAGATTAAAAAAAAAATTAAATTAAATTAAAATTTAATAAATTTAATAAATAAATTTTAAATTTTAAAAGATAATTAATCTAAAATATTAAATTTAAAAACAAAATTAAAAAAAAAAACAAAAAAATTAAAACAAATTAAATTTAAAATAAAAAATTTGAATAAAAAAAAATAATAATAATAATTTTTTGAAATTAAAAAAAAAAGTAAATTAAAAAATTAAAAAATTAAAAAATTAAAAAATTAAAAAATTAAAAAATTAAAAAAAATTAAAAACAAAAAAGAAAAAAATCAAATTAAAAAAAATAAATATTAAAAAATAAAAAATAAAAAATAAAAAAAATATGTTACGAATTAAAACATATTAAAAATTAAAAAAAAAAAAATTTAAAAAAGATAACTAAACAAAACAACAAATAAAAAAAAATTATTAAAAATAAAAAAAAATTAAAAAAAAAAGAAAGATTTTTTTTATCGTGGTAGCGCCGCCAATCGGCCTCCTGCCCAGCGGCCGGCCTCCGCCGCCTCCTAGGCTGGAGGCCGATTCCCGGAATTGCCCTACACTACCCCCTGGGCAGGAGGCCAATTGGTGGCGCCAACATGATCAAAAAATTACTTTTTATTTATTTATTTATTTATTTTTAATTTTTAATATTGTTTTTTTAATTTGATTTTTTTTTTTTAATTTAATTTTTATATTTGAAATTTAATTTGTTTTAATTTTTTTTGTTTTTTAATCATTTTTTAAATTTTCATAACTTTTTTTTTTTATTATTAAATTTTATGTTTAGTTTTTTCATTTAATTTTTTAAAATTTAATAAATTTTGTATTTTTTTTTAATTTATTTGAATTTAATATTTTTTTTATTTTTTAATTTTTTATTATTATCTTTTTAATTACATAAAATATTTATATTTTTATATTTCAATTAAAATTGTGTATTTAAAATTATATATATATATATTTTAATTAAACTTAATATTTTCAAATTAATTTGTTTTTTATTTTATTTTTTATTTAATATATATATATATATATATATATATATATATATATATATATATATATATTATTTTTTTCAATTTTTCAATTTTAATTGATTTTTAAAATTTTTTAACTTTTTATTTTAACAATGTCTTTTTTTTTTTATATATTTAAAATTTAATTTTTATTTCAAAATTTATATGTTTATTCATTTATTTATTAAAATTTAATATTTTTTTTTTAATTTAATGTGTTATTTTAATATTAATTTTTTTTTTAATTTAGTAAAATCTAATATATATTTTTAATTTAAGTTTATATATATATATATATATATATATATATATATATATATATATATATATATATATATTATTTTTGATAATTTAAATTTAATTTATTTTTTAAAATTTCTTTGTTCTTTTAATATGTATTTTTTTTAAATTTAATATTTTTATTGTATTTTATTTTTCATTTTTTATTTTTAATTAATTTTTCATTTCTTTTACTTTTAATTTAAATAATGTTTTTTTTTTTTTAAGTTTTAAATTTCTTAAAATTTAATATATTTCTTTAAATTTAATTTTTTATTTTAAAATTTAATTTTTTAAAATTTAATAAACATTTTCTTTTTCTTTTTTAAATTTAATTTCTATATTTTATTTTTTATAATTTCTTTCTTTTTTTAACTTTTTTTTTTTTTTTAATTTAATATTTTCATTTTGTTTTTATTTTTATTTTTTATTTCTATATATTTTGAAATTTTAATCTTTATTTTTTATTTATTTATTTTTTTTTCTTTTCTTAAATTTTAGGTTTTTTTTAATGTTTGAATTAAAATTTTTATTTTGTTTTTTCCTTTTTTGTTATTCCTATATATTTTTAAATTTTTAGCTTTAAAATGTTTTTATTTTTTAAATTTATTTTTTTCTTAAATGTTAGGTCTTTTTTAATGTTTGAATTTTAAAAATTAAAAAATGTTATTTCTATTTTTAAAAATGTCAAAAATATGACACTAACTTTTTTTTTGTTTTTTTTTTCTATGTATGACTAATTCTATTATGTATAAAATTACTGGTACAAAACTGCCACAGTGTCAGCTTGGTGAGCCTGAACACTGGGCTTGATAAACAAGCTAGTCAAAGAGTTTCTGGACTGCCCTGGATGGGAAACCAGTCCTTTTAACCACAAAGTCTGAACCGCCCTTGAGAGGGAAACTGGTTTTAAGTTCATACAAGCCAAACAAACATGAAAATAAATACTGAAATTAGAAAGCTGCTTTTTCAGCTGAGCTGTAAAGCGTGATAGCCTAAGATTCCTACAGTGACTGAGCAAAAAAACCTGTATAGCTTTGCAGAGGCTATTCATGTGTTGGAGAGGGAGGTTCCTCGATGATCCTGCAAGCGAAAGCGTCACTGCTGTCCTCTTGCCCAGCGTTGAGAGCGCTCTCCCTGCCAGTGCACACCATCTCCATGCAATGCTCATTCTGAGGAAGGGGAGCAGAAGTAGCTGGAGCCGCACAGGGTAAACCAGAGCTCGGATGGGAGAGAGGATTGACAGAACAGGGCGAAGCTAAATTAGGGATTTCTTCACGAAGAGTTACAGTAATAGAAACAGTGAGGGTGGAGCTGTTCGAGGTGCAATCAAACCGGAGCTCAGCTCGCTGGGAAGTTTGCCGAATGGAGGGACGAGCGGGGTGAGGAGAGACAGGAGGGGGAGAAACGCAGGGAGACTCACGAGCTAAGGGAGGGGGGGCGGGAGCATCGACAAAAGCATCACGAGAGGCAAGAGCTTGAGCTCCGTCTTCATCTGTCGAGGTGGAGACAGAGCCATGGCTCAAAGGAGGGCGACGGTGATAGGTATGACCTCGACTGGGTCCACGCCTGCACCGCATGCGTTCGCGGAGACGGGGCATGGTGACAGGCGCTTGACGAGGAGGACTAGGGCAGGAAAGGCGGACAGGAAGTGCAGGGGGGGAGAGTATGGACGGGACACCACAGGGATTAGCGGAAGGAGCCGGAAAAAGACAATTGAGACCACCACCAGAGGGAGAATTGACCCTACACAAAGGACTGTGAGAGAAATGAAACTCCGGAACAGGTTCGAAGCAAGAAAATAAAGAACATCACCGCCCAGTGTTCGTTCTCACACTGGCATATGCATAACCTGGAGAGCAAATCCCTTGCAGAGGAGAAGGAAAACCATCCCAGCCTACCGTGCCATTCGAACTATCTCGAATGTGCTCCATAGCCCAAAGAACCGCCATAATCAAATGCATGGTGAGCAGACCGAGAGAATTTACAGTCGCGCGAGGTGGTGAGTTATGATCGCCATTAATGCAAGTACAGGGAGCCATATGGGCTGCCCATGTAAACGCCATTGGGAACAACACAGGGTGCCACGTCCCAACCAACCCATTAATCATCCGCATCCGGAGTAGCGCGATCTTTGTGCACCTGCATGGTGCAATTCTGTAGCAATTCTTCATCATGGATACTGTGGAGAGGGCCATGAGTAAGAGTGCTAGTGCTTTCCGTTCCAAAATTGGCCAAGAGGTCTACAACTTTGTTGCCTTCCCTCCTAACATGCGTGAAGGAGATAGCCCTGTTAGTAGTTAACCAGTTGTTTAACCTGTTTATTCGAGTAGCCAAACGCCAGTTGTGGGACACCTTTGCTGGGTTGGTACCCCATAGTAGCCGATTAGCTATGTTGATGAGAACTTGAGAATATCCCTCTATTATGACAGGAAGGAAGTTTTAATGTTGGATAAGACAGAGGCCCTGCCAAAGGCCTTCTAATTCAGCCGAGTTATTAGTGTCCCATCCTACAGAACCATAGAAGATGATTTGAATTTCTCCCTTTGAGTTTCTAACAATGCCACCGAAACCTGTTGGACCGGGATTTCCCCTGGAAGCTCCGTCGAAATTTAGTTTGAAGACCCCATCAGGAGGAGGAGACCATTGCATGGGAGGATCGAGGACTTCTCGGTTCCTGTTGGTTAAAGAGATTGCAATTTTGAGATTCCAATTTTGCCAGATGGAGATTTCTTTGGGGTCTTTAGGAAAATCATCTTCCCGCCAGGATTGGAGAGAAAGAGTTTCCTGAAGTTTGTTGCAGATTGAGGACCATAGGGTATCCAGAGAGGAGGCCTGATTTTTGAAAATACGTTTATTTCTTTCTTTCCATAGAGACCAAAACACTAGACTAGGAAGAAGCAGCCAGAGAGCATTGAGAAGGGAGGAATTGTATGGGCGTTTAGTCCAAGAGCGAAGAATATTGGTTATATCTCCCGAGGGTTTGATCCTTTGGCATCGAAAGCTGCATTTTTCCCAAATATTGTTGGCTAAAGGGCAAGACAGCATGAGGTGTTGGGTGTTTTCAGCGTTTTGAAGGCAGTTAGGACATTGAGAAGGGCCGGTGAAACCCCGTTTAACTAAATTGTCCCAGGTAATAATTCTTCTATGACTAAGGAGCCAAAGTAAAGTGGAAATCTTGGGCCAAGAGATCCTGTTCCATATCAAAATCCAGAGAGAATCGCGAGGGAGCGGGATGGGGTGCAACAAAGAGAAGGCCTCTTTCGTTGAGAACGTACCTTTGGTAGAATAACCCCATCTGAGAATGTCTGGCTCCTCCGAGCTTCTAATTTTCCTTCTCTGAAGCTCATGGCTGAGAGCTTCCAAATAAATGCCTTGGGCTTGAGGCGCTATAAGATGAGGAGGTTTCCAGTGCCTGAAACCGTTACTGTTGGAGGACGTCCACTGATGGCAAACTTTGACTGCAGAAGCATTGCTATTGTCTCCTATATTGATTTGAGGATAAGTATCAATAAGCTTTGGGTTTTACTGCCAGGAGTCAGACCAGAACCTTACCGAGTTGCCATTACGAACTTCCCAGAAACTGTGTTGTTGAATGAGCAAATGATGTTGTTTGGCTGCATTCCAAATCAGAGAACCTGATTGCTCAGGAATAAGCCTTTTTAAATTTGTTGGAGATCTGTTATTGGCATATTTGGCTGTCCACAATTTAGCCCAAGGGGTGAGAGGGTTGGAAATCCATTTCCACAAAATGCGAGCAGCCATAACCTCATTGTTGTGCATGGGATCGCGAAGACCGAGACCACCAGCTTCTTTCGGGGTGCAGAAAGTGTTCCAATTAACTAGAGCCCACTTGGGATTACGACCAGAGGAGCCCCAAATAAAGTTGCGTTGCAAGGATTTTATTTGCTTGAGAGCCCATTTTGGGGCTGCCAGAACTGAAAAAAAAGGTAATGGGGCATCGATTGCAGAACAAATTTAACGAGAGTGAGTCTGCTGACCAAGTTGAGAGCTCTGAAGGTCCAAGAGGATAGCCTGGATTCAAGTTTTTCGAGGAGCTTGCTCCAGGAGGAATGCCTGATAGCAGAGTCAATGAGAGGGGCACCCAGGTATTTGTCAGGGAGAGAAGCTATGGAAAACCCAAGGATGCGAGAAATATTACCTTGAGTGAGAGGAGGGGTGTGAAAGAAAAAAATCTGAGATTTAGAATCATTGATGGATAATCCAGAGGCCAGAGAGAAAAGGTTGAGAATGGATTTGAAGGAACGGGCTTCTTGAACTGAGGGATGACCAAAGAGCATATTATCATCCACAAATTTCTGATGGGTAGAGATAGGGGCGCCATGAAGGGAGATACCATGCAAATGGTGAGAACTGACCTCCTTGTGAATTAAACGGCCCAGACCTTCGACCATTAGGACAAAGAGAAAAGGGGAGAGAGGATCCCCCTGCCTAATCCCTCGAGAAGGATAGATAGGGGGAGAAGGAATCCCATTGACAAAAATAGAGAAAGAAGAGGAGGCAATGAGGCTCATAATCCATCTGATCCACATTTGATCAAAACCAAAAACACTTAAAATTTATTGTATGTAATTCCAATTTAGCTTATCAAAGGCTTTGGAGAGATCAATATTGAGAAGCATACCTGGCTTTTTGCAGACTTTTAATGAGTGTATGTTCTCATGATTTAGGATTATGCCATCCAAAATTTGTCATCCTTCCACATATCCAGTTTGTTCTAGAGAGATGAGCAGCGGTAGGAGCGGCTTGAGTCTGTTCGCTATAAATTTAGAGATGACTTTGTAGATCACGTTGCAGAGAGCAATAGGCCTAAATTTTTCCGGGTTGCTGGGCTGTTCTTCCTTGGGTACCAACGCAATGAAAGTGGCATTGAGTGAGGGCAAGAGCCAATGCATGGTTCTTGATTCCTCCACCAGTAGCCAGACTTCATATTTGATGAGATACCAAAAGTGGTGAAAGAAATTGGAAGTAAAGCCATCAGGTCCTGGGGCCTTACCATCCTTGAACTGCGCCATAGCTTCATCCACTTCTTGGGGGGAGACAGGGCGAAGAAGCATTTGGTTATGCTCAGCAGTGACCAAGTTAGGGATGAGCTGCTTGATTTGATCTATAGCTAGTTGTATCTTTATCGGAGGTTCTTGCTGAATGCCCTTAAAGTATTCCACTAGTTCCGGTTCCATATCTTCATGACTCTCCAAACGCTCTCCTTGCTGATTGATGATATGACTGATTTTGTTTTGCATTATGCGCTGAATGGTAGAGCTGTGAAAGAATTGGGTATTTCTTTCGCCTTCCTTTAACCAACGAATTCTTGATTTTTTCCTCCAGAGGATCTCTTCCTGCTTATATCTTTCCTCCAGCTATTTTTGAAGGTCTTGCTCCTTGGAAGAAAGGGAATCTGACCCTCCATTAGTGATGATTTCCTGTTGCACTTCAATCATTTTTTTCTCCAGGATCTTCTTTTCCAGAAATATGTTCCCAAAGATGGTTTTATTCCAATTCTTAATTTCCCTTTAAGGAATTTAAGCTTCTACTGAAACTGGTACATTTTTTAGCCCTTTGGTGGTATAAAACTTCTCCAGGTGGTGTGTATCATTTCTTTAAAGGAAGGATGGGTGAGCCAGAATGCTTCAAATCTGAACGGCTTCTTTAATTGAGACCCTATATTTTTCCATTGTAACAAAATGGGCCAATGATTCGAACCAGCAAAGGGAAGAATTGAGCTTTTGATGTCCCCCCCCATATGTATGGCGTCGTCTGATATTAGTAATCTGTCTTATTTTGAAGCAATTTGCTGACCGCCTGCTCTTCTATTGTTCCAAGTGAATATGCCGTTGGAAAAGGGAGTATCAATGAGCCAGTTATTGTTGATGAAATTTTTGAAGTGAGTACTTTTCGGTTCCAGTCTAGATCTTCCTCCAGTTTTCTCATCCATCCTCGTGATCATATTGAAATCTCCTCCAATGATCCAGAGGGGATGGGATCTGTTCGAATTAAGATGCGCCAAAGTGTTTAAGAGGGCAATCTTGCTGGTTTGCTCTTGAGGGAAATAAACATTGGACAGATGCCCATGTATATTAGTGCCAATAGGATGGAAAGTGGCTTGAATAAGATTGTGCGCTGCATGAAAGTCAGATAGCGCCATGGAATGAGTGTCCCAGGCTATTGCAAGTCCTCCAGAGGCTCCAGAGGCATCCACTGCTACCGAGCTACTGCTAGGCCAAGCCTTTGACAAGATTGTTCCAAGAATTTGACTGTTGCATTTAGTTTCCTGAAGAAAGAGTAGTTGAGGCTTCTCTTTTTGAATCATGTTTTTAATCATCATGTACTTCCCTTGGCTATTAAGCCCTCTTACATTCCAAGACACCAACTTCATGGGGAACTATTTGCGAGAGGTTTGAAGAACCGAGTCAACATGGGATATCGCCCAGATTCCACCAGCATCTCCCCTAGCTTGATGGTTCTCTGCCATTCAGGTTTCCTTCCTCTCTTCCTAGTTTCCTTTAGCACTTTCAGGCTGTCCCAATGGATGCCTGGCTGAATACCCAACTTCTTATGCTGATGTACTTTAATAATGACTTCCTCGAGTGAGTCTATTTGTTGAGGTTGGATCTTGTCAAATTCTTTCCTTTTGCAAGCATCTTCTAGGCCTATGAGGTCCAGTTACCCTAGATTGAAGCTCTCTGAATCGTCCTCCATGAGGGTGGGCTGCTAATTTTCTGACAAATCTTTACCTTCCTGACTAGGGTTGGTGGAAAGCCCGTCCAAGCCCATGAGATTGGGATCCCAAGACACCTGCTTTTGCTTTGAGGAGGGGTCGAAATTTGAGAGGGAAACCGTTTGCGGAGCAACCTGAGAGGGCCCAGAGGTAGAAGGGTTGGGCTGAGTCGAGGAGGGGTCAGAAGGAGCAGAGGGGTTGGGGGCAATAGGGGTGTTATCACTTTGCGGGTCGGAATGGTCAAGGACGACGAAGCTGTTGCTGGTAGAGGGGGCAGTAGTAGAAGAGCTTGGTTTTTTCCCGGACTCGGTGGATTTCTTGTTATTTCTTCTTCTGGAAGGAACTTTGGTGAACCCATCTGCTTCCTCCTTGTCTCCATTATCTTGACTCCTGGTTTGTGCAGTTAGAGGGAAATCCCTAAAGAGATGCCCATGTGCATGGCACCTTCTACAACGAAAAGGGACATGTTCATAATCTAACGGTTGAATCCATTCATAATCATCATGAAATAGACTTACCGCATCTGGTAGTGCTATATCCAGCTGCATATAGACACAGATGCGAGCATAGGAGGTGTACCTTCTTAGCTTAGTTTCTTCTTCTATTTTTATGAATTCGCCTAATCCTTTTCCAATCGCTTGAAGAGAATCCTCATCCCAATATTCAAGAGGCAGTGAGTACAGACGTATCCATACCGGTGCCCAGTTGAAGTTTTCTTGGTCTGGGTTGAATCTTTCTATCCAGTTTCGAAGGTATAACCCTACCGAGTTAAAGAAATAAGGGCCCCCATCTATAACCGTGTTTCTGTCCTCAATGCAGTTAAAATCAGTTGTGAAGAAGCCTTTTGGTCCCAGTTGCAGAGTAACATGTCCCTTGGGCTTCCATTTGGACGTGATCCAACCTTGTAAGTCTTTTTCAGTTGGCCAAAACCCAATAAATTTCCCAATGAGTGCATGATCTCTCATATATTGAATTCTGGCATTAATCCGAAGACTTGGAAGGTCAATTTTGGGTCTATCTGGAGCTATAGGCTTGCAGGTCGATGACGTAACCTGTGGCTTTTCTGTATGTGTTTCAAATACTGACGTCTCAGTCGTTGCAGTCTCCTGCGGAGTAGCAGAGTCTTTTTCCCCAAATCGGGTTCTCCTTCTTTCGCGTTGTCATTGGCAGGGGGAGGCTGACCGCGCCCCCCCCCCCCCCCATCTTCGGTGCCATACCTATGTTCAGCTCTTTGCTGTTTGAGTGAGGGAGCGTCGTCAGAACCTTGCAGAGATGCAGAGGATGTTAGGGTTTCGGCAGAGCATGAAAGCTAGGGTTTTCGATAGAATCCGACCATAATTTTTTTTTTTTGTTATTCCAGCATCTTTGAGGGTGTTTTTTCAATCCTTTTTTCAGGAAACAATTTTTTTTTAAGGATAATTTTATAAAATGTTGAAATTTGACCTTCAAAAAAAACCAAGTGCATTCTGGAATACACTTTTTTTGTTTTTGGGGTGTTTTTTCATGTTTTTAAAGTCTTTTTGGGCTAGAGTTCCCGTTTTGAGGTCAGGTTACCTATTTCATCGGTAATAGTGTTGAAGTTTAATGATTATCAGACAGAAGTGAATTTAAACATTTTTCCATTAGGTTCCTAAGATATACTGATAGGAAAGGACTGGTTAGAAAAGAAAAAGGGCATGATGAATTGTTGGGATAAAACATTACATTGCATTGATATAGAGGGAAAACCATTCATAGTCAAAGGTAAACCGAAACCCATCTCTATGAGGTAGATCTCAGCCCTTCAATAAAAAATAACTGCAAGAAAGGGGTATCAAGTATATGCTGTACATGATGAGGAATTAGAACAACAACCAGAGAAAAACTTGTTAGACACTTTACCAGTAATATGAAAATTTAAAGAAATATTCTCGGATGAGATTCCTCATCTTCCTCCCAAGAGAGAAATCGATTTTACAATTTATTTAGTGCCTGGGGCAACTCCAGTTTCTAGAGCCCCTTACCGAATGAGCCCCCCTGAGTTAATGGAGTTAAAAATGCAATTACAAGAATTACTGGACAAAGGATACATCAGACCGAGTGTATCTCCTTCGGGAGCACCTATTCTATTTGTGGAAAATAAGGATGGTACCTTTTGAATGTGCATTGACTATCGTCAACTAAATAAGTTGACTATCAAAAACAGGTATCCGTTACCCCAAATAGATGACCTCTTTGATCAAGTTAGAGGAGCCTCTGTGTTTTCAAAAATTGATTCAAGGACAGGTTATCACCAGTTGAGAATTAAAGGGGAAGATATCAGCAAAACAACATTTCGAACCCAATATGGAAACTATGAATTTGTAGTCCTATCATTTGGGTTGACAAGTGCACCTGCCACTTTTATGTGCTTAATGAGGAGTGTCTTGAATAAATACTTAGATAAATTTGTACTAGTATTTATTGACGACATTTTAATATATTCAAAAAGGGAGGCAGAGCATAAATAACACCTTAGAATCGTATTAAAGACTCTTAAGGAGAATCACTTGTATGCCAAGTTTATCAAATTTGAATTTTATAAGGATAAAATCCAATATTTGGGGCATATAATTTCAGAACAAGGATTGGCTGTCGACCCTGAGAAGATAAATTCTATTAGAGAATGGCTTGTACCTACTGATGCATTAAGATCTTTTATGGGGATTTCGGGGTACTACAGAAGGTTTGTAGAAATATTTTCCGCTTTAGCTTATCCCATAACTTCATTGCAAGGAAAGGTACAAAATTTGAATGGATAGAAAAATGCCAGAATAGCTTTGAACAACTAAAATTAAAACTTACTACAACACCTATTCTGAAGATTGTAGATCATGATAAGGAGTTTGTGGTATGTACTGATGCGTGTGGAGAGGGATTAGGAGGAGTATTATTGCAAGAAAATTCTGTTATTTCTTATGAATCTAGAAAAATTGAGAAACATGAACAGAATTACACTGTGTATGATCTTGAGTTAGCTTTTATAATTCATGCACTCAAGATGTGGTGACACTATCGTAGAGAAGAAATTTATTTTGATGACAGATCACATCAGCCTAAAGTATTTATTCACTCAAACAGATTTGAATGCTAGACAAACCAGATGGCTATCTTTTTTTAGTAAATTTGATATGGAAATAAAACATGTCAAAGGAAAAGAAAACAAAATTGGTAATGCGCTAAGAAGAAATGCTTGCCAAAACATAAGCAACATTGGGAGTAATTCCAACTTTGACTTAGAAGGATTAGTTAAAAAGGTAGCAGATCAAGATCCAAGCTATAGAAAACTGGAAATTCAAATGTTGGAAAAGGAAATGAAAGGGTATACACAAAATCAGAAGGGACTGATTTGTTATAGAGAAATATTGTACATCCCTAATGTAGACTCTTTGAAAAAGGAAATTCTAGATGAATATCATAAACAACCTTATTCTGGACATCCTAGATATCAGAAACTACTCACAGCTTTGAAAAAGAAGTTGTTTTGGCCAGCAATGAAAAAGGATGTAGCAAGCTACCTAGCCAGATGCATGGAATGTTAACTGGTAAAAGTTGAACATCAACATCTAGCTGGACTGCTAAATCCTTTACCAATTGCAGAATGGAAATGGGAAACTATTTCTATGGACTTTACAACTGGGTTACGAAGAACCAAATATCAACATGACTCGGTGATGGTAGTGGTAGACACCTTGACGAAGGCTGCACATTTCATACCTGTTAAATCTACCTTTGGAACAGCCCAAGTATAAAATGTGTTCATGAAAGAGATCGTAAGGCTACGTGGGGTCCCTAAAATGATTATTTCTAATAGAGATGCCAAGTTCACTGCAGCCTTTTGGAAAAAAATTTTTGGGGGCATGGGTACCAAATTAAACTTTAGTACTGCCTATCACCCTCAAACGAATGGTAAAACCAAGAGAACAAATCAAATTCTTGAAGATATGCCAAGGATGTATGTGATGTATAGGCCAACTAAATGGGAAGACTATATACATTTAGTAGAATTTTCCTATAATAACAGCTATCAAGATTCCATGAAAATGATTCCATTTGAAGCACTCTATGGAAGGAAATGTCACACTCCTTTAAGCTGGAGAAAACCTGAAGATAAATTAGTGCTTGGGCTAGACACTTTGCCAGAAATGGAAAAAATTGTTAAACAAATTCAAAAAAATATCAAGACAACTCAGTATTGGTAGAAAAGCTATGCAGAAAAGGAGAGAGTACACCGAGAGTTCAGTGTGGGTGATCATGTATATCTACGGATTAAGCCCAAGAAGAGCACTTTGTACACTGGTAGCTATGAAAAATTAGCTCTTAGATACTATGGATCGTTTGAAATACTGGAAAGGGTGGGACCAGTGGCTTATAAAGTGGTGTTACCCATGCATGTTAAATTTCATGATGTGTTTTATGTTTCGTTATTGAAAAAATGTGTACATGATTTTGCTCACGTTATTGTTTGGAATGTGATTCAGGTGGAACCAGAAGGGGAATTCCTTCCCGAGCCGCTTCAAACCTTGGAGCAGGAAGAAATTGAACTAAGGAGCCAGACAGTAGCCAGAGTAAAAGTGAAATGGAAGCACTTTACTGCTGAAGAAGCTACTTGGGAAAGAGAAACTGAAATGATGGAAAAGTACCGATCACTGTTTTCAAAGTAAACTGTTAAAGTTTTTTTGTCAACATCGAGGATGTTGTTTGTTTTTAGAGGGGGAATGTGTAACACCCCAAATTGCTATGCTTTTTAGTTTGACATTTGAACAGATCCAAAGGGAAAGTGGACCCCAATGGAGAAACAATGTGTGGATTTATTTAAATATTTATCAATAAATATAAATGGAATAATTATGTGTGCAATATGACTAGATTGAGATGGAGATCCAAAACCTTGATCCATGAGGATATGGATAAGGTTAGAATTTCCCAAAACCTTTCAGAAAAACCTTGAAATGCATATTACTAAATTAGATTGGGAGAGAAAAAATATAATTTTCCCAATGAAGGGGAAAGTAATTGGGAAGAGGAAGAAAAGTTGTAAAAGTGGAAATACAAATTTAAAATACCTCATTGAGGGAAGCCTAGGCAAAAATAGGAATAAAGCATCCTGGAATTTCTGGATGCATAAATTAGAAATAGGCTTGGGAAAGCACTGCTTAAGTAAGTTGTTTTAGGACAAACAAAGACTTGTTTGTCACTGGAAGCAGGGATCTCAGCTCCGGGGTGAGTTAAGGAGATAGAAATCTAAGGTTGGGAGGACCAGTAATCTGAATTGGTATGCACCCACAACTAAACTAATTTATAGTTACATGAAAGTTCTCATGGTTAATTAGAGTGTTTTTTTAATGAGTGATTTAAATTATGGTATGTTGAAATTATTGATACCCATACATTTAACAGACTTAAATGAAGTAGCGATACTTCATATCTGTATGGTTTTATGGGCATAATCTGATGAGATCCATCTACTAGAATGTCTAAACCAATCACCGGTTTAAATCTGGAGATCAGTATCTCAGAGAGAAGATATTACTTTTATGTAGTGAAAGAGAATAATATTATTACTATGCTTAGATATGAGAAAAATACATTAGCATGTAGACTAGAAAATTTTACCTGTAAGATAATGTTGATCTATTCTACTTATTTTTGTGCTATGATAATGATTAGCAGGAAATACAGTGTCAAGAAAGTTGACTTTAAATAAGAAACTTAATATAGTAGAAAAGAATCTATGACGTAAGACAGAGAAAATAAAACAAAAAGACTAGCACTGCATTTAACATGTAGAATTTAAACACATATGTAGAATAGAAAGAATAAGTGTTAAAAACAGATAAATATTCCATATGACTACATCATAATTTCTGTAGTTATATTATATTCTGAGTTATAGTACTGTTATAAAATATGTTCCTAAATACTAGCTTACTATACAAAAATAATTTGAAACTGCATTAGAAAATTGGTTGTATTAATTACTGGGAAAAACAATAAAAGAATTTTTATATGACACATTCAGTTGATGCTTATTGAGAAAAATCACAATTATATTACTATGAAAAAAGTTTTGTATCTTGCTTCTGAATAGAATGAAAAATGAGGAAAATTTAAATATTCGACATGCAATTTCAATTTAAGCTCAGGTTACTTTTTCCGACAGTACATAAATGGGTTCTGCTATAATATTGTATATTCACACAGAAATTGTAATATTAAACCCAAAAGGGTATTTTATGAAAGAAAGTGACAATTTTTATATTTTATCTTAGAAGAAAAGAGAGAGGTAAATATATAAATTCCACATACAGAAATAAGAAAAGGAGATAAAATTACTAAATTGGCTACCAGAATAAAATAAACAACCATTTATATATTTATGTGACTTCAACTGAAATATAAAGAAAAAAATATAATACACTGTTGTGGCAGCATAGGAAACCAACCGGAACATTAAATAGTCTGTGAATAAATTTTCACAAGTATGAAAACTGAAGTTAATCGATTAATATCCCACAGTCCTGTTTTGAGAAGCTTTGAGAAAGAAGTTGATTTTCAATTATTACAATATAAACTGGAAAGAAGAAACCAAGTAAAGAAAAATCCTTAAGGCATCTATTAATCTTGACAATTTATATAGGCCATTTCCATCGAAGGCTAAAGGTAGCGGAGGTAATATGTTTACTGACCTATACATACATACATATGCGTAAACCAGAAGTTAGAATCGATGTTGTACTTTAAGTAGCAACTGGGGTTAAAAATGACCAAGTGAAAGACTACCCGGAAGCAGAAAAATTATAGATTACAAAACTGGGACTATGAGATTCTGAAGAGTATAAACGAATTTTGAAATCGAAATTTAAGTTTTAGTTACCTCATAGAATTCTGCAAAACATCTACTCAGCTGATAGGAAAAAATGAAAACCCATTGTTAAAAATATTAATACAGGAGACAAATTACAGGAGTAATAAATGTTGAAGGTGAAAAACATAGAGAATGTTAACCGTCGCCCTTACCTGAGGAACTTTGATGACCCTCGTCACTGGGTCGAGTTGGTGAATTTTTTTAACAAAATGCATAGCTCATGAGAAACGGATGAGTATAACTCAAAGTATTCCACAGGTATTGTAGAAGAGTCCTTACTGGGTCAGGAGAGAAATCACGAGACAAAAATTTGTGGATTCTTCCCAAATTCCATCGATTTCATGCATCTATGAAACCTGTGGAAGCTAGTCTCGTGGAAATAAAATTTGAAAGGTAAGCCATGTAGAATATAAAAGGTTTAATTGAGAAAGTTCTCCAATACAAACAAAAATCTTAAATATTGATACACCATTTGCATACTAACCCTAAGCCTCATAGACTATATAAATCGAAATGGTAGGAGTAATCACAAGAAAGGTGAATTTATAGTTGCTATTTAGGTTCGAATAATATTAAATATATCTTATAAATGGTGAAATAAATCAAGAAACAAAATACAATTAGAATTATTCATATGAAGTAAATGAAAATGACTGAACCGAGAATTCCTTTTCCAGCGTCATTCCTAGTTAATAAATAAGATTTCAGTTTAATAAGAGAAAGTAGAAGATTTCAATAGACCACACTGTGAACCTAAAATCGATTGCAATTATAAATTAAAAAATGGGTTTTATGGAGCGATAGAACAGTGATATATGCTTACCTGTGACTTAGTGAGTGGATGCATGAAGTAGGAACCGACACAACTGAAGAAATCCATCTTTCATCTACAGGAGCGAAATATAGAGACAAAATTCCCTTGCAGTAAAATGAATCGAGAAATGGTGAATATGGCAAAGCATGATTTTAATAGAAACTGAAATGAAAAAACCCTAACTCGTTCCAACCTTACACTTGGCAGTCATCCACCGGTTCTCCCTCAGATTGAGGATACGCTCTGGAGATTTGACAAATATCTATTACTATTAAACGATAAATGTACAATTACAGTTGAGAGAGTTAAAATGATGGTCAGATCCGTAGTATGGAGCAATAAAATATGTTTGTTTATGTGGCCCGATGAATGATTTGGAAATCATATTTTTATCGCCTGTAATAGCGTGGAAAGTAGATAAAACACCTCATTAATGATTGTCAGTGGACATAAACATTTTAAAACAATAGAACTCAAATTAAGTGTATCATTGAGTCAAATTAATAGGTTAGGTGAAGTTAGACCGTAGCTCTTGACGTTAAGTGTAAATTGAATCAAACGTAAACGGTTGGGTCATACTTTGGAACCCTCGTGGAAAATCATTATTATATGACACTGTAGAGTTATATTAAATTTAACGTAAGGCCTAGAGGAGGAATCGATTAATAAGACTTACGGGGTAGACAGGGATTAAAATAAAGGAGTATGCCTTAAGAGAAATTGTGGGTCAAATAAATTATAGAAAATATATATGAACTATCTCGATGAAGGTATAGAGAGTCATGGGAGAAGAGAGAATGATTATAAGAAAAGGTATATGAAATAGGCATAAGATCTTATACGTATATTTAAATGGATTTCATGTAGATTTACATTCACCATTTAAGTAGAAATATATGTATATTAATTGATAATATAAAAAGGGCCTTATTGTAGTTAAAACTAGTAATTATTAAGTGGAAATATAAAAAGGGCCTTATTGTTGATTAGAACTAGTGATTAATTAAATGAAAAGTGTTGGTGTCCCGTGTTTTGATAGTTTGGAAAATCAAAAGACAAGGCAACATCAGAACCAATCTTTAGAGTTCCAGGATCTAGTCCTCCTGTTCTCAGAGAGGGATCTCTCAAATATTTGTTTGCAATGGTTTATCTTGTGTGCTTTGAGTATGGATTTTAGACTAGTTATAAAGTGCAGATGTTTGTTTTGTTGGGTTGAGTTTAATACAGCAGAACATGAAAGGTCTAATAAAGATAGACAGAAAGAGGAAATATCTGGTTCATTGGGCAATGGAGTCAAAATCAGGTCATGACAAACTCTTCAAGAGATATGGGATATCAAAGGGAAAATCTAACTTGGCGACAGGATCCTTTTGTTTTTTGAATGAAGTGAACATTAATGATTTGGAAAGAGAAGTTTAATTCTCAACAAGGGGAACTTGAAGAACAGAACTTAACAATAAATAAATATTTGATAGACAGGGCTAACCATAAATTCTACAAACATTCTTTAAGCAAATAACGACTTCAAGACAACTTTTAAAATGAAATCTAAGATTCGGGGAACACCCTATTTCCTCAAAGATTTTATTTTAAAGGACTTAGAAAACATAAAAAATTCACTGATAATCACAGTCATAGAAGAGGGAACACCTAAATAACATCTATTCTTACAACTATAAAGACCTTCGAAACAATTGTTCAAGCAATAGCAAAGGGCAAGATCAAAACCGACCTCTCTGGTTAACTTAAAACAATGGTACTTCAAAGGGAGACTTCAATAATAGCTTTCAAGTGATGGCAGACAAGCAGGGAAAACCATAAATCATGCTGAAACCAACTATTTGAGTTATTATAGAAATAAACAAGCATGAAGACTAAAGAGAGAGATTAAAGACTCTAAAATACTTCAGCAGAAGAAAACATAAAACAGTGAAGGATGAACAAGTCTAAGGTGCTTCTAGGAGTCATGTCTTAGCCTAAAAATTTCAACCTACTGTAGTAAGAATTTATGAAACATAATGGAAACAAGGGAAAAACATAGAACAAATTCATAATAATTCACCAACAGCCAAGCTCATGGATCCAATGATAGAGCCTTCTCAGGAACAGACATGCAACAACATTATCAAGACATCCGAGACTTCAATTTTCTTTTCAACTTCAACAGACTTGTATATTTATTCAGAGATTTTTAGTGTTACAACTTGTGATCAAACAACAACCAACCAACACTCACTCATCTTCTGCTGTAGTATATATAGAAGGATAAGGAGGTGAGATCTGATAAAAGATCTTAATTACAATTAATACAGAATTAAATGGCTCATGGGCCCTTGAGGGGTTCAATGAGGAGTTTCACATACATATCCTTTGTATTAAATGATTTTCATAATGATTTCAATGTCGGTAGGAGTTTTGTTGACCTTTGAGGCATTGTGTGGTGACGAAGTAACTCTACAAATATTCTTTGCATTGAAGTTCCTGGCAGAAGTAACTTCTTCGGCTATGTCGAGGCAAAAATCTGATCTTGCTCAATAAATTTGGCTCCTGTTAGAATAATTTGAGGCACAGGTGGTGCTTTAGTCACTGGGAGGAATCAATTTGCCTCCATTCGTGGCGGTGGATGGTTTCTTGTCGGTGAAACCTTTTGGATTTGCTTTGAACTATGTTTTAACCCGGGGATTAGGTTTATAATGATCATTTTGGGGCATAATCCTTGTAAATAGTCCATTAATCCTTTGATCTTGATAATTTCCTAGTCTTCAGCGCTGATACTCTTTCTCTGTGCTTAATCCATGTTTGCTTGCTATTGCGCAGGGCTGCCCAGGGTTTGTAATGTATCAATGTTTCATGAAACATTGATAGATGTGAATTTTGAACCCGGTGGTCGATTTCCTTTGATAAATCGAAAGCATGAGATTCGTCACCCTCTTCTCTCGAATTTCCTTCATTCATAATAAAAAACCTTCAAAAACCTGCAAAATAGAAACAAAACATTATAAAATCCTGCTTTTATGGGTTTTACTGCATTGGAATGCGCAGAGGGAGCGTGGCCGTTGGATGGCATCATCCAATGGTCCAGATTTATCGGGAGTGATCGTGGCATGGACGGAGGAGAGAATAAGTCCAAGCCGTCGATCTGCAGAGATCGACAGTCGAGATTGGGCAATGGAAAGTCAGCGGCGGAGAATTGTTGACCGGGCGACAGAATCTTTCAATGAAATATGGACCGTCGATCTGCAGATCAGATCGACGGCGAAGATTGTTTTTCTACTGCACAAAGGTTGGTTGATCACGCGGGCACTTTGGTTAACCATCAGACACTTTCGAAGAGCGATGGTCGTTAGATGAGGGGGCCCAGATCGAATGACGGAGATTTATTTCGCTGGGCATCCTGGTCCGGTATTTAACGCGCGATGGACGACGGTTGCACGGAGGTTTCCAAAAAGTACAAGTGACATGTGTCAACCGTTGAATGGAATCGCTGGCCGTCGGAAAAAACCGCCTTCTGCTGAAAAGTGGTGCGAAAGAAACCACACGGTTTTGGGAAAACAACGCACGGACAGGGGGGGGCCACGGGGAGGCGCACTTCGCACCGTTAGATCTGTGAGTTGGATGAATGGCTGTGATACGTTTGCGCGACGGGTCCACTCATTTTAAAATAAAAACACGTGACTTGATTTTTCACGTTAAAACTTTGGAGATGTGGGTTTTCAAACTTTACAAAAGAAAAATAAGACCGGTAATGGATTTATTCATGGTTTATCGCCAGATTACTTAGCGACCAGTTCTGGCGCCAGGACACATGGACGGAGAGAGGGTTAGGGATTTAGCGAAAAGGGCTAAAGTCTGAAACATAGAAAATATGTGTTTTTTATGGCTTTTTCAAAGGAGATAAAGGTTCTGATAAGGCTAAGAAGGGGGTCCTAGACCTTACAAAATGGATTTTATGAAATGGAAAGGGGAGAAAATATGAAATTATAGGATTTTCATGGGAGATGGAGGGGTAGAAAAATGAGGTTAGTTTTGGAAGAAAGGAAGGGGAAAATGATGTTTGCAGCAGTATTTGGCTTTGGAAATCAGCAGGATTTCTGAGTTCTGAAGGGAAACAGTAGTGAATATTATCCAAGGATAGGATATTATTAAAAGTCTTCAAGTATCAGCAATTTTAGTAATGAAATTGTTTCTTGAAGGCTATCCAACATCATTTAGCCACCATCTAATATGACAAAATTTTATGGGTGGCTAACAAAAAGAAAATGACGGGATATAATATACAGGTATTTAAAAAAAAAAAAAACTATGTTGATAAATGAGCGGCATTACAGTAATATGGGTTATTACTTATGATAAGTACATTTTACCCTCTGTCCTGCAAAGATCAAGAGCTAAGAGTGGGTCGCATGGAAATCTACCTTAACCTTCCAACTACAAATTTTGTGTAATTTCTTCTTCAATTCATAAATTTTTCTTATTTTATTCTTCTCAAATGGACTAGATATTTTCTCTTTTTGGATGACTTGTCTTGGAACCTCAAGATGCCTCGTTTGATTTGATCCTAATGAAAAATTGGACTAAAATATTTTTTCCCTGTTTCCATTAACTGTAATCCGAGGAATTATTGTAGGATGTTTAGTTTTTTAGTTTGGTTTGGAATCCTAGGATGGATTTAATAATTTTTTTGATTGTTCAGTCTTGAAGTAGTATCATGATGATGTATAATGTTACATCCAAGAAGCTGCTACTATGATCTATATAATTTTAGTTATTTTTCTGCCTATCGTAGGATAGTCTTGGTGTATTTGGATCAACTATATTTGAAATTTGGACTTTGTAATAGCCCTGGTGAAAATTCTCTATAATAAAAGTTGAAAATAATAGCCATGGTTGATGGGACACTTATTATAAGTTGAATGTTTGGAAAAAATCCTAGTGCGAGTGTTCACATGGTTTATTATGCTAAGGAAATTGACAAAGGCTATGGCTAAGGCCTGTACCAAGTACATAATTCCCATTAGACTCAAAATGAATTCAAATAAACTCAAATCATACCTCATTGGTAGCTTGTAAACAAGGTACACTTGCAATCTTGTTCACTTCCTATCACAACAAGTAAAGTTAGCTATTTGATCAACCATCATGTATAAACATATCACACCTAGTTAGCTCAAAACACAACCATCATAGATCAAAATCATGAATCACATAAAATCACCATAAATCATAATCATAAATCACAAGTAACCATCATAATTTAGAATTGTAGATCACATGCACAACAAGTCCGGAATAAAATACCAATACTTATCCTTCATCGATTCTTACTTTTGCCTTTGTTATTTTGTACACACACTGCATTATTTTCCACACCTGAAAAACACCCAGTTCCCTTGCTTCTCTTCAATCACATACACATACACATAGTGTACATCAAAACACATACGTCCACAGGCAACATACAACACTGCCCAATACATACACCCATACCACCATAAAACACATACACCTACACCTGGTGTACAATACAACACAATACATACATCTACACCGAGATACATCACATACACCTACACCAGGTGTACAATACAACATAACACATACACCTACATCTGGTGTATAGCACAATGAATACACATGTCATGATAGCATGAATACACAATTCACATTCATAATATTTCACTCACCCAAAACAACATGTACCACATGCACACTACCACGTATGCACAAGACAACATGTACGACATGCACACAATACCACATGTACAACAATACCATATGCATGACATGTACACAGTACCACTTGTACACAACACTACCTTCACAACATGCGCACAACATCACATGTACGCAATGCCACGTGTAGGATGTGCACATAATTCCAAATGTACATAGCACCATATGTACAACACACACCCAACACCATATGTACATAGCACTGCATATAAAACATCTAAATTGCACCATATGTAAATAACATCGCATATGTAGCCAGCACACAACACCATATGCACACAACATGACATATCCAATATGCGAACAATACGATATGTGCACAACATCGCATATTCAACATGTACATATAACCATGTATACTTAGCATTGCATATGCAATATACACAAAAAACCATATACACAACAGACATACAACATCATATGTACACAATACTACATATCTTACATGTACACATCATCGTAGGTATAATCACTGAATATAAAACTTGTGTAACGTATACACAACAATAGTATAGCACATCCATATATCAAACACTCACCCCACAAGCAATATTTCTTCTAGTGTATTTCCACTTTTCATGCCTATCCTAGCATGACGTAGATCACACTAATTTCACTTCGTTGATGTACCTCTCATCATTACATGTCCATAACATAAATATAGGCATAGCATAAGCATATAGCATGAATTAATGTCCACATGATATTAACCTCATAGATATTTTAGGGTTACTCTTCCCACTTTATTCCTCATAATACCAAGAACCTCTTCATGCCATTCACATGGATAAGAAATCAAGAACGATCCTTGAAAACCTTGTCCTACAGTGACATAGATACATAGATACATACATATATATAACCATTAGTGTAAAAAAATCATGATCTTGTCAGAAAATGACACACATACACACACACACAAATATATATATATATATATATAAACATTTGGCATCAAAACACCATGATCTATGATGACCCTGTTAGACACAAAATCCATAATGACATACATGTATACATATATAAACACCAACATATTCATGATCATATCATAATTATGAGATATCATAAGGTAAGGGTTCAAAGAACAACTGCTTATAGTGCACGACATGCATAACATTGAGAATGACAATTCCAAACTTAGCCAAGGCATCAAAATCCTTAAATCCCTTTACTTAACCTTACATGATTACATTTCTCATGACTTTACTACTACTATCCATTTACCACAATGGACCAAACCAATCCAACCGAATGTCATACTCTTACCTTCCATTGTGCTTACTCATGCACCGAGCTTCATCCGAGCCTTACAGTACCTCTTCGATTTCATCCAACTCTCCCTGAGCTCCATTACTTTCCTCTTTCCCCAAAAAATCCCCAAGACACTCAAATCATTAAAGGCAATAATAATAGCAAGTAAGAATAATACCATGAAAAACCAAACGCAATATGACACCACAAGAAAGTGGTATGTCCATGCACTAGACGCAATTAAGACCACAAACCAAGTGCAACAAATCAGAACAGAACAAACACACAAGACTAGTAAGAAGCACCATGAATAAATCCCCATGGTTTCCAATACTTCCAAAGGAAAGATGAACCTAATCCTTATTTAATATTTCATGGCATTCTCTTGCCATATAATCCCTTGCATCATACCACCATAAACACATAACTATCATGGTACAATATAAAAATTCAATAAACTAGTTACGTTACCTTGGTATATCAAGCACACTGCCTTGTATCTGAACAAATACATATATCATCTCTCAAGGGACTCCAATCCCTTGAAGAATCTAGCCATAACTAGAAACTAATTTTTATACGAGTCAAATACATGTTCATAAATATATCACATATCCATGTAATGCCATCCAAGATTAAGGTTAAGAAGACTTCCTGTATGCAAATAACTCATTCATTTGGAATTAGGGTTTCCAAAGATAGAGAAAGGAATTCTTACCCAATTCCTTTATTTTACCATTTACCTTGTTGCAATAGAGTCCTATTATGTATTTCCATATCACCGATATGTTATTTATATAAAAACATTAACTATTACCATTTCATGCTAATAACAAGCATGTTGCCATGCAACTGTTCATACATGTCAATCACATGTTCTAAATATCAAGACATCATATCTATTAACTAAAATCAGTTTCTACGAAGACTAACAACCATGTCATAATAAACTAATATTTAATATTGATGCAGGGGCATCTGAGCACCCTTGAATTAAGGATGGAACTCGAAGCTGAAAGAGAGAAAATGCGGACAGGCATTGGCAAAATACGGAAAAATTTGTTAAAACATATTCTAAATTGGCTAGAATGATAAGGGTTAATTAAATTATAATTATCCGTCATTTATGTAATGAAATACTTATGATAAATCTGTTGAGATATTTCAGGAGAAATATTGTGGATCTTAACTGATTCTGTTGAGCAGTTCGGGAGAGATTTGTGGATCTTAACCGATTCACAACCTCTTGTAAAAATATATAAACAGAGAGTCGGTAATGCGTATGGAGAGGAGGGAGCGAGCACAATGTAGTTGCAAGAGAATGCGTGACTAAGGCTAAAATGCCTTAGATTATAATCCAGCTTTGTATATATATAATAGAATTATGGTTATGTGGATTTTTGTGTTGATTTGTGATTTATTAATAGTTTTGTTTACAAATTCATCTATCACTGTAAAGATCGATGACGATCTAATGTCAGCATCATATTAGTGAATATTTTTTTGGTTTATCTAAATAAATTATTATGTTCCGATTCATATGATGGTTCGGAAATGTGAGTCTATTTGATATGGAAGATTTAAATAGTGACAGGTTTACATACAGTTGAATGGAGATGGAGCTGTTCGGCACTGTGGAAAAAATTCAGAGAATTCGAATAAATTTTGTGTATCTTTTGTTTGATATTGGGAGTGATAATCGATCTCTGTTTATTGAGTTAAGAATGCAGAGTGAAGGACTCCGAAATAAGCAGAGATTAAGCGAAAAACTAGCGAGAAATCCACGTTTGAATGCATTTGGATAGCAGTTAAAGATTGGTGGTTTTTCAAGATCAAACCACTAATATCGCACAGATTTGGGGTGTGATTGGTTTTCCTGAGATTGAATGCGATAGTATTGAGAGTTTGACGTGTGGCATAAATGGTATTTGAAAGTGCATCTTTGTGATGCGATAGTCGTCGATTCCTCGTGTTGGAATGCGATGAAAAATCGACCATCTGATAAAGGGAGAGTTGATATGGGTTTAAAAGACTTGGTGTGTTAAATTTAATCGTGCGATGACCATCGGATCATCAAGCTGGAGCACGCGAGTAGATTGATGGTTGGATTACAAACAGAGTTGCACGAGCGTAAAGTATGTGGGGTTGAGTAATCAGTTCATCGGTAGGATTTGGTAAGCCTAAACTTAATGCTGGGTTTAATGATTTCCATAATGGTATATGAAATTGTGTGACCAATGGTTAAGCTTTGAAAATTAAATGATATGTGCTGCGAACCAATATTAAATGTGTGGTGGCTTATGTTTTGAACGAAGGTCGAAATTTGTGTTAATGAAATGCTGGGTTGTAGGACCGAGAGTCCTTATTATTGTTGGCATCTTCGGTAAATTTAAACCAAAGTATGACTTAATGAATCATGAATCAAATATACCTTGGGTTCAAGTTTGAATTTAGTTTTAAATGAAATATCGAATATGGGTTCGATATTCATGAGATGAATTATTATATGGTTTTGACCATAAGTTTTATGATAAGCATTCAATCCGAGATACAGAAAGCTTCCACATATGAAAGTTGAAAGTATGGTTTTATAACCATTGTTTAAGGAGTAGAAATTATGTTTATAAAGTGTGATTGTTCCCATGATTATAAGATATTAAATAAAATATTTGAGACACAGGTAGCTTCCGCATATTGGGAAAAGTTTCCAGATTTAGAACATAAATTGGGAAATGCATTCTACATGCATAGAGAGTCGAGATTGTGGGTTTTGGTTGCGTATCCTATTCATCAAGTGGTATCAGAGCAGGAAAATATTTCCTGCGGAAAGGATTTTTTGCGCGCGAAGGAAGAGGAGGTACATTTTTGCGAAGATTTATAAAGCTTGTGATTTTTTATGTTTTGTGAAGGTAGGAGTAGAGGAAGGTGAGAAAATTGCAACAACCTAGAGAAGGAGTGCTCAAATTTTCCATAGGAGTGAAATCAAATAAAATCAAGAAAATAAAATAAAACTCATCAAGAAAACCAAGTCATAAGAACAATCTCCACAAAGGACAAAGGATGTGGGTAGAATTGTTCAAGCATGTTGTTAAAGGAAGATCATAAGGAGAAGTTCCACAGATGACGTGGGTAGAATTGCTGACAGTTGTAGAATATATATGAACAGGAGGTCATAAAATTTTGTGCCTCATGAGTCTTATGTAGGGGCATCCGAGCACCCTTGATTTAAGGATGGAACTCGAAATTGAAAGAGAGAAAATGCGGACAGGCATTGGAAAAACAGGGCCAAATTTGTTAAAACAGATTCTAAATTGGCTGCAATGATAAGGGTTAATTAAATTATAACTATCCATCATTTATGTAACGAAATATTTATGATAAATCTGTTGAGTGATTTCAAGAGAAATCTTGTGGATCATAACTAATTCTGTTGAGTGGTTCAGGAGAGATTTTTGGATCTTAACCGATTCACAACCTCTTGTAAAAATATATAAACAGAGAGTCTGTAATGCGTATGGAGAGGAGGGAGCGAGCACGATGTAGTTGCAAGAGAATGCGTGACTAAGGTTGAAATGCCTTAGATTGTAATCCAGTTTTGTATATATTTAATAGAATTATGGTTATGTGGATTTCTGTGTTGATTTGTGATTTATTTATAGTTTTGTTTATGAATTCATTGATCACTGTAGAGATCGATGACGATCTACTGTCAGCATCATATTAGTGAATATTTTTTTGGTTTCTGTAAATGAATTATTATGTTCCAATTCATATGATGGTTCGGAACTGTGAGTCGATTTGATATGGAAAATTTAAACAGTGACAATCTTACATACAGTTGAATGGAGATGGAGTTGTTTGGCACCGTGGAAAAAATTAAGAGAATTCGAATAAATTATGTGTATCTTTTGTTTGATATTTTCAGTGATAATCGATCTCTGTTTATTGAGTTAAGAACGTGGAGTGAAGGAATCCAAGAGAAGCAGAGATTAAGTCGAAAACCAGTGAGAAAACCACGTTTGAACACATTTGGATAGCAGTTAAATATTGGTGGTTTTGCAAGATCAAAAGACTGATATTGCACAGCTTTGGGGTGTGAGTGGTTTTCCTGATATTGAATGCGATAGTGTTGAGCATTTGATGTGTGGCATAAATGGTATTTGAAAACCATTTTTATCATGTGACTTTTAATTAAATGAGAAAGTGCATCTTTGTGATGCGATAGTTGTTAATTCCTCGCGTTGCAATGCAATGAAACATCGACCATTCGATAAAGGGAGAGTTGATGCGGGTTTAAAAGACTTGGAGTGTTAAATTTCATCGTGTGATGACCATCTGATCATCAAGCTGGAGCGCGAGAACAGATTGATCGTTGGATTACAAACATAGTTGCATGAGCATAAAGTATGTGGGGCTGAGTAATTAGTTGATCAATGGGATTTGGTAAGCCTAAACTTAATCTTGGGTTTAATGGTTTCCGTAATGGTATATGAAATCATGTGACAAATGGTTAAGCTTTGAAAATGAGATGATATGTGGTGGGAACCAATATTAAATGTCCGGTGACTTATGTTTTGAACGAAGGTCGAAATTTGTGTTAATGAAATGCTGCGTTGTAGGACCGAGAGTCCTTATTATTGTTGGCATCTTCGGTAAATTTAAACGAAAGTATGACTTAATGAATCATGAATCAAATATACCTTGGGTTCAAGTTTGTATTTAGTTTTAAATGAAATATCGAATATGGGTTCGATATTCATGAGATGAATTATTATATGGTTTTGACCATAAGTTTTAAAATAAGCATTCAATCTGAGATACAGAAAGCTTCCACATATGAAAGTTGAAAGTATGGTTTTATAACCATTGTTTAAGGAGTAAAAATTCTGCTTATAAAGTTTGATTGTTCCCATGATTATAAGATATTAAATCAAATATTTGAGACACAGATAGCTTTCGCATATTGGGAAAAGTTGCCAGATTTAGAACATAAATTGGGAAATGCATTCTACATGCATAGAGAGTCAAGATTGTTGGTTTTGGTTGGGTATCCTATTCATCAAGTGGTATCAGAGAGGGAAAATATTTCCTACGGAAAGGATTTTTTGCGCACGAAGGAAGAAGAGGTACAGTTTTGCGAAGATTTATAAAGCTTGTGAATTTTTATGTTTTGTGAAGGTAGGAGCAGAGGAAGGTGAGAAAATTGTAGCAGCCTAGAGAAGGAGTGCTCAAATGTTCCATAGGAGTGAACCAGAGAGATGCCGAAAGACTGAGCTTAGGAGAGAAGCTTGGTGAGGTATCTGGTAGCAGGGAGGACTTGCTACTGAAGAGGTTTTGTTGCATCTTGTTAGACTCCTATACCAATAGGTGTCATTTTTCATGATTGACTTGTTGAACTATGCAATATGTTCAAACCTTTTTCTTGTGCAAAGGTGTTCCATATTCTTAAAAAATCAAAAATTTCAAAAATTCTAAAAAAGTTTAAAGAGGGTATACCCTAAAAGAAAAATCAAAGGGTAAAAAGAATAAAATGGTCAAAAAAGTGAAAGAAATGAACCCCATAAAAAAGAAAGACCAAGGAAAGTGTGAAAGTCTAAATGCCACTACTTTCTGCTCTAATGTAATAAACAAAATTGTGTGCAGGTTGTCAAATTTTTGCCACAATTTATGAAGAGTCAAACAGTTTAAACTTGACTCATTCATTTTTCAATTTCATGTTGTAGAATAGAGAATAAATATTTGACCAAAAAGTTTAATCTTGGCAGATAAGTAGATAGGTAGAGTTAATAAAAGGTGCTCAACAGTTTAATTTGAGCCCCTGGATGTAATAAGTGTAGACTTAGATAGGTTTGCCATGTAAAAGAAAAAGAAGATTGATAAGGGTTTTCCAGTCTAAGTGCACCCTAATAAAGAAGACAAAATGGTAGGGTAAAGTAAGTAGGGTAGGTAGATGTTGTTGCAAGATTGCATGTGATGAATGATGGTTCTAAATGTGTTCAATTTTACTTTCATCACAAAGTACAAAGGCAGATACTATATTGGAAAAAATTCACAGCAGAGCAAAGTAAAAATTATTAATTTCCCCTCTCATTTTCCCTAAACATTTCACTAATTTCCCTAAGCACTAAGGTATTTGGAGATTAAAGGGGCTCAAGGCATTTCCTTGACTTTTGGAGGGACCAGACCCTCGGCCCAATAATTGAAAAGACCTAAGTGCTTGAAAACATCCATTATCACATTCATTCAATTTTTTCTAAGTAAAACCCTATTTTTTCTTAGGAAAATCCTTCAATATTTCATGAAAAGCCCTCAAAATCACTTTTTATTCTAAGTCTAAGTGATGAAAGTATAATAATGCTATTTACTCTTGAAATCTCACTTTCTTGGTTATATTTAAGTATTTTGAGTTTACATTATCCCTTGTCATATTAACTCTAATTTATATATTAACTCCCTATGAAAATCACCTTTTCCTATAATATATAAATCCTTTGGTAATAATATTCCCAAAACCCATGTATTATAGCTATTTTAGCCAAAATTATTTTATTCCAACTTATTCAAGGCAAAAACCCACAATATACCCCCTTTTGGCTAAAATATAACATTAATTTTATTCCGCCCCTATGGTAAATAAATCACATTGATTTAATTATCATATAAATAAAAATATATTGACAAACAATCGAAACATGTGTTATTACGTATTTTGATTCAAAAAATAATATTTTTCCCGTATTTTTTCCCGACTCCATTTAACCAAGGTCAAACTATGATCCCTTGTAAAAATCCCCGTTACACCTTTTTTAACCTTGGTTAATGTTTCAATTTTTAAGCCATTCCCTACCCTCCGCTGTATAAAATAATGAATTAATCCTTAAGATTAATTAACAGCCAACCCCTGCCAATCAGAGCGCTCCTGAAATGATTATTTCATAATAAAATGTGTTGGGCCCACGCTATTAAAACTCTGTCAACTTTCTGTCCCGTCCACCGTCCGATCATCCGCTCCAAGATCGACGGTTGACGTTAATTCCGCTAGCCATCCCCTGTACGAGCGTTAATGCGCGAAATCAAAGTGGTTTTTAAATATTGCCCGGGCCATCTGTCTTTCAATCTATGGAATCGCTGCCGATTCACAAAAAACCGCTTTTCCTCAAAGGTGGTGCGGAATAAACCGCTTACCACCATTCCCCCGTGACGTGTCCATTGTACAGTCTGACGTCATATATTAAAATAATAAAATATTCCCCCGTTTGACTTTGCAAATAAAACAAAACAACCCGCGTCTTTTTCATTATCTCGTCCACAGTGAACGACTACACTCCCATGTAGAAAAATTCAAATTCCAACTGTTGAAGTCTGTCAACGGTTTACTCGTTTAAACACAAACACCCTAGTGTTGCTCATTTTCACCTGATTGTGCAGTAAAACCCTTTGTAACCTAGATGCGCCTCCTGAAGCCTATGTTAACCAATTTGAGCATGGTTTACCTCCCAAAAATCATTCTAGATTCACTCCACAGACATCTCAAAATCAAATGAAACCTTTTCGACCTCCCCTGCAAAGCAATGCTTTCTTAACAATTTTTTTTTTTTGACAGGTGATCAGAAGACCACATCCTTGGATAAACAGTTTTAATACTAGTCATAAGACTTGTTTACTCCAAGAGTGTTATCAAATCTATTCAAACAGAGGTTAGAAATCATAACAGCTAAAGAGTATCAGTGGTTAAAGTGTATCAGGTAAAAGTCAGAATGAAAGTTAAAATGAAGTTACAGAGCAGTCAAAGGTAAACAGTAGAAGTAATTACATAGGCAGTAAAATGGTAAAAATAGGAAATGAAAATACTTTCATCAACATTGAAGTTTGTCTAAAGTGAAAGTAAAATAGTCAAAAGAACAAAAACGTGAAAAGATGAAAAACACAACAAGAAGGAATATTTTTGCAGAAATTGCATGTTTTAGTAATTATTTTGCAGAAACTATTGTGATCAATCAAAGAATAATTTTGAAAAAATGAAGGAGGTTTATGTTCTTAAGAGGACCATCTACAAAAACCTATCTCACTTTTCTAACAGCTATTATGTTTTAGGAAATATTAAACAATGTTGGAAAGCACGTTTTGCAGAAAATTCCTGTTAAGTCATCATTTTGCAGAGATGATTTTGACCAATAAGAAATACATGTTACAAAACTGAAGGAGGTTTGTGTTCCTCAGAGACCCATCTAAAAAAAAATATCTCAATTTTTGCACAGTGATTTCAGAATGAGAGATACATGTACATCTTTACAGGCTATTTTTCAGACTCTATAAAACTCTGTTTTACACATATTTTTACAGAGCCTATTGTGCACAGATGGAGAGGAATTTTTGGAAATTGAAAGATTTTTATCTCACAAACATATTAATACAAAATAACCTCTTTCACTTTTTACATATCTATTAGGGATTGAGAAATAAAAAGATATCATTGGACCCCAAGTTTGCAGAATTGTTGGAGCAGAATGCACAAAGAAAGGAAGCAGTTAGTGACTTGGATGCCTCATCATCAACTAAGAGTGGGATCAAATTCGAATTCTCCTCTTTGTCATCACCTATCCATACAAAATAGTGCCAAATAGATGCATTAGTTTGAGTGTCATTTACTTAACGTCTATTTATGTAAAATAGTTGGAGAGATTTGTGAACCAATTTTGATATTTTTTTCAAGATATTTTAGTTTAGAATTTGTATAAATACTCCACTTTTGGAAGTATTTTGGGTGGATTCTACTACTTTGCTATAACATTGATCTTTTTGGAATAAAAGTGCTTTGGAGAAACTTCTTTGTGGCTTGCTGGATGATGATTTGAAACTCAAGACTTTTTGCAGGATTCATGTGTCCGACTACAGTTCAATAAGTCCTTTCTATCCTATGTTTTAAGTTTTATATCTGTTTATAATATCACTCTGTTCCATTTCTGAATAATCGACATAAAAGAATAAATCAAAATTTACTTAAGTGTACTCTGATTTCAATTGTGATTATTCTAAAATGTTTTCTGCTAAACTGGCTATAAGCAACGAATTCTTAATTGCTCTTGTTTCACTAGTTTAAACATCTTGATTACTATAGTAAAGAATTCTTAGCTGCTCTTTATTTGTAACCATTCACTTTCTTTCTTTTGAACATGTTGAAAGATTCTTGATTGCCTTTCATCCCTTTAAAATCCATTCCATTCATTTTAAGATCCAAAATTGTTCTATGTTTGGCTATCTAGCCCTGCAAAGCCATCTTGTGTGTAGAAGATTAATCCAGTAAAGCCATCCTTTCGACTCCATAGCCCAATGGCCTAAAAATACTCAATCTTGCCCTCAGTTGGCGGATTCCACCATTCAAACAAAATCAAAACTCTTGGACTTATAACTAGCCTAAAACTTTCTAAGAACTAAACTAAATTTTAAAGAGAGAGCCCTCTCTGGATACAGATTGGCTAGATTCTGTATCTGAAGGTTGGTTTGTGGTTACCTCGGGTCTACTTTCCTTTTCCACAACTTCAAGGAAAACCTGAGTGATAACATAGTGGCGACCATACTGGGGATCTGAATCATTTTATTGTTACTATTGTTTGATTTATAAACTATAGACGAAGCCTGAAGATTAGCCAGGTAGCCTTTGAAATGCTTTTGCTCTGCAATTTCATAGTAAATAAATGCTACTTCAGTCAATCTCCGGTCTAGTTTATAGACTGAACTTTGGTTTCAAACATTTCATCAGTTTCTCTAGTTTAATAAATCTTTAAGAAAGTTTAAATATCATATCTAAAGCCTCTTAAAGAAATCATAGAAGTTGTTTTGAAAATTCATAAAAAAACAAAATAATCATAAAATACTCAAAATTTGGTTTCCTGAAGAACTAACTTTTTCTTCAGAAATGTTTTACAGGTTTAGATCTGATCTATGATGGTGGACAATGATCAGACACACAAAGGTTAAAATCATCCACCTGGCGACTCCAAATCCATTTCACAATCAAGACTCCACTGGAGGAATGAACCTGGAAGAACAATATGCAAAGATCAAGCTTTCAACTTGGATCTTAATCCAAGTCATTATGTTCTTTCTTGTTAAGATTCAATATGTATTGTATTTTATATAAAGATCTAACTTGGTTGTACAGATAAAGTGGCTTTTCATTATGGCTTATTTTCAGGATGATCCAAGAATAAAACGAAGATATGCTCCAATGAGCAGAAATCACATACCTGGATTTCCACACAAACTACCAATGGTAAATTGGAGTGAAAATCTGCCTATGTTTCAAGATGAGAATATTGATGATCCTTTACTACATCTCATTAAATTTCATATACACTCATCAAGATTGAAGGGTGATTGGCATGAGGATTGCCTCATGAAAATATTCATGGGAACCTTAGAAGGAAAATCAAGGGAATGGTATGAAGCTCTCAAACCTGCAAGTTTGTTTTCTCTAAAAGATTTTCATAAGGTATTTTATGAGCATTACAAAGAAGATTTTCCATCTTTATCATTAGCTGAAAATTGTTGTGATGAATTTGAAGATCTTATACATTACCTTAAAAATATTGATGAATATTTTGGAAATTGGTTTCCTGAAAATTTATTAGAAGAAGTCCAAAACTTTCATTCTCAAGTTAAATTTCATAATAATCAAGAGGAGTTAAACAAAGATTAAATAAGTCATGAGATAAATCAAGATCCACAAAACCCCTCTGTATTAAAAAATGATGTTTCATTTAATGTTTTGAATGGAGTTAAAGACAATAATCAACCTCATGATCAACTTTTAGATAAGGGAAAAAACAATTGTCATTTCAATCTAAGAATTCATAGATTCCCACCCCCCCCTCACCGAAGAAGAAATCAATTTTCTTGTAAACATGCAACCATCCTCAAAATATTTACATAATGAAAAAATTGTTTCTACTTCTTCTAATGTTGATGAATGTACAAAATTTTTTTTCCATGAAAGGACAGAAGAACAGGTTGATGCTCATGTTATTCTACCTTCCCAAAAAGGCCCATTGCTTGATATCACACCTATTGAACAAAACAATAATTTTCAAACAGAATGCAACCAATCCAATCAAGATATATTGGGATTGTTGGAAGAGAAATATGCTGATCCAATGTTTATAATTGATGACATTCCTTATTCTGAAGATTTGCCTAAATATGATCAGTATGATTTCCCAATTCAAGATAATTTCACAAAACAATCACTAGCCATTTTGAGGGATGAGATATTAGAACTTCAGCTTGATGAGGATTTTCTAAGAGCTTTCTTTCTTCTCTTGAAATCAAGAAAATGTTCTCCTCAAGTTAAAAAATGGCTTCTTGATATAATTTCTGAAAATTATAAAAATGAAATCAAACTTTTGCATTCTCAAATTCAGTCATACAATTTTCGAAATCCTAAAGAATTCTTTGAAAATCTTCCTTCTCCAAAGCAAGAGGAAATTGTACTATATTTTGACTTGCATATTGAAGATGATTATTCTTTCAAACACAAGACTGAAGAAATAAGTTCATGGTATAATATTCATAATTCAATTGAACAATTAGTCATTGAAGGCCTAGAAGTAAATAACATACATCATGATTTTATTGATCCTATATCAGATTATATGGAGAATCTTTTGAGCCCAAATCTGCAAACATGTTTTCTCTATAAGGATCAAATACATCAAAAGTGGCCTTTACACATCATATCATTTATTATAAAGGCACATGATCATAACATACTTCCAATTTTGATCACAAGAAATCAAGTTATCCATTTATTTTTACAGCTACTTGATTGGCTTCATTGGCATTTTTGCATTACCTGATTCAATAAGATTTTTAGTAGATTGAGTAGATAGATGAGTGTCAATAAGCTCAGAATTTTGAGCATTTTTTTTTAGTTGTCAATTTTCAGCTAGTTTTTCATTAAGTTGGTTTGAAAATTTTTAGGTGTTGTTTTAGTTTCAGATCAAATTTCAGGTTGCAGAAAAAGGATTATATTCAATTCAAGATTTTTAGCCACAGCAAATGCATGTTTGTGATTGGACCAAGGCAGAAGATTTCCAACTGGGAAACAAAGTTTTGATTGGATGGTGACTTACTGAAGTTGAAGCCCGAAGTGAAGGCCCTAAGCTTCAGAAGTTTTACTATCATATATACAATAAAGCCACCAGAAAAAGAAGATTACATGGTTCAGTTGAAGGCACTTTAAGGCATCTGACCTGCTGTTCTTGACTTTTCACCAGGAAAAGCCATCCCCAAGTGGAGCCAGTGTTAGACTCGTATACCAATAGGTGTCATTTTTCATGATTGACTTGTTGAATTATGCAATATGTTCAAACCTTTTTCTTGTGCAAAGGTGTTCCATATTCTTAAAAAATCAAAAAATTCAAAAATTCTAAAAAATGTAAAGAGGGTATACCCTAAAAGAAAAATCAAAGGGTAAAAAGAATAAAATGGTCAAAAAAGTGAAAGAAATGAACCCTATCAAAAAGAAAGACCAAGGAAAGTGTGCAAGTGTAAATGCCACTACTTTCTGCTCTAATGTAATAAACAAAATTGTGTGCAGGTTGTCAAATTTTTGCCACAATTTATGAAGAGTCAAACTGTTTAAACTTGACTCATTCATTTTTCAATTTCATGTTGTAGAATAGAGAATAAATATCTGACCAAACAATTTAATCTTGGCAGATAAGTAGATAGGTAGAGTTAATAAAAGGTGCTCAACAGTTTAATCTGAGCCCTTGGATGTAATAAGTGTAGACTTAGATAGATTTTCCATGTAAAAGAAAAGAAGATTGATAAGGGTTTGCCAGTTTAAGTGCACCCTAATAAAGGAGAGAAAATGGTAGGGTAAAGTAAGTAGGGTAGGTAGATGTTGTTGCAGAATTACATGTGATGAATGATGGTCACAAATGTGCTCAATTTTAATTTCATCACAAGTGCAAAGGCATATACTACATTGGAAAGAGTTCACCAGCAAATCAAAGTCAAGATTATTAACTTCCCCTTCATTTTCCCTTAAAGATTTCACTAATTTCCCTAAGCACTAAGGTATTTGAAGATTAAAGGGGCTCAAGGCATTTCCTTGACTTTTGGAGGGACCGGACCCTCGGCCCAATAATTGAAAAGACCTAAGTACTTGAAAACATCCATTATCACACTCATTCATTTTTTCCTAAGTAAAATCCTTCAATATTTCATGAAAAGCCCTCAAAATCACTTTTTATTCTAAGTCTAAGTGATGAAAGTATAATAATGCTATTTACTCTTGAAATCTCACTTTCTTGGTTATATTTAAGTATTTTGAGTTTACATTGTCCCTTGTCATATTAACTCTAATTTATATATTAACTCCCTATGAAAATCACCTTTTCCTATAATATATAAATCCTTTGGTAATAATATTCCCAAAACCCATGTATTATAGCTATTTTAGCCAAAAGTATTTTATTCCAACTTATTCAAGGAAAAAACCCACAATATACCCCCTTTTGGCTAAAATATAACATTAATTTTATTCCGCCCCCTATGGTAAATAAATCACATTGATTTAATTATCATATAAATAAAAATATATTGAAAAACAATTGAACCATGTGTTATTACATGTTTTGATTCAAAAAATAATATTTTTCCCATATTTTTTCGCGACTCGATTTAACCAAGGTCAAACTATGATCCCTTGTAAAAATCCCCGTTACACATTTTTTAACCTTGGTTAAAGTTTCAATTTTTAAACCATTCCCTAACCTCCGTTGTATAAAATAATTAATTAATCCTTAAGATTAATTAACAGCCAACCCCCGCCAATCATAGCGCTCCCGAAATGATTATTTCATAATAAAATGTGTCGGGCCCGTGCTATTAAAACTCTGTCAACTTTCTATCCCGTCCACCGTCCGATCATCCACTCCAAGATCGACGATTGACGTTAATTCTGCTATCCATCCCCTGTACGAGCGTTAATGCGTGAAATCAAAGTGGTTTTTAAATAGTGCCCGGGCCACGTGTCTTTCAATCTATGGAATCGCTGCCGATTCACATAAAACCGCTTTCCCTCAAAGGTGGTGCGGAATAAACCATTTGTAACCTAGATGCACCTCCTGAAGCCTCTGTTAACCAATTTGAGCATGGTTTACCTCCCAAAAATCATTCTAGATTCACTCCACAGACATCTCAAAATCAAATGAAACATTTTCGACCTCCCCTGCAAACCAATGCTTTCTTAACAATTTGTTTTGTTTTACAGGTGATCAGAAGACCACATCCTTGGATAAATAGTTTTAATACTAGTCATAAGACTTGTTTACTCCAAGAGTGTTATCAAATCTATTCAAACAGAGGTTAGAAAGCATAACAGCTAAAGAGTATCAGTGGTTAAAGTGTATCAGGTAAAAGTCAGAATGAAAGTTAAAATGAAGTTACAGAGCAGTCAAAGGTAAACAGTAAAAGTAATTACAGAGGCAGTAAAATGGTAAAAAGAGGAAATGAAAATACTTTCACCAACATTGAAGTTTGTCGAAAGTGAAAGTAAAATAGTCAAAAGAACAAAAAAGTGAAAAGATGAAAAACACAACAAGAAGGAATATTTTTGCAGAAATTGCATGTTTTAGTCATTATTTTGCAGAAACTATTGTGATCAATCCAAGATTAATTTTGAAAAAATTAAGGAGGTTTATGTTCTTAAGAGGACCATCTACAAAAACATATCTCACTTTTCTAACAGCTATTATGGTTTTGGAAATATTAAATAATGTTGGAAAGCACTTTTTGCAGAAAATTCCTGTTAAGTCATCATTTTGCAGAGCGGATTGTGACCAATAATAAATACATATTACGAAACGGAAGGATGTTTTTGTTCCTAAGAGACCCATATACAAACACCTATCTCACGTTTTTCACAGTGATTTCAGAATGAGAGATACATGTACATCTTTACAGGCTATTTTTCAGACTCTATAAAACTCTGTTTTACACATATTGTTACAGAGCCTATTGTGCACATCTGGAGAGGAATTTTTGGAAATTGAAAGAGGTTTATCTCCCCAACATATTAATCCACAATAACCTCTTTCACATTTTACATATCTATTACGGATTGAGAAATAAAAAGATATGATTGGACCCCAAGTTTGCAGAATTGTTGGAGCAGAATGCACAAAGAAAGGAAACAGTTAGTGACTTGGATGCCTCATCATCAACTAAGAGTGGGATCAAATTCGAATTATCCTCTTTTTCATCACCTATCCATACAAAATAGTGCCAAATAGATGCATTAGTTTGAGTTTCCTTTACTTAAGTTCTATTTATGTAAAATAGTTGGAGAGATTTGTGAACCAATTTTGATATTTTTTTCAAGATATTTTAGTTTAGAATTTGTATAAATACTCCACTTTTGGAAGTATTTTGGGTGGATTCTACTACTTTTCTGTAACATTGATCTTTTAGGAATAAAAGTGCTTTGGAGAAACTTCTTTGTGGCTTGCTGGATGATGATTTGAAACTCAAGAATTTTTGCAGGATTCATGTGTCCGACTACAGTTCAATAAGTCATTTCTATCCTATGTTTTAAGTTTTATATCTGTTTATAATATCACTCTGTTCCATTTCTTAATAATTTACATAAAAGAATAAATCAAAATTTACTTAAGTGTACTCTGATTTCAATTATGATTATTCTAAAATGTTTTCTGCTAAACTGGCTATAAGCAACGAATTCTTAATTTCTCTTGTTTCGCTGGTTTAAACATCTTGATTACTATAGTAAAGAATTCTTAGATGCTCTTTATTTGTAATCATTCAATTTCTTTCTTTTGAACATGTTGAAAGATTCTTGATTTCCTTTCATCCCTTCAAAATCCATTCCATTCATTTTAAGATCCAAAATTGTTTTATGTTTGGCTATCTTGCCCTGCAAAGCCATCTTGTGTGTAGAAGAGTAATCCAGTAAAACCATCCTTTCGACTCCATAGCCCAATGGCCTAAAACTACTCAATATTGCCCTCAGTTGGTGGATTACACCATTCAAACAAAATCAAAACTCTTGGACTTATAACTAGCCTAAAACTTTCTAAGAACTAAACTAAATTTTAAAGAGAGAGCCCTCTCTGGATACAGATTGGCTAGATTCTGTATCTGAAGGTTGGTTTTGGGTTACCTCGGGTCTACTTTCCTTTTCCAAAACTTCAAGGAAAACCTGAGTGATAACATAGCTCGCAGAGAAAAACTCCACAAAGGATGTGGGTAGAATTTTTCAAGCATGTTGTTACACGAAGATCACAAGGAGCAATTCCATAGATGACGTGGGTAGAATTGCTGACAGTTGTAGAATATATATGGCCAGGAGGTCATAAAATTTTGTGCCTCGTCAGTCTTATGCAGGGGCATCCGAGCACCCTTGAATTAAGGATGGAACTCGAAACTGAAAGAGAGAAAATGCGGACAAGCATTGGAAAAACAGGGCCAAATTTGTTAAAACAGATTCTAAATTGGCTGCAATGATAAGGGTTAATTAAATTATAATTATCCGTCATTTATGTAACGAAAGATTTATGATAAATCTGTTGAGCGATTTGAAGAGAAATGTTGTGGATCATAACTAATTCTGTTGAGTGGTTTGGGATAGATTTGTGGATCTTAACCGATTCACAACCTCTTGTAAAAATATATCAACAGAGAGTCTGTAATGCGTATGGAGAGGAGGGAGAGAGCACGATGTAGTCGCCAGAGAATGCGTGACTAAGGTTGAAATGCCTTAGATTGTAATCCAGTTTTGTATATATATAGTAGAATTATGGTTATGTGGATTTCTGTGTTGATTTGTGATTTATTTATAGTTTGTTTACGAATTCATCGATCACTGTAGAGATCGATGACGATCTAATTTCAGCATCATATTAGTGAATATTTTTTTGGTTTATGTAAATGAATTATTATGTTCCAATTCATATGATGGTTCGGTACTGTGAGTCGATTTGATATGGAAAATTTAAACAGTGACAGGCTTACATACAGTTGAATGGAGATGGAGTTGTTCAGCACTGTGGAAAAAATTCAGAGAATTCGAATAAATTATGTGTATCTTTTTTTTGAGATTGGCAGTGATAATCGATCTTTGTTTATTGAGTTAAGAACATGGAGTGAAGGACTCTGAGAGAAGAAAAGATTAAGTCAAAAACCTGTGAGAAATCCATGTTTGAACACATTTCGATAGCAGTTAAATATTGGTGGTTTTGCAAGCTCAAACCACTGATATCGCACAGCTATGGGGTGCGAGTGGTTTTCCTGAGATTGAATGCGATAGTGTTGAGTGTTTGATGCATGGCATAAATGGTATTTGAAACCATTTTTATCGTCTAACTTTTAATCAAATGAGAAAGTGCATCTTTGTGATGCGATAGCCATCAATTCCTCGTGTTGGAATGCGATGAAACATCGACCATCCGATAAAGGGAGAGTTGATACGGGTTTAAAAGACTTGGAGTGTTAAATTTCATCGTGCGATGACCATCGGATCATTAAGCTGGAGCACGAGAGCAGATTTATCGTTGGATTACAAACAGAGTTGCATGAGCGTAAAGTATGTGGGGCTGAGTAATTAGTTGATCAATGGGATTTGGTAAGCCTAAACTTAATCTTGGGTTTAATGATTTCCGTAATGGTATATGACTTCATGTGACAAATGGTTAAGCTTCGAAAATGAGATGATATGTGGTGGGTGTTGGAACACCTAATCCTACATGGGTAGGTGTGGAATATGAAAAGTCACAATGGAGTCCAAGTGACCTTGGAATGTGAAACCAAGAGTCACACCATTGTACTATAAATGTACATCATGTATCATGGAAAAATAAGAAAGCCTCACACTTATCTTTCATTGTGTGTTGTTTCTCTTGTGTGTGTGTTCATCTCCTCATACACCATGTGTGTGCTTCAACATGGTGTTTAACATGGTATCGGAGCGGGCGATTGCTGGCCCTGCTCCAAATTGAGTGAGCCATTTGTGTTTATGGCCTATGCATATTTGCAAAAATTGTTGGTTTTTTTGCAGCACTCAAGTGTTTGTAGCAGTGTTTTTGCTGCCATTCAGAGGTGTTTTGAAGAAGAGCAGCGTTGGCTTTGAGAAGGAACAGCATTCAAAATCCATGGCAGCATTCAGAATTTGACTTTGAAGAAGAGCAGCAGTGAAGAAGCACATTTGAAGGTTTTCTAAATTCTGATTTTATCTCAGCATTTTAAATTCTACATTTTTAAGCTGCTGGAAAATAGTTTAAAGAGGGTTTTTGAAGAAATTTCTAAGATTTCTGAGTTCTCTAAATTCTGGGTTCTTCTGCTGCTGGGCTATTGGAAAAATTTCTGAGTTTTTCCATTGAAAAATTCTGCAAATTATGCATTCTCATTTTCTGTTGTTGGATTTGTTTCTGCAACACATTTGGAGAAATTATGCCACATTTCCTGAGAAAGATTTCTGGGTTTTATTGTTGAAATAATTTGGAAAATTCTGCAATTCTGGGTTTTTGAAGAAAAATTTCTGAACTTTCTACTGCTGCTGGATTTATTCTGCTATACATTTGGAAAATCTACAAGTATTCTGCTGAAAATTTTGTGGTTTCTACTCTACTCTACTCTGCTGTTTTTTAATAAAAAAATAAAAATAAAAAAAATAAAAAAAAAAATTCTGCAACATTCTTGGCCTACGGCCTTCCCCAACCTCCCTTGCAGCATAATGCCCTACCTGCAAATTTCTCAACCGACCCATTACATCTCTCAACCTGCAAATATCCGCTACATCACACGCCATCACTCAAACCCTGCGGCTACTCCTCTACGCCGCGCCACTCCTACCTCCACGATTTTTAAATTCACCCCTCTCATACCCCACAACTGCAGTCTCAACCTGCGCGGCTTCCCTTCCTGCAACTCCAACCGCACCCCTTCACATCCCTTTCCGCCTCCTCTCCATTCAATAATACGCTCACCCATCTCCTTTCTCCAATACGCCATACGTTCCTAACGCCCCTGCTATCACTCATATCCGCTCACTATTTTTAAACGCTCCCTACCTGCTACAACACCCCCGTCCCACTCTTATCCTTCCCACTAAGCTACGCTCCTCCATTTTTTAAATTTAAAATTAATCAACCCATCCCCCTCTCACACTACTCCCTATTCGGCCCTCTCCCCTCTTCCCTTTTAAATTCACTCTTAATTTTTAAACTCTCCCTCCCTTACGTACCTTATGCCTCAACATTATTAAATTTCGATTTTAAATTTTTTTTAATTCCTCTCCATAACGCCTTCCCACTCATGGCCTTTCGGCCTCCCATTCCCATTATATTTTAATCTCATTCCCATTATATTCCCATTCCCATATTAAATTCGATTTTCTTAATTTTAAATTTTCTTTAAAGTAATTCCCCTCACTTTTAAATTCGTTTCCACATTCCATTCCTTTTTTAATCCCATTTTTTAATTAAATTAAATTCCCCTCCTTTATTAATTAATCCCTTCCCCCATTATATTTCCCCTTTCCTTTTTAATTATTTAAAATCACTTTTAATTAATATTCCCACTTCTCTTTTTAAATATTTAAAATCCTTTTTAATTAATCCCATTCCCCCACATTTTTAATTATTCCCTTTTTTTAATTAATTTTTAACTAATTAAAAAAAAAAAAAAAACAGCAGAGAGAGAGAGGAGAGAGAGAAGATTTGAAAAGCAGAAAAAGAGGAATGATATGTGAGCAGAATTGAAGAAATGACATGGACTATACATATAGAAGAAGAAAGTGAAATTTGACATTGTGTGATTTTTGACATGAGAGTGATTTTTTGAAGATTTTTACATGAGAAGACAAGTTTGCCATCATTTGAACAGCTCTTTGAAGGAAATTTCAGCTGCTTTAAAGGTTTATTGTTTATTGTATATTATTATTATTATTGTTCAGATATTGTTTCTTCATTATTGTTTATTGTTTATTGTTTTCCATCATTTGAGGAGCACACTTTGTACTTTGGAGTCATTTGTATTTGTTGTTGCATCACATTGTAAACGGGTGCATTTTCGGTTGAAGCCGACACCCTTTCATTTTTGAGCCTAAGTTGTTGAAATGGCCAAAATCAATGAGGCATTAGTGTTGTTGAATGACCTCATTCATTCAAATGTTTATGACATGATAAAAATGAGCAAGGATGCTCTTTGTAACATTCAAAGTTGTTTGCTATATGCACATGAGAAGATTGAGTTTTTGCAGTTGGAATCTCAGCTTCAGCAAGAAGAAATTCAGCAAAAGAGTCACCATTCTGGACCTGTTTCTGTTCAGAAGATTGAGATTGACTCCCATCAGCAGCAAGAAGATAAAGTTCCAGTTGATCCACATTCAGTTCCTTGCACAAGAGCAGATGTAAATGCAGATGCAGCACTTCAACCTGCACTTCCTAAGCCCATCATCAGACCTTGGGAAGAGCTTCTCCACAACAAGCACCGAACTGGTCTTGGATATGATAAGGATGTGTCCTTTCATATTCCAGACTACACCAAGCCCATCATATTTCAGAGTGCCAGATTCCTATATGACAGTTCACCTGCAGCTGTTCCAGATCATGCTCCACTTCCACGACAACAGATTGAGAAATGCCAACACTGTGATCGAGTTGGCCATATGAAAGATCACTGTTTTGATCTTCATCCATGCAAGCATTGTGGTCGGCACACTCATTCTTCAGACAGATGCTTCAGACACAAGCCTCCTGCAAGAACCAAGATTCATCTTGGATGGATCGCTTCTTGGCAATGGGCATCAGCAGCCAAGAAGATGTTTACAACACATGTTAGAACTTGTTCACGCATATTGAACAAACTTGCAGTTGAGTTTTCGCCATCATCTCACCTTGTCCCTGACAGGGGGGAAAATGGTGGTCATGTACAAGCTTCAACGACAGATCAAGCGAGCCTAAGCCACAATCTCTCATTCCATGTTCAGAGTTGTAGCCAGCAGTTCAAGCGAGCCTGAGCCACAATTCGTCATTCCGGATTCAGAGATGTAGCCAGAGACACGGATGCCCATGAGCATTCCTTCGGTTGGTGGATAACCTAAAACCATCATTTTCGGTTGGTGGATAACCTAAAACCATCATCTTTGGTTGGTGGACAACCTAAAACCACCACAGGTAGTAGACCTCCCTTCTTTTAGGTCGAAGGTCTCCCCTTTTTATGAGGGACAATTCCTCTAGCAGAAGCCTTCAGCTTCTTGCCAGTTTTGGAAGAGTTCCGGGAACTGCAACAAGTTTTGCGTTCCAGTGTTTGTGGTCATCCTAAAACCACCTCTTTTTTCCAACATTTCAGAGAGTTGATTCAGCCCAAGCGCTGCCATGTATACTTTGCAGATTTGTATTACAACTCTTTTCTTGGACTCACACATACCCTTTCGGATTAAGGGGGGATGTTGGAACACCTAATCCTACATGGGTAGGTGTGGAATATGAAAAGTCACAATGGAGTCCAAGTGACCTTGGAATGTGAAACCAAGAGTCACACCATTGTACTATAAATGTACATCATGTATCATGGAAAAATCAGAAAGCCTCACGCTTATCTTTCATTGTGTGTTGTTTCTCTTGTGTGTGTGTTCATCTCCTCATACACCATGTGTGTACTTCAACGTGGTGTTTAACAGTGGGAACCAATATTAAATGTGTGGTGGTTATGTTTTGAACGAAGGTCGAAATTTGTGTTAATGAAATGCTGGGTTTTAGTACTGAGAGTCGTTATTATTGTTGGCATCTTCGGTAAATTTAAAATAAAGTATGACTTAATGAATCATGAATCAAATATACCTTGGGTTCAATTTTGTATTTAGTTTTAAATGAAATATCGACTATGGGTTCGATATTCATGAGATGAATTATTATATGGTTTTGACCATAAGTTTTATAATAAGCATTCAATCCGAGATACAAAAACCTTTCACATATGAAAGTTGAAAGTATGGTTTTATAACCATTGTTTGAGTAAAAATTCTGCTTATAAAGTGTGATGGTTCCCATGATTATAAGATATTAAATCAAATATTTGAGACACAGATAGCTTCCGCATATTGGGAAAAGTTTCCAAATTTAGAACATAAATTGGGAAATGCATTCTACATACATAGAGAGTCGAGATTGTGGGTTTTGGTTGGGTATCTTGTTGATCAAGTGGTATCAAAGAGGGAAAATATTTCCTGCGGAAAGGAGTTTTTGCGCGCGAAGGAAGAAGAGGTACAATTTCGTGAAGATTTATAAATCTTGTCATTTTGTATGTTTTGTGAAGGTAGGAGCAGAGGAAGGTGAGAAAATTGCAGCAGCCTAGAGAAGGAGTGCTCAAATGTTCCATAGGAGCGAACCAGAGAGATGCCGAAAGACTGAGCTTAGGAGAGAAGCTTGGTGAGGTATCTGGTAGCGGGGAGGACTTGCTATTGCTGAGGTTTTGTTGCAGCTCACAGAGAACAATTCCAAAAAGGATGTGGGTAGAATTTTTCAAGCATGTTGTTACACGAATATCACAAGGTGCAGTTCCACATATGACATGGGTAGAATTGCTGACAGTTGTAGAATACATATGACTAGAAGGTCATAAAATTTTGTGCCTCATGAGTGTTATGCAGGGGCATCTGAGCACCCTTGAATTAAGGATGGAACTCGAAACTGAAAGAGAGAAAATGCAGACAAGCATTGGAAAAACAGGGCCAAATTTGTTAAAACAGATTCTAAATTGGCTAGAATGATAAGGGTTAATTAAATTATAATTATCCGTCATTTACGTAACGAAATATTTATTATAAATCTGTTGAGCGATTTCAAGACAAATCTTGTGGATCATAACTAATTATATTTAGTGGTTCGGGAGAGATTTTTGGATCTTAATCGATTCACAACCTCTTGTAAAAATATATAAACAGAGAGTCTGTAATGCATATGGAGAGGAGGGAGCGAGCATGATGTAGTTGCAAGAGAATGCATGACTAAGGTTGAAATGCCTTAGATTGTAATCCAGTTTTGTATATATATAATAGAATTATGGTTATGTCGATTTTTGTGTTGATTTCTGATTTATTTATAGTTTTGTTTACGAATTCATCGATCACTGTAGAGATCGATGACGATCTAATGTCAGCATCATATTAGTGAATATTTTTTTGGTTTATGTAAATGAATTATTATATTCCAATTCATATGATGGTTCGGAACTGTCAGTCGATTTGATACGGAAAATTTAAACAGTGACGGGCTTACATACAGTTGAATGGAGATGGAGTTGTTCAGCACTGTGGAAAAAATTCAGAGAATTCGAATAAATTATGTGTATCTTTTGTTTGAGATTGGCAGTGATAATCAATCTCTGTTTATTGAGTTAAGAACTTAGAGTGAAGGAATCCGAGAAAAGCAGAGATTAAGTCGAAAACCAGTGAGAAATCCACGTTCGAACACATTTGGATAGCAGTTAAATATTGGTGATTTTGCAAGATCAAACCACTGATAACACACAAATTTGGGGTGCTAGTGGTTTTCCTGAGATTGAATGCGGTAGTGTTGAGCATTTGATGTGTGGCATAAATGGTATTTGAAAATCATTTTTATCATGTGACTTTTAATCAAATGATAAAGTGCATCTTCGTGATGCGATAGCCATCAATTACGCGTGTTGGAATGCGATGATACATCGACCATTCGATAAAGTGAGAGTTGATACAGGTTTAAAATACTTGGAGTGTTAAAGTTCATCGTGCGATGACCATTGGATCATCAAGCTGGAGCGCGAGAGTAGATTGATCGTTGGATTACAAACAGAGTTGCATGAGCGTAAAGTATGTGGGGCTGAGTAATTAGTTGATCGATGGGATTTGGTAGGCCTAAACTTAATGTTGGGTTTAATGATTTCCGTAATTGTATATGAAATCATGTGACAAATGGTTAAGCTTTGAAAATGAGATGATATGTGGTGGGAACCAATATTAAATGTCTGGTGGCTTATGTTTTGAACCAAGGTCGAAATTTGTGTTAATGAAATGCTGGGTTGTAGGACCGAGAGTCGTTATTATTGTTGGCATATTTGGTAAATTTAAACCAAAGTATGACTAATGAATCATGAATCAAATATACCTTGGGTTCAAGTTTGTATTGAGTTTTAAATGAAATATCAAATATGGGTTCGATATTCATGAGATGAATTTTTATATGGTTTTGACCATAAGTTTTATAATAAGCATTCAATCCGAGATACAGAAAGCTTCCACATATGAAAGCTGAAAGTATGGTTTTATAACCATTGTTTAAGAAGTAAAAATTCTGCTTATAAAGTTTTATTGTGCCCATGATTATAAGATATTAAATCAAATATTTGAGACACGGATAACCTCTGCATATTGGGAAAAGTTGCCAGATTTAGAACATAAATTGGGAAATGCATTCTACATGCATAGAGAGTGGAGATTGTGGGTTTTGGTTGGGTATCCTGTTCATCAAATATCATAATACTACAACTATCACCTACTTTTACTCAAGTTCACATCAACTTTCTCAACACATAGTGTGTTAGTACAACCATCTTAAAACTAAATCATTTCTTCATGAAATCTTATAGATGTATACTCATATAATGAAACTAATCAAAAATTCAAAAAATATATAGACAAGATAATATACACCAACACTCAAACACGAAATAGACAACATAATCAAACATTCAAGCACAAAGTATATTACATAAGAAATCTCATAACTTAATAATAGTACATACCTTAATGAATTACATACCTGCATGCCAAACATACAAAATTTTATGATGATATGATCTTACCCAAAGCCCATTGTTGCAAATTCTCTTTAATGATGCACATCTCTTTCTCTATCTTAGCTAAAAAATTAACATCATATTGTACCAATATCATCATGATGACCTAATTGCATACAGTGACCTTATTCACAACAACCTTAACCATGAAAATGCATGAATAACAACAAATACACACTGACATGCATAACAAATGCATATACAATCGATATCCACTCATTGAAACCACATCCAATCACTACCAACTTTCACATGGGGACACCACTACAACCATCATAAAAACCATGCAAATGCAACAAGCACACATAGACCACAAGCATACTAAATGTTGGGCCCAGATTAAGGTATGATTTTCACCCTGTAAATACTTCAAATTATACTGTAATTTCGAGAGAATCCCTTTTCACATTAACAATAAGGAATAAAAGATCGTAAAAATGGGAAAAATCAGACTAATTATGCAAATGATGGTTTATAATATGAAATTGACTCCTTTTGTCTTGATGTGCAGGAAATTAAGAATGCCTGGACCAATAGGGAATGTAAGCCAACCAAGAGACGCGAGCCTATGAAGGTCTAGCAATTCCAACGACCGGTAGAAGGAAAATAAGCAAATCCAAGTCCAAGAACTCAAACGATAACCATGCCTAGCAGGCTGTCGTTTGAGAAACACTCTTGAAATTCTCAAAGATCGCCTTTAAAAGGGCAAAGGACGGAGGAGGGAAAGAAGACAGGACATGAGATCCATCCTGTAATAGAGAACTCAGGAACAATCTGTCTAATTATGTTTTGTAACATCCCTGGATGTGATATAGAGCTTTGAATAATCAACTATTAAAGTTTTTACAGTGTTGAGGCTTTTGGTGGTCTGGGCCCAACCTCTGGGAGCTCCACGCACGATTTCATATTCTGAATAGTTACAGAACCAATACTTGTGAATCTGATGTAGTTGTGACACATATCTTCATTCAATACAATTACGGCTCTCTCTTTAAGATTTTTAGAAATTCCATTCATAGAGTAGGACAAGTGCAATCTTATTTGTGGAAATGTTTTGTTAGATAGTTCTAGTACTTTTGTTGTCACTGCATTTGAATTTGAGATCATAAATAAGCTGATTTTATCATTATTCGTCTCTATGAATTACGTTCTCTTTCCAGCATAATGAAGCAGTTAACCATTTGATCAATGTTTCTTAATTAAGTCCTACAAATAAATCCATTGCAAAATTGCTTAATCATAGTTGTATGAGTTATTTAATCTGTTTTAAGTTATATTGTTGTTTCATTATCACCAGGATTAGTTATACTATTGTTTCATTACTGTACAGCTAGTCATACTGTCGCTTCATTGTTGCTTAGTTAACTAGATCATTGATTCAACTCAATTCTATTTCTGAGTAACTTAGTTAGGTCATTGTTCTGTTTAATTCCATTACTGTCATTTCAATACCTTCTTGGTTTATTTAGATGGTTGTTCGGCTCAGTCATGTTGTTGTTTTGTTCCAGTAAAGAAACACAAAACCCTGTTTCTCAATCTTAGGCTAAAGATCCATCCAAGTCACCCTTCATAGGATAAATAAGTTCAGGAGGTTAGTAATTCATTCTTCATGACTGACAAGAAGCATCTGTAGACCAGCTGCTCACATATACTGTGCTGACACTCTTGAAATAAAAATACTTAACCCAGGTTGATAGTTAAATGAGGGAACACTAGAGTTATCAATAAAAAGTCACCTCTATCTAAACCAACATTTTGGCGCCATTGTCGGGGAGAGTGTTAAGAGTTATCTCCCTTAGTTCATCTTTTGTCCATTACTGTGAGGAATTGGGTATTGAAAAAGAGAGGTAAGAACCTACGTACCGGCAAGCAACATGTTTTCCTTTTAGCCCGCTCACCAGCAAGTTGTACAAAGAACCATAGGATAGGTGCTCTTGTTTTATGCCTAGGAAAAAGAATATAGAAGCAAATCGAAATAATTCACAAACATCCCCACAACCCAAAGGACTGGTGATCGTTGGGAGGGCAACATACATAGACGAAATCATTAAGAAAGTTGAATCTCAGGCATCTATAGGACCTAGAACTATTTCCATTCAAAGTCCTAACATACCCCCTTAGGCAGCAGCCTCACCATTTGTAGCCTATGCCATGATTCACAACAAGATAGAGGGGTCTGAGCAAAGCCTGTAGACTATCATTCATAAATACATTGACCCTTCAAAAGAGGGAGGCTCTTGCAACTTGCAAGAAGGTAGGGGAGAAAATAGTGGAGGAATTCACATATACATATCGGAACCTAAGTCCCTTGAAGAATTAATCAAAATAGAACTTCTTAGAATCCCAGAGTAGGGAAGTGCTGTTAAACCCCCACTGCATTCACCCCCCAAGCCTATTAAAATATCCCTTCCATATCAAGAAATTCCCGAAGATTTCTGGCACCTCTTTGATCAAATGGAAAATAATCAAAATCAGAATCAGAGGCATACATCAACATTAGAGTACCCCATTGTTGATCATGTAGCCAATGCCCCTATGAAAGCCATTCCCTTGCACAACATCCCCACCTTTCATGGGTTAACCATAGAAGATCCTGATGCATTCCTATTTGAATTTGATGTCTTATGTAGAGGATATGACTACACCACCGATCCCCAGAAACTAAAATTATTTCCCTCCACCTTAAAAGGGACTGCTCTCCGATAGTTCATGGGATTAGGAGGGGGAAATATAAACAACTGGGACCAAATGAAGAATAATTTTCTTACCAAATACAAAGACTATTGTCGAACCCGAGACCTAAAAGATGAAATATTTAACATGACAGCAAAAGACAATGAAACATTAGAGGAATACGTAGAAATATTTCAATACAATTTACAAAGATCCCCATATATCACGTTGTCCAAGGACATTTTAAAAGCCACAATTATTAAATGGATGAAGGAATAATTAGTTGAAATGCTTAACATAATGGGGAAGGGAGATATTTATCAGGAATAATATGACGAGATTATATCCTTATGTATTAGATGCTCCCGGGGTAGCTCATGCAATAGACCTATTGGGCGTGATCTTAAGCAGACCAATGGCAATATAACTAGGGAAGAATTTGGAAATATTTTAGAAAATTTCAAAACCGACATCCTGGGTACCTTGACAATGTAACATGATGTTTTACAAGCTAAACAAAAACAAGCTATGGCTGAACAAAACCTGGCCATCTTTTGCCCAAGATGTTGGAAGAAGCACAGCTAGAGGGAGTGTCCTTTAGACATGGTGTAGACATGTGCTATCTGCACTAAGGATCATGCTACAGACTAGTGTCCTTCAATCCCCAGGCTAAAATTTTTCTACGAGGAAGCAGAAGAAGAAACAGAGCCAGTCTATTTAATGAATCAGCGTCGGTAATAGCAGGCATGACCTTGCATACTGCAAGACCTACCTCAATACTTCCCGTTACTGTAGTACAACCATCAAAACCCTGCAACAACTTGGTAGACTCAAAACCCCTTCCCAACTTGGCCAAACCAAGAATTTCCTACACCACCTTGGCCTACACAACCTCCATCATGAAATAATTGGCAAAACTTCCCTAGTTCTCCCCCTTATTGGCAGAATATCCCATATCAAAATCAATGGCCAAACCCTCCTATTCAAAACACCAATTGGAATAGGAAACGACTGACGGGGATGGGAAATCTACTGATAGGAGCAAGGGCCCAACAATTACCAGCTCCCTACCCTATTGAGCATAACCAGCAGCCTGCCATACACCCTCAATTACCATCCCAACTCAATCCCAATCCCAATAATAAACCGGTTCAACTAATTCAGATAATAGAGGATCCAAAACCTAATGACGAACAAAAAAAGTTCAATGAATTGAGGTTAAGATCAGGACATACCATATTACCTATAGAGGCCACAACTCAACCTTAGCCCCAAGCTGAAACATCCACAGGGCCTAGCTCAAAAAATACAACAAAACTATGTAAAGATAAGGAAACAATTGACCAACAAAGACTTGAAGACCTTAGAGTGACTCTGCCACCATTCCCTAAGAGACTAAACCTACCCAGACCTATAATCAACCCAGATTTTGACATCCTAGGGGAATTAAGAAACCTTTGTATAAAAATTCCTCTTCTCTAGGCCATCCAAGGCATTCCCATCTATGCAAATAAAATCAAGGAATTATGTGGAAAAAATCAAATTAAGAAAATAATGGTTGCAACTACCATTCATGTGGTAGGAACGCTATCTGACTTGATGTTAGGTAGAGAATCACCTGTGAAATATGAAGTCCCAGGAAACCCCATTGTAACTATACAAATTTCTTGACACTCATCTCCAAACACATTGGTTGACCTAGGGGTAGCCATTAACATCCTAACTACAGGAGCTTGTGAAAAACTAGGCATATCAGTTTTAGAACCTACACCCATGCTTTTGGAATTAGTTGATAGAGATATTATCAGACTGAAAGGTATAGTGAAAAAAATCATGGTCTCAGTGGACTCATGGGAATACCCAGCTTATTTTTTAGTTATTAATCCAAGAAATAGGATGGAAGGGCAGCCATTGATTAGTGGGCGGCCATGACTAGCCATAGCAAATGCTTACATAGGTTGTCGGACATGTAGCATGACTATCACTAGAGGAAATTCCGTAAAAGACATCATTATTTATCCACCTTCCAAACCAAGTCTGCCCAAGATATAAATTCACAAACACCCAGATACATATTGGGAGCAAAACATCCTCCACCTCTGACACTAGCAAAAGCCCTCGAATTCAAGGATCAAACTGAACATGATGTGATTAGTAATGTTATGAAACAACCACCCAAACCTAGAAATTTGAAATGCGAAATGATGAAAATAGTCCTCGAACATCAAGGACAAGAGGATCCTGTGGTGGACTTTGAGACCCAATATAGTTCCACAACCACTGTTCGTAATAGTGTACCTATTGCGATCGAACCAAGAAATATTTTGAATATTAACAGTAGCTTGGATGATGACCAAAAAGCAAAAACATATAAAAATCCTCCAGAAGCACCACGGTGCATTTTCGTGGGATTACCAAGACATGAAGGGCTTGGACCCACAACTTTTCATGCACCATATCTATACTAATAGGGAAACATGCCCTGTTACACAACCCCAATGAAGACTAAATACACATTTAAAAGAAACTGTAAAAGAAGAGCTGCAAAAGCTGCTAGATGTAAATTTAATTTATCCCATCTCAGACATCAAATGGGTCTCCCCTTTGGTGGTCATCCCTAAAAAGAATGGGAAGTGGAGAATCCACATAGATTACAGAGAATTAAATAAGGAAATTCAGAAAGATCATATCCCCCTTCCCTTCATTGACCAAGTCCTTGACACATTAGCTGGAAAGCAGTTCTTCTCTTTCCTTAATGGATTTAGCAGATACAATCACATCCAAATAGCTCCCGAAGACCAAGATAAGACAACGTTTACCTACCCATGGGGCACTTTCGCTTACATATTTTTACCGTTTGGATTATGTAATGCCCTAGAAACATTTCAAAGAGACATAATTACCGTTTTTTTTACTTAATAAATGAAGGACTTAAAATTTATATGGATGATTTTACACCCTATGGGGAAGTCTTTGATCAAGTGCTAGAAACATTAGACAAAGTATTAGAGTGATGTATTGCTACTAGACTATGTCTAAGAAATGAAAAATTCCACATGATGATGACTGAGGGGGTTATCCTAGGCCACTACATTTCTGCAGCTGGAATACAGGTAGACCTGGCTAAAATAGAGGTAATCCTTCTGCTTGCCACACCTTATACACAAACAAAGGTATGCAGTTTTCTGGGATATGTAGGATATTATCGTAGATTTATAAAAACATTCTCCCAGATAGTTGCAGCTCTGTATGCTTTAACTAGAAATGTTGAATTCCATTGGACTGAAAAATGTGACACTACTTTTACACACTTGAAGAAGTTGGTCTCTACAACACCAATCTTGCGAGGTCCTAATAGGAAAATACCCTTTCATATCTCTTCTGATGCATCTGATACATCAATAGGAGTAGTCCTTGGCCAAGAAGAAGACTAGAAACCTTATGTTATTTATTATATTAGCAAAAACGTTGTTCCCGTTGAACTAAACTATACAGTAACTCAGAAAGAATTCCTGGCTATAATTTATGCTATCAATAAGTTCAGGCACTACATAACCAGATATCAAGTGTTCCTATACACTGACCACTCTACTATTAGATATTTAGCTAATAAACGGATCACGAATGGAAGAATAACTCGTTGGCTATTGTTATTGTATGAATTCGATATAACAATCAAAGACCGTCCATCGATGGAAAATGTGGTCACAGACTTCCTGTTTAGAGTCCCCAAGATAGACGACACATCAAAAGTTGAGAATCAATTCCTTGATGAACACCTATTTGTTGTAGCAGTCAAAACATTGTGGTATGCAGATGTGGCAAATTATCTCGCAGTTGGGAAAAAACCCAGACATTTAACAGTGAGAGAATGGGAATTGATTATAAAACACACTGGAATATTTTCTTGGATTGAAGGATACCTATTCCATACAGGGGCTGATATGAACATATGTAGATGCATAAGGGAAGATGAAATCCATGACATCTTATGCACCTATCACGATGAGCCCTATGGTGGCCACTTCACAGAATGACGAACAAGGCATAAAGTGTTGCAATTAGGCTATTACTGGCCTACGATTTTTAAAGATGCAAGGAAGTATGTACAGGCCAATGATAGTTGCCAAAGAATGGGCTGCCTAGGCCAAGCTGATAAAATGTCGCTGCAACCACAATTGGTGGTGGAACCATTTGAATGATGGGCGTTAGACTTTGTTGGGCCATCCAATCGACCATCAAACCAGAAAGCCCACATATTAGTTGCCACATATTATGTCACCAAATGGGTGGAAGTATTAGCCTTCTCAAGATCCATGGAAGAATGAGCAACTAAGTTTCTCCTTGAACTATTCGTATGATATATCCTACCAAGGGAAGTAATAACCGATGCAGGGGCACAATTCACAGGCAATAAAATCATACCTACCTTAAGAAATCACCATATCATTCACAGAGTTACATCTCCTTACCACCTACAGGAAAATGGACAAGTGGAAATCACTAACAAATTCCTAGAGTAAATCCTTACCAAGACAGTATCAGCACACCGCTGGGACTGGGGCACTAGAGGACCAAAAGCCTTATGGGCTTATCGAACAACCTGGAGAAATACTACTGGATGTTCACCATATTAGATAGTATTTGGGAGAGAACCTATCTTCCCTATCGAGTTCAAAAATAAAACACTGAGAATATCCCAGGAAGTGGGATTGGACTTAACATATGCCCAAGCTAAAATACTCCAACAAATAAATGAACTGGACGAAATTTGACTTCTTCCCTTGCAATGCACAGTGATCATTCAACAAAAATGAACCAAGTGGCATGACAACCTAATACAAAAGAAGGTATTTCAAAAAGGAGACTGGGCACTCCTCTATGTTTCCACATTCCAAGACTTTCCAGGGAAACTGCAAACAAGGTGGCTTGTTCCATATGAGATTCAGGAAGTACATAGCAATGGTACCCTCACTTTGACCACTATATATGGATCTGGCTCAACATTTCGAGTTAACGGGAACAAAGTATGCCTCTATCAGAAACCTCTCACGAAAGAATATTTTTGTCAACAGGCACAAAACGGTCCCACCATCCATGTTGTGGCGCAAGGGGGGGACAACCCCACAATCTCAAGTACATGAGAGGTTTGACAGCATCACTTGTAAAAAATGTATATAATTTTTTTTCTTATTGTACATTTGTTCCATTTTCAATCCATTTTTCATTATGAGTTTGTGTTTTTTGTAGTTTCTTACTTTGTTGTTCAGTTGATTAATAGTTGCTGTTCATTTTTCGAACAAATGCTGTTCAACTGAGCTGAACAAGTTTTTGTTGTGTTCTTTTGTTATTGTTGTTCAGTACGCGAATGACTGTTGTCCAGTTTTTGAATGACAGCGGTTCAACCAAATTGAACATCTTTTTGTCCATGTTTTTAAATTTTTTTGTTCAATTCCAGAACAGTTTCTGTTCAATTTTTGAACGGAAATGGTTAAACTGAATTGAACAGCCTTTTGCTCATGTTTTTAAATTTTAGTATTCAATTCCAGAACAACTTTTGTTCAATTTTTGAACAATAGCAGTTCAACCGAATTGAATAGCCTTTTTCCCGCGTTTTTTGTTGTTCAATTCCGGAACAGCTGCTATTCAATTTTTGAATGGCAGCGGTTCAACCAAATTGAATAGGAGCTTTTTGTCCATGTTTTTAAATTTTGTTGTTCAATTCCGGAACAGTTGCTGTTCAATTTTTGAACGATAGCGGTTCAACTAAATTGAATATCCTTTTGTCTGTGTTTTTAAATTTTGCTGTATAATTCCAGAATTGTTCAATTTTTGAATGGCGATTCAACCGAATTGAACAGCCTTTTGCCCGCATTTTTAAATTTTATTGTTCAATTCCAGAAAAGCTGTTGTTCAATTTTTGAATGATAGCAGTTCAACCAAATTGAACATCCTTTTTCCCGCGTTTTTTACTGTTCAATTCTGAAACAACTGCTATTCAATTTTTGAATGGCAGCGGTTCAACAAAATTGACCAACTTTTTCTCTGTGTTTTTAAATTTTGTTGTTCAATTCCAGAACAACTGTTCAATTTTTTAACTGCAGCGGTTCAACCAAATTGAAAAACGTGTTACCCACGCTCTTAATTTTGATGTTCAACTTGGAAATAGTTTTTGTTCTATCTTTGAACACCTACTGTTCCTTTAACTAAGACAACCATTTTTTAGCGTTTTTTGTTAAACAATCTTTAAACAGCTTCTACTCAATGTCTTAATAGCCATTATTTTTATAATTGAGTAACCTTGAGGAGGGAATGGCACTTGAAAGAGAGAAGGAAAATGGTAAAACTCTAAATATGATATCCTTTGGCACTATAATTCTTAAAAAGGAAGCTGATATTATGTTCACATGAAGACAAAGGATAAGACACCCACAGTTCAAATATGATATCAAACAATTAGGGACCTTATAACGATATGTATTTTTTCCCTATTCGAGTAATATGGCCCTACAACATGAAGAAATGGAACAATTGGTATTAATGGTATTATTTTTTTGCTTCTTTCACCATTCCTCACTCTTAAGGAGTTAATGAGCCTCCCTTAGCAATCATTGTGTTACATACAAATCTTAAGAGAGGATAGGGGGTCTCATCACAAGCCAGCCTACCATGATCATAAGGATTGAATAGGTGACATGCCCATTATGGCTACCACAATAGGGTAATGACCTTCTCATCTATTATAAGGACAGAAGGTATCATCACGAGCCGACCTGATCACTCTGTTACAATTCTAGTGAATGGAATTGTGACTATCTAGTTACCACACTATCATAGTGACCTCCTAATAGATCAAAATGTTAAAATCCAAAAGAAAATAATACATTTACATACAAATCTTAAGAGAGGATAGGGGGTATCATCACGAGCCAGGCTATCATGTTCATAAGAGTGTAGCAACTAACATGCCCATTATGGCAACCACACCATGGTAATGACCTTCTTATTAACTTGAAGGACAGGAGGTCTCATCACAAGCCAGCCTGATCATTTTTCTACAACTCTAGTGTGTGGCACCATGACTACCTGGCTACCATACCAGCATGGCGAACTCTCCATCAAAATGGAAAAAAAAACTATTCTTACATAGGGATCATGCCTCATTTTTCGAGTTAAAAAGCAACCCTGTCGAAGCTATGAATGCATGCTGGCAGCAGTGGCTCTGCTTGTGGTATGAAAGAATACTCTTTAATAACCAATTGATTTTACACACACCTTGTATTTCATTTTCTCTTATCACAAATCTATTACTCGAATTAGTGACAATCATGACTTACCATAAGAATAAATAACAAATATTTTTTTACATATTTTAAACTTTGGAATGACACCGTCAATCATTACTTGACTAAGTCTTTCTTCCATCATAACTTTTTAATCGTGTAAAGGCATCATATCATAATAATGGAAATACTATTTTCTCTCATGTTCCGGTCATCTCCGCACAAGGTATAATTATGAAAACTTCTAAATCTGACTTTTTGCTGCATATTTAGTAATTACTTAACCATCGATCCTACACATGCATATTTATGAAATTCTGAAATTCCCGTGTCTGCATTCATAACTGGCCAAATCTCTCCTATACTTGAGGTTGTGGGCACCCTTTCTTCAAGAGAGGGGGTTTAATTGGCCGTAATTCGGAAAGCATGTGAAATCCCTGCACAAATCCCATTAGACGCATCGATAAACACTATAATTAAGGCATGAATACTATTTACACAGAACCACAGTCTCTCTTCCACTTACAGACAACACCCAGTCGAAACAATAGAGCCAAGAAGAAAAATAACCAGAGAAAAAGAGCATATCAGTCATGGGAGGAAATACCCTTCGAAGCGAGCCTTCAAATTTTTTGATTTCAGAAGCGGTAAATGCCATCCTGCAGCGAGCTGGATGGCTGAAATATGTGCATAGATTACAAGGATCCAACACGAGAATTGAAATTGAATTTCTGCAAAATCTACAGGAAGGGAAAACCATAGTTAATGGCCAAACTATACCTGTTACAAAAGAGATCATAGCAGAAGTTTTTGGAATTCCAGTGCAAGGGGAAAGATGGGCAGAAAAGCATCTACTCCTGAGAGAAGCAGTATTACTATACCAGGACCCAGAAAAACCATTAGAATGAAAAGCTAGAGGGATTAACCCTTCCTCTTTACACCAGCCATGTCAAGAGTTGGCAGCATTCATCCAGAAATTAATTACATGTGAAGGACGTCAAGATGTGGTAAAACCTCGACAACTCAAACTTCTAGCTGCACTGAAACAAAAAAATTCAATTAATCTGCCTGTCTTTTTGAATTCTGTATTGCATGATACTGCTGTTCGATTAAGAAAGGCGAAGAAGCCCAAAGAAGTGGTTAGTCACCAGGGCTTGGTAAAATTATTCATCATTCATGAGCTAGATAGGCAGCATATAGCATGGGATAGTTTCATCAACCCAGAAGCACAGGAACCAGAAGTAAAACCCGAGGGAACTAAAACTGAGCCCCCTAGGGTAAATCCTCCAAGAAGAAAAAGAACCCGAGCCTCAACATCAGAGCCAAATAGGAAAAAATGGCCCAGAACACCCCAGGGAACTTCGAATACCATAGAGGAAGAAAAACCATCCCATGCACCCTTAAAAGAATTGGACGAGGAAATGGCACGAGTCCTAGGGAAAATAAGGACAAAATTTGAATTAAGAAGCTTATTGGAAGCATGGGAGCAAGAAGAATTTGCTGATAAAACCACCTCCCCCAGCAGCTATGGTCACACTAATATCCTGCCCAACCAAGAGGAACTACAAGATGATGAGGCTCTGTCTCCCATTGATAATTACGAAGTATATAGTGATGAATAGGCAGAGGAGAGATTGGAATCACAAGCTGATTCAGGTGACACTGTCCTTGTGGAGCAGATTACACACATAGAGACAACCCCTTTGTCACGAGGAGGTAGCATTGCTCCTCCTAGTTAGGACCCTCATATTGAGGTCAATTCTGAAGAAGTAACTAGAAACACCATTCTAGTTGCTATCGCTGAAAAACATAATTCTACTCCCCTATCACCTACTGAAATAAGAAAAGGTAAAGGTTTAGACGTGAGGAGAACTAAGAAATTAAGAAAGACCTGCAAGATATTGGAGAAATTGGTGAAATATCTGAGGAAGCAACTAAAAACAGAAAGAAGAGCCAGGAAGCCAAGAATAGAAACCTCTATTGCAGGGACTCAAACAGAACCAACAAATACTGTTGAAAGTGAAATACAGACCGACTTAGCTAGCACAATGGAAACTTGAACACAAACCAATTTGATAATCACTACTCAAATTGAAGTCCATACCAACCTGGTAAATACCACCGAAGCTGAAGTAGAGACAAAATTGGAAAACAGCATCGAAACATCCACCCAAAATGAGCAGAAAGTTATGGAGGAAAAAGGGATCCAAACAGATGAAACCCCTGCCTATGCCCATTTAGTAGAGATAGCTGCTAACCAGAGTTTACAAAATGAGCTAGTGCAAGTATTGCATGAACTAACACAGTGCAGAAAGGAGGTAGTGCCATTACAAGAATATCAGGCACTACAAAAGAAGTTCACCGACCTCTTTGTCACAGAAGATGAGACATTCACCCAGCTTAGAGGAGAGCAAGAAAAGGTTAAAGCAGTGCACGAACATGTAGAGAAAGCTAAGAAGCAAATCTATATGATTTTCTCTCTATATGATGATGCTTTGTCATGCATAGCTCTGGAAACCAACTATGCCTTGTTTCTAACAGAGCAATATCTACTCCTAAAAGTTAGAGCTGTTAGACTAGGGAAATCCACTACCTTTAAGACCATAGAATAATTTTTCCAATGCTGTAATGATCAGGCTGAGCAGATCCAGTGCCTCTTGTGTGAGCTCTACATGCATAACTTCTTCTTAGAAGAAGACACTGACAACAACCCTAGCCCCTTCAGAGGGGATGTACAGTTGCAAGCCTTGCTTTCATTTGCCAAACACCAGATCAGATGGGACAAATCCTACAACATCTTTCAAAAAAGAGAACATAGTCTAGATTTATGGGTCAGCGGAGAGCCTACGAAATGTTTTCAGCTGATTATCCAACATAAAAAGTTCATGAGAAGGCCAAGTGTGAATTCTAGGTTGGGACCCATTCGTAAAGACATCATAGAAAATGCACGAGAATACATTGAGGACATTCATGAAGCAGCCTTAGCAGCATCCAAGCAATGGTGGATGACATCCACTAACAATGTGAAGAATAGGGAACCCTTCAATTATAGGAATTTCAAGGCTGCTGCCTCCAGGTTCCGTTCATACATCAACCTAGTCTACAACATGGGGCCTACCTGGTTGGGATGCAGATAGAGGAATCCTCTCCTCTAGCTTCCTCCTGAAGAGTATAATCACAATTATGAATTTCCAAAAGGAGCCATAGGTGCTGCCTTTGCATTTATAAAATAAAAGAAGGCTTCAGGACACACAATGAAAAGGCCTACCTTGCCTACTCTTTAACATATCTACATCTTAATCATCTGTTTGAATGAGGAAATGCAACTAGGTAAGCAGGGGTGTATGTTGGGCCCAAATTAGGTATCATTTTCACCCTGTAAATACTTCAAATTATGTTATAATTTCGAGAGAATCCCTCTTCACATTAACAATAAGGAATAAAACATCATGAAAATGGGAAAAATCAGACTAATGATGAAAAGGATGGTTTATAATAAGAAATTGACTCCTTTTGTCTTGATGTGCAGGAAATTAAGAATGCTTGGACCAATAGGGAATGTAAGCCAACCAACAGACTTGAACATATGAAGCTCTAGCAATTCCAATGACCGATAGAAGATGAATAAGAAAGTCTGAGTCCAACAACTGAAACGACATCCACGCATAGCGGGCTGTTGTTTGAGAAACACTCTTGAAATTCCCAAAGATCGCCTTTAAAAGGGAAAGGGATGGAGGAGGAAAAGAGGGAAGTACAGGAGATGCATCTTGTAATAGAGAACTCGGGAAAAATTTGTCTAATTATTTTTTCTAACATCCCTGGATGTGATATGGAGTTTTGAATAATCATATTTTAAAGTCTTTACAGTGCTAAGCCTTCTGGTGGTCTGGGACCAACCTCTGGGAGCTCCACGCACGGTTTCATATTCTGAATAGTTATAGAACAAACACTTGTGAATCTGATGCAGTTGTAACGCACATCTTCATTCAATACAATTACGGCTCTCTTCCTTTAAGATTTTTAGAAATTGCGTTCTTAGAGTAGGACAAGTGCAATCTTATTTGCGGCAATGTTTTGTTAGATGGTTCTAGTTATTTTTCTGTCACTACATTTGAATTCAAGATCATAAATAAGCTGATTTTAGCATTATTCTTCTCTATGAATTATGTTCTCTTTCTAGCATAACGAATTAGTTAAGCATTTGATCAGTGTTTCTTAATTAAGTCCTACAGAGAACTCCATTGAAAAATTACTTAATCATAGTTGTACGAGTTATTTAATCCGTTTTCAGTTATATTGTTGTTTCATTATCACCAATTTTAGTTATACTGTTGTTTCATTATTGCACAGCTAGTCATACTATTGCTTTATTGTTGCTTAGTTAACTAGATTGTTGATTCAATTCAATTCTATTTCTGAGTAAATTAGTTAGGCTATTTTTCTGTTTAATTCGATTACTGTCATTTCAATACCTGCTTGGTTTATTTAGATTGTTGTTCGGTTCATTCAAGATGTTGTTTTGTTCCAGTAAAGAAACACAAAACCCTGTTGCTCAATATTAGGCTAAAGATTCATCCAAGTCACCCTTCATAGGATAAAGAAGCATGGAAAATTTTAGGGGCTAATATTCACAGGTGGGCTAATTTTCCATGGTTTTTTCAAAAAAAAGATTCGCCAATTTCCATTTTTTTATAAAAATGATTCGCCCAAATTTTACAATATAAAATTATTTTACGTTAAAAATCGCCAAAATTACTTAGAAAATAAATATAATATCATTATAAATTTGAATAATTTTACAAATACATCAATAAAATTTTTATAGTTTGCATATTAGGGACTAGTGAGTTTCGCCAATTTTTTAAACTTTAAGATAATTTTCCATCCTTAAAATTATCCCTGTAAAGAAGTTCAAGAGGTTAGTAATTCCTTCTTCACGACTAACAAAAATCATCCGTACACCAAATTACTCGCATATACTGTGATGAAACTCTTGAAATAAAAATACTTACCCCGGGTTGATAATTAAATGAGGGAACAGTAGATTTCTCAATAAAAAGTCACCTCTATCTGAACCAACACTAAACACATATGCAACCAACATAAATACATGATAAACACACTTCCCATCTAGTTTGAGGGTTGAAGCATGCTCTGATACCACTATGTAACACCCTGCTCCAACATCTACTCAAGTAACCCCCAACCAAGATAAACATGCAAGGAGAGGCTACTATGATGATATTCAAAAACCTTGTTGACCTTAAGGAAGTGAACTCGAAGGAAAAATTATCACACAGACATTGTACATCAACAATAGAAACCCAAGGATCCAACCCAACCATTCAGGCACCATGCCCCTTGGTACCACTGACCTTTTAAGCCCTTAGGCCTCTATACACATGCAGAAGCCTGCATTCTTGCATCTGGGAGGCTCTGGACACATGCACTATCTTACTTTCTTGCATCCAGGGACAATTTCCAGGAGTTTTGTGGTAGAGTTTATGGAATTTAAAGCACTTTTCAAGGCCAAAATTATGGCCACTATGTAGAACTTGATGTAACTTCTGGAATCCATTAAACACATGATGAAAAGGTTATTAAAAAAAATAACTCTAGGACTAAGCGTGACCATCCCCAAATAGGATTGGGATTTTTTAAAACATGTCACAAACATGAAATCTACAAGTGTAAACAACATATTTGAGCATAAGGGTCTCATAGCTATATGAGAATATCTAAGAAGAATTTTTCCCTTATATCCTTAACTACAATATATAATATTAGGTCATAGGTACGCAATTCATTCATTTACAAATCAAAACATGAGGATATCCATACATCAATTCTCTCATAACACAAATGTAATAACAACAAAAATATTCAAGATACATCAACCATGGAATTCACACATAAATCAATACATTTAAACATAAAATAAAAAGGGAATGAATTTCTCATTAATGAATGTAGAAACAAATTGGGGATGGGACTATCGCATTCCCCTTGACCATATATTGGATGAGCCAAATATATCTTCAAACAATCAGCCCCATACCATTGCAAGTATGAATGTGGGACTCAAACCAAAAGAACCAACTAGGGAATCCCGAGGCTAAACCACCTCACCCTCATCAGTAAAAACCAATCTTTACAGTGATCCACACCGGATCACTAGGTCAACAAAATAAACATGTCATAATAATATTTTCCATGATCTCCACTTGATCACAAGGCCAAAAAAATAATGTATGCCACTAGATTCTGTCTACCTACACCATGAGGAATTATCTTGTCTCCTAGTCTCTCAAGTTTTACCATAATCCAGAGTCTGAAACAAGGATCAGTAGGCCCTAAACCGAGACATACTCTGCAGGATTTATCATATATCCCAACTAGGGATTCCTAGGCCATATGGAGAGAACACGCCTCTTAGGATTTACCAAAATCCAAACCCGAATCACTAGGCCCTAAATCAAGGCAACACAGAAACAGATTTTGTGTCATATCATTCAGAGATCCACCTCACACAAATTTGAATCTATTTGACAATCCATCTAAATCAAAACATGAGAACTCCACAACACCATCGTTATAGGGAAATGAAAATGCTAGGATAAAAATATTTCAACACCTGGAGAGACCCATGCCATGATAGAAAAGAACCACATGCAATGACATGCATGCTCAATATAGAAAGAAAAACACACATGCAAATCGATATTTGTAATTCATCTCATTGTGGCTACTTGATCCTCCTCTTCCTTACTTTATTCCTCCTTCTTATTACTTTCTTTTTCCTTTCTTGGTCCAATTCCAAAGTGCTCTAAGAAACTCTAAGTGTCAAAGAGTGAGAGAGAGAGAGAGAGAATATAATGAGAGCCATAAGTGTGAGAAAAAACTTGAAAACTCATCCTCAAAACTATTTTTATTAATGAGGCCTCCATTTTCTTCATTTTCCATTATGTTTCTTCATTTTCCTCCTCACATGCAACCTATGATGTTTCAACTTCATTTTCTCCTAATTTCCATTTTTCATAAATAAATTCCAATAATTCCCACTTTTCCTTTACAATTCCTTTTCCATTTCCATTTCCAATTTCCTTTAGCCATAATAACTGAAATGAGCACCTACTAATATGTTTTGCCCAATTTTTTTCTTGGAATAAGTGTCTCATCAACCATGGTTATTATTTTTCCTTTATTGACTTTTATTACATGGAATATTCACCAGTGTTGTTACATGTCTAGTCCAATAAAAACCTTGTTAACTTGATCACTCCAACTAATGGGTGTATTGCAACTCTTCCCATACAACAAATCAAACGGAATCATCCTTAGTGACTCCTGGTACCTGTTGTTGTAAGCGAACTCTAATAGTGGAAGATACTCTTCCCACTTCTGCTACTAATGCATCACATACATCCTCAACATGTCCTCCAATATTTTTCTGACCCTCATTGTCTATCCATCTATTTGCAAACAATAAGTTGTACTAGAGGCCAAAACTCTACTAAAACCTGATTTCATCCTTGTTTGATACAATCTTCTTTGTAACACCATTCAATATGACTACATATCTGATGAACACATGGACCACATCACTAGTTGAATACGTAGTCTTCACTGGCATAAATTGTGCTACCTTATACAAAATTTCCACCAAAACCATGTTCAAATCATATTGTCTAAATGTTTGTGAAAAACCTGTAATGAAATCCATGGAAATCACCTCCCATTTCTGCTCTGGAATTGCAATCGGCTATAGAAATCCACCTAGATGTTGACAACTTTCCTTTACCTAATAAAAATCCAAACATTTAGCCACAAAATCTTCCACATCCTTCCTCAGATTCAACCAATAAAATTATTTCCTTACTACGGTCAATGTCTTATGATATCCTGGGTGTCTTGGATATGGTTTCACATGAAACTCCCTCAAGGTCACCTTCTTGATACAACTACTATCTGGCAGAATATCTAGTCTCTAAACATGATCAAGCCATCTACTAAGAGATGATATTCCACATCTTGTGCACCTGTACTTGCACCTGTATCTGTACCATCTACATGATCCCTATATAACTGACATCTTGCTGACCTTCCTATAAAATCCGATCTTGTAAGTCTGTCCCATAGAACCTCATAATTGCATTGTGATTTACCTGTATCCACATGCTATATAATTTTCAACCATGTTCTATTTTCCTTAGATGTACCTTATCTCGAAATCAAAATCAGTAATCATGACATTCATATAGCTTTCATGGAATCTAGATTTGGCTGGTCAAACAAGTATCTCAATCAACTGTGATCACTCATCAGTATAAACCTCCTGCTAGGAAGATATTGCCTCCACATCTCCAACACATGGATGATCACGGCTAGCTCAAGATCATGTGTCAGATAATTATTCTCATGCACTTTTAGTTTTAATGACTCATAGCATACTACTTGTCCTTCCTGCATAAAAACTTCACCAAGTCCCCTCTTTCAAGCATTTATACATATCCCAAACTCTTTTTCCAGATCTGCAACTTAACACTAGAACATTTGTCAACAACTGCTTAAATTGTTAAAAAATTATGGTACATTCCTCTCTCCTTTAAATTTTATTAGCTTGCCTCTACAATGGCGTAATGGGATATCCAATCCAAGAGAAGTTCATGATGAACTTCCTATACTAACATTCTTACCCCATGAACGATCTTACCTCTACTTCATTTCTTTATTGATAGCCATTATCTTCTCTAGATCCACTGTTATGCATTCCTTGGAGACCACATGCCCCAAGAAATGTAATTTGTTTCTAAAAGAAACTGCATTTACTAAGGTTACCATACAATTTATGTTGTCTCAACAAAATCAATACTGCTGCTAAATGCTTGACATGTTCTTCGTCATTCTTATAATATACTAATATATCATCAATGAATACAATAACCAACTTGTCAGAATAAGGACACAACACACTATTCATCAAGCACACTGAAGTAGCTAGAGTGTTAGTCAACCCAATGGAACTACAAAAAACTCATAATGCCCATACCTGTTCTGAAAATCTATCTTGTAAATGTCCTTTCCTTGACGTGTACCTGATGATATCCAAATCTCAAATCAATCTTTGAGAAAAAAATTTCTCCCTTCAACTGATAAAATAGGTCATCAATCCTTGGCAACATATGCTTCTTCTTGATGGTCACCTTGTTCAAATTCATATAACCAATGCACAACCTCGAAGTATCATCCTTATTCTTAACAAACAATACTGGTGCACCCCACGGTGATACACTTGGTCTAATGTATCCCTTGCCAAGCATTTCCTTTAACTGTAACTTTGTATCTACTAACTCTGGTGTGCTCATCCTATAAAGTGCCTTTGATACTTGTACTACCCCTATTACCCACTCAATGGCGAAGTTCACTTCTCGATGAGGTGAAAACTCTAAGATCTCTGCTGGAAGCACTTCCTAAAACTGTTGTAGGATCAGATACCTATTCAATATCTCTTCATCCTCATCCTTCTTACCTTTATTATTATAAAAGTGCACTTCAAATAACACATACCCTTTTCTGCGACTGGTCTTTGCCTACATAGACATCACCATGCTAACGGACATTTCTTTCTTCTTACCCTATAATATTCTTTGCTCTCTATTGTCATCCAACCACTCTATGGATTTGTCATAACAATCCACTTTTGTCTTGTGAAGATACAAACATTCAATACCCAAAACCATACTATATGATCCCAATTAAAATACATTCAAATGTGCTAATGTAGACATGCCATTCAACTCAAATGCACAAGCTGTTACTTAATAATGAACTATTTTCTTTGTACCTATAGCAAACTGCACTAACCAAGATTTTGCATGCACTTATTTATTCAAACCACACTTATCCACCAAGGAAGGGTTAACATAACTATAATTACATCCATGGTCAATCAAAATAGAAACAACTTGATCACAAAGCTTATCATCCATATCAATGATAGATGCCTAATGGTATCCTTTCCTGTTATCAAGTGCTCGATTGATACAAGAAACACATTCACCAACATCCCCAAAAGTTTGCACCTCCTACGCACTATATATCTAAGTCTTGCCACCCTGATTCCGCAAAAAATATCTCTTAAGATGTTATTTTCCACATGTCCACACCCCGACCATCCTGTACCATCATTTATATCATGTTGTTGTGACCCATGTCCCTATATGGCTACATTGAACTTCTTGTATGGTGCCACATTTTCTTTCTCTTATGTATTATGAGGCCATTTTATTTTCCACTGTTGTTTACCATTACCTTTATCTTTATATTTTCCCTCCCATCCTTGTTGAGATTCATTCTTATGTTTTGACGGCTCATAAAAGTGCTTTAGTTTCCCAATAAATTCCTCAAGTGAGCAAGGTTCATCATACTCAATCGGACCTCGAAATTCTAATGGAAATTCACTAGAAATTCACTGAACTTATTCCTTCTCATATTTAAGATACATTACATATCTCCATAATTACATCAACTTATTCATATGCTCCTCATCTGCCATTGCTCCCATTTTAAGCTCATAGAATTCCTTGGCTTTGCTATTGTAGTACCTTCCTAAGAAGTAATTATTTCTGAAGAGTCTCTTGAATCGATGTGAACTCCTCTCCTATGTCCTGATGTCTTTGAGCCATTTTACATCTTCCCAGAAGATGTTTTCTTTCCTTTTGGGGCTAAAGATAGCTATTCTGGACTTCATATTCCTCATGTATTCATGCAACTCAAATAAATTATTCATGTCAAGTAACCATGCCTCTTCATCCTCAAGATTCTTCAAATCTCCATAAAAATTAGGTGGATTCACTTTCTTAAAATCATCTGAAAAGTATCCCTATCACTCCTCCTGTAAGGATCATAAAAATGATGATCATAGTGCTTGTGAGAACTAGAACCAGAATAGTACATGGTCCCATCACCTCTCATATCCATAATATCCAAGAATATAGCGTATCTGATTGTATAATATTTATATGACCTGTGACCACAATGAGACCTACTTCCATATGCCCCATTAGTCTCATCCTCCAATCCATAGCTGATAGAGAGTGATCATTGTCTCTGCAATTCTGACAAACTCTAAATCATTATTGTATTGACTTCTTCTTGTTTCTCCTATGCCTGCATGATTCTTCCATTATCTTCTTTACAACTCCTTATTTCTTCCTTAAAACTCTTCAATGTGTCTGTTAAGTCAGAAGAGTTCCCAACGCCACACTACTCATCTAATTCATAGGGAGAACCTTTGTATACTACCACTTTTCTAGTCATCTTGATTTATTTGTGCAAGGCATACTATTTCAACTAAATCAAATCATAAAAAAGACAACATACCTTAGAATCAACTGGGGAGGATAGATCCTACAACATCAACCAATTAACATAATACATGTATCAACATAATCAAATTAACATGTAAATATGTAGAATATAAATAAAACAACATAAAACGATCATTCTAAACATAACCTAGTTGTCAATGTCTGACCATATCAATCACATACCATGACCACATCCATGACAACAATGAGCATACCAATGTACATTAACAATATGTAATCACTTGACATTTATAAACAACACATAACGAGTCATACATTCATAACAAAACGTTAGACAAAAACCCCGTCAACCTTCACATGGTAACATCACTGCAACCATGACCAACACCGTACATATGAAACAAGCACATATGTCAAAAGAATAAGGAACACATATGGATCCAAAATGAATGCATGACCAAAACAAGGCCCATCTAGTCCGAGGGGTGAACCATTCTCTTATATCACTCTGAAACACCCTCCTCCCACATCTACGAAAGTAACCGGCCAACCGGGGTAAACATGTGATGAGAGGCTACTCTGATCTAGGTCAACCTCCTACGTCAACTTAGGGAAGTCGAACCGACATCACAAAAATACACACACCTTATGCACCTGCTACAAGACACCTGCGAGCCATCCAAACCTTCTAGGAGGCTAGCCCCTGAGACAAATTAAACTTTTAGTGCATCAATCCACCAAATTCTTCTTTGATATGGGAAAAAGTATTAGCGAAACCCTCCACTCGCTCCGAGAACATCTGATCCAGGTGGATATTGGTGGTCACCCACCTGTCCCACTTGGGGCCCCACCATTGTCTCTTTCAGTTTTTCAGTTTCGGCACAACTTACTATTTTTAGCAGTTTTTCGGGTCCTGAACTTCTGGAGCTGTTTTGAGGCCCTAAACGAATATTTTTGGGAAAATAGAGAGCAACATGGGTCCATGGACTGATGTTGCTCCCTCAAAATTCGTAGTCCTCGGATAAATCTTTATAACGAGGTATGGCACGCATCAAATGGAGATCATATGCCAAAGTTACGCCCCTAGGAAGTTGATACACCAATTTACCCAAACAGGGCCCATAGTTTTGGCGCTTCATCTCCTAGGGTTAGGGTTTTGGCTGTTTATGATTTCCCCTTGTTTCTAAATAATAAATAGGCCCTCGAGCCTCATTATAACTCAGTTCAGAGGCCTGTAGCCACCACATCTCTTCTCAGAGATAGCTACCAGCGCCCTAGCTAGTTTTATTTCCATTCTATCTGTAACCAAATTTCAGTTCTTTGATATTAATGAAATGAAGTGTTATTTCCACTGCATCTCTGTATTCATGTTTATATGTTTATTCTGTTGCGTTCCTGCATAAATCCGGATCAGTGGTATCAGAGCGGTCTGCTTTTTCTCGATCCTTCTTTGCATGTCCCCAACGAGGTCGGGGTATAAGGAGCTAGGGCTTGATCCGGTGGAACCTTTGCAAGATCAGCCTCGCAAACCTCGACGGACGCCCATGGGGGACGAAAAGAAAGATGAGGGAGCAGGAGATCCTATCAAAATATTGCTTGAGAAGGCCCTCGAAAAACAAAAGAACGCGATGATGGATAACTTTGCTCAAATCCTTCAACGGTTGCCCACCTGCGGCGCATCTGCATCCAGCAGCCACTCTGGAGGTGCGACTCCTTTTAAGGTACAAATAAATTTTGACATTCCCATATTTGAGGGTCAAATAGACGCAGATTCCGTAGATAGATGGTTGAATCTATTAGAAGGATATTTCTCTGTTCATGACTTTTCAAACCAAGAGAAGATTATTTTTGCACTCCTCAAAGCTACCCCCCTGTTAAGGAGTGGTGGGAAACCTACTGTGAGAAGAAGGACCAAACAGAACCCTCTCTATTCTCGGCCATACCAACTTGGAATTATTTCTGAGACGCTGTCAAGGAACAGTACTATCCCGTGGGGAGCTATGAGGATAAGTACATACAGTGAACCACGCTGCGACAACAAAGGGATCAAGATGTGCATGAGCTGACGAATCTGTTCCATACCCTACGCACAAAGTTGGGTATCAAAGATTCAGAGAAACATCTGGTGCTAAATTATCGCAGCTTTCTGCACAGATACATTCAGGAGGAAATGGAGTTCCTCGACATCTCCTCGCTTGGTACGACATACCGATATGCTGCCAAGATTGAGCAGAAATTCAAACAGAAGAAGTGAGACTTTGGATCTGCGAATAAAAAACAAGGGAAAGGTGCTTCCAAAGTGCAGAAAAAAGGACAGAGCCAAGGCATGGCGGCTAAAGACAACCCGTCGAAGCCACAAGAAAAGAACAACACCGCAAAGCCAAATAAGGACACGGGAAAGTGGTGTGAGTTCCATAAGAGCTCCACTCACAACACAAGTGAGTGTCGGGCCAAGCAGTCGCTAGTGGCCAATATGAGGGCTTCTGAGTTAGATGCATGCTCCGACTTCGAATCATAACCTGAAAAGGGGAATGAAAAAGGGAAACAGATTATTGATGTGGAGCCCAACGCCACTGTTGCCACTACAAAGATCCAAAAGGAGGAACCGGAAGATCTAGAGGAGGAGGAACGTCTCTTCCACTCCCAGATGTGGGTAATGGGCTCCCCTGTACAGTTCATTTTCGACAATGGGAGCCAAAAGAACCTCATTTCAGTAGATGCCGTGAAGCGGTTGGGCTTGCTAACCACAAATCACCCACATCCATACCCCATCGGGTGGCTTCACCAAGGACAAGATCTCCACGTCAGCCAACAATGTCGCCTTCCCTATAGCATCAAGCCCTTCACAGATGAGGTATTATGTGACGTTGCTCCTATTGATGTTTCTAATGTATTATTAGGACAACCATACTTGTGCAAGCGTCATGTTGTGTATGAGTCTCAACCTCATGCTGTTATTGTTAATTTGGGAAATAATTTGTACAGGATACCAGAGGTACCACCTCCTGCCGCTATCCCTTTGGTTACTACAAAACAATGTTGTAAGCTCATTTCCCAAACCAGGAAATTCATTTTCCTGATGATCTGCCCCTAGGGCAAGAAGAAGACCATGGCCACGACCTCCAGACAGGGATCCTCTGCATGACAACAACAAATGGATAAGGTTGTGGAGGAGTACGGGGACATCTTCACCTCACCCACAGGGGTTCCACTGCACTGTTAGGTCAAGCACTCGATTGATCTGACCCTAGGTGCACCGCTACCCAATGGACCAATCTATTGGCGCTCTGTTATGGAGAATGATGAAATCAAGAGGCAGATTTAGGAGCTATTGCAGAAAGGTCACATCAGACCAAGTTCATCGCCCTGTGCGAGCCTGATCGTGTTGGTACAGAAGAAGGATGGGACGTGGAGACTCTGTATTGACTATCGGGCGCTGAACAAGATCACTGTCCGGAATAGGTACCCAATCCCACGGATTGATGACCTTTTGGACCAACTCAAAGGTGCAAAATATTTCAGCAAGATTGACCTCAATTTTGGGTATCACCAGGTACCAATTGAACCCTCTGATGTGTGGAATACTGCCTTCAAATCCAAGGAAGGCCTTTTCGAATGGCTGGTCATGCCTTTCGGGTTGACGAATGCTCTCGCAAACTTCATGAGGATGATGTACGACATCTTGCGGCCATTCACCAACTCATTTGTAGTGGTGTGCTTGGATTACATTATGATCTTCAGCCAGACTTGGGAAGAGCACCTTCACCACATCCAACAAGTCCTCCAAACACTGCGGCAACACAAGTTGTGTGCCAATTTGGAGAAGTGCACATTTGGCATGACCCAGGTTCAATATCTGGGATACATTATTGATGAAAGGTGGGTGCATGTGGATCCAGCCAAGATCCAAGTCATTCGGGATTGGCCAGCCCCAACCACTATAATAGAGCTTCACAGCTTTTTGGGTCTTGCTAATTTCTACCGTAGATTCGTGTTGGGATTCTCTCATATCACTTGGCCCTTGAGTCAAGTCACCAAGGGAGGAGCGAGAGCAAAATTCTTTTGGTCGGAACCTCAATAGAAGGCGTTCACGGAATTGAAAAATCGCCTCTGTTCTGCCCCAATGCTCACATTACCAAACTTGCAACAGCCATTTGAGATCAATACATATGCCTCTGACTATGCTATTGGGGCAGTTCTTACTCGACAGGGACATCTAGTGGCATATCACAGTGAGACATTCTCTAACACAGTTCACAAGTATCCCACTTATGACAGAGAAATGTATTCCATTGTGCAAGTTTGTCGACAATGGAAGCATTACATTTTTGGGAAGGAAACAATCATCCACACATACCACTGGTCCCTGCAGTTCATACAGACACAAGGGAAGTTGAAAAATGATCGCCATCAGAAGTGGTCCACATATCTGGAACAGTTTCATTTGAACATCAAGTACAAGAAGAGTAGCACCAATAATGTTGCATACTGCCTTAGCCGACCACCGATCGTGGCGCTCACCACCGTGCTCAACTCTTATGGGCACGAGACTTCTGATTGGCCGCTTCTCTAGAAGAGTGACCGAGAATTTGGCCACACTTACAAGGCACTCTTCGGGGGTACGCAAGTTCCAAATTTTCACCTCCAAGATGCACTTTTATGTCACCTGGGACACCTTTGTGTTCCTTCAAGCGAGCGTGCCAAGATGATATGGGAAGCACACTACAGTCGAGTCGCTGGGAATTTCGGGATCGAGAAAACAGTAGCAATAATGCAGAAGTATTTCTATTGGCCGAACCTTCGAAAGGATGTCGAGAAGCACATCAGATCCTGCATTGCTTATGCCATTGCCAAACCGACCATCAAGAAGCAAGGCCTATATACTCCACTACCTACCCCTAGTCGACCTTCGGAATCCATCTCCATGGATTACATGTTGGGCCTGCCTTCTACTAAGAATGGAAATGACTGTGTTTTCATGGTCGTTGACAGATTCTCGAAGATGGCCATTATGGCGGCCTGTAAGAAGAATATCACAGCAGAAGCCACTGCTAAACTCTTCTTTGAACGAGTGTGGGTGCACTTTGGGATCCCATAGTCTATCATATCAGATCGAGATAGCAGGTTCCTCAGCACATTTTGGTCTAGCCTCTGGTCAATTTTGGACTCAAAGCTCACCAAGTCCACAGCTTTCCATCCCCAAACAGATGGCCAGACAGAAGTCATCAACAGAATGATTGTACACATTCTGCGCATGTACAATTCAAAGAATCCATGAACATGGGACAAGAGCCTCCCCTATGTACAACATAGTTATAACTGGGCTCTCCACAGTTCAATTGGCCATCGCCCCTTTCAAGTGGGCTTGGGATTCCAGCCACTATGTCCCATTGACGTAGCCATGCCATTTGTAGCTGCTCAAGCCGATTCAGCTCATGTCTAGTCTGAAGTTGACAAAGAAAGTAGCTTCATCGAGCACATTCAACACATCCACCAACAGGTTCATGATATATTGGACAGAGCCAATGCAAAGTACAAGCAACGCCATGATCAACACCGAGTGCCACATAACTTCCAGGTGGGTGACAAAGTATGGCTACATTTGCAGAAGGAGTGCCTCACTGGACCCCACCGCAAGCTTCGCCCGCTCTGATACAGGCCGTACACCATCACCAAGGTTGTAGGAAACAATGTCTTCGAGCTCAATATTCCACCATTCCTTGGTCTGCACCCAGTCTTCAATGTGGATCGCCTTCGTCCTTACTGCCCACCTCTACTGGACACCTCAGACATTGCAGAATAGCTCACACCAACAAAGTTAAACCCAGACTTCATGGAACAGGCCACCACAGATTGTATCATGGACATGCAAATCAAGAACACTCACCAACAAAAGATCCAATTATACCGGGTTGTCAAAGCTGACCAACTCCTGTACCAAGGAAAGTGGTTCACCAGGGACCAAGTTTAGTAGAAATTTCCTCATCTCATGGAGGAACATAACGTAATGGGGACCATTGCTTCCTAAGGAGGGAGGAATGATCCAGGTGGATATTGGTGGTCACCCACCTATTCCACTTGGGGCCCCACCATTGTCTCTTTCATTTTCCAGTTTCGGCACAAATTACTATTTTTAGCAGTTTTTCGGGTCCTGAACTTCCGGAGCTATTTTGAGGCCCTAAACGAATATTTTTGGGAAAACAGAGAGCAACATGGGTCCATGGAATGATGTTTCTCCCTCAAAATTTGTATTCCTAGGATAGATCTTTATAACGAGGTATGGTACGCATCAAATGGAGATCATATGCCAAAGTTACGCCCCTAGGAAGTTGATACACCAATTTACCCAAACAGGGCCCATAGTTTTGGCGCTTCATCTCCTAGGGTGAGGGTTTTGGCTGTTTAGGATTTCCCATTGTTTCTAAATAATAAATAGTCCCTCGAGCCTCATTTTAACTCAATTCAGAGGCCTATATCCGCCACATCTCTTCTGAGAGATAGCTACCAATGCCCTAGCTAGTTTTATTTCCATTCTGTCTGTAAGAAAATTTCAGTTCTTTGATATTAATGAAATGAAGTGTTATTTCCGCTGCATCTCTGTATTTATGGTTATATGTTTATTCTGTTGCGTTTCTGCATAAATCCAGATCAACATCGACATCCATGATACTGGGAAATTTTGCAGGTATTTCTGAGCTTGCAACCCCAATTATTGTGCCACATTTTGAGGCCCAACGCTCAGCTCACTACCGAGAAATCCATGAAACTTTCAGGAATGAAATATACCAAAGAAATAATGATACAAATTCAATTACTTGAATAAGGACTTGACTAGACCCCTACTAGCCATGATACACGTTTCATCAAACATGTCCCAAATATGTAATCTACAATTTTAATCAACTTACCTGAGCATAGGGGTCTCATACTTAAATGAGAATTGCTAAGAGGCACTGACACATTATATCATTATATGCATTATCATTTATTAGATAATTTATTCATTTTTCATTCATTTAAAAATAAAAACATGATGAGAACCATATATTTTCACTATCATAAGACACATTCATAACTACCATATAAACAACATAACTACCAAGGATACAAAAACCGTAAATGCTACATAGAATCCAGTACATCTATACATAAATTAACAAGGAAAGGAACTAGTATTAATGAATACGAAAGCCAACCCGGTATTGGACCACCACATTCCACCTGATCGTAGATTGGCTAAGAAAAATATCTCTTTCTCCAATAAGCCTCCTGCCATATTCCAAGCATGAATGTGGGACTTAGACAAAAATAACCAACCATGGATTTTCAAGGCTAAACCACCTCACACTCAACAATAGAAACAGGGTTTGCCACAATCCTCACTGGATCACTATGCCATAAACAAGCGTGGATGTCAATAGATTTCTCCACTTACACCATGAGTAATTTTCATGTCTCCTATTCTCTAAGATTTACCACAATCCACAACCTCATCCAATGATCACTAGGCCATAATCGAGACACCACCCTCCGGGCTTTACCGTATATCCCAATATTCACCGACAATAATTCATAGGCATGATCAAGGTCAACCACCTCGAGGATATAATGTATATCCCTCCATTAAACGGTCAAGGATTCCTAGGCCTACTGAGGCATACAATACCTAGCTTCGCCCTAACCCACAGTTTTTTTAATGGGTTACTATGGAATTGCCTTTACTGCAATCCACAGTTTGGTTCAGTGATCACTACGCCATGTGTCATTTCATTCAAAAATCCACCTTAGTCATCTTTGAATCCATCTATAAATCCATATCAACCAAAACCTGAGAACCCCATCACACCATGACTATCCGGAAATGGAAAGGCTAGGTTGAAAACAATGTCACACTTGCATACACCCATGCCATTGAAACAAGAGAACGAAGGACACTCATAAAACACCATGCATGCGAGATCTATCAAGGAAACAACACATGAAATTGATACCTACAAGTAAATCCGTTGTAGCTGCTTTATCCTAGTCTTCCTTTCTTGATATTTCCTTCCTTGTTGCCTTATTTTCCTTCCTTGATCCAATGCTGGTGTGCTCGAAGAAAAATTTCTGTGTCCAATAGTGAGAGAGAGAGAATAGAGAGAGAGAGGGCTCCAAAACTAAACTGACAAAAGGTACCAATTGATCCTCAGAATCCTTTTTACCAATTAGGCCTCTATTTTTTTCATTTTCCATTATTTTCCTTCATTTTCATCCTCACATGCAACCTGTGACCTTTCACCTTCCTTTACTCCTAATTTCAATTATTTCCATGAATAAATTTCCAAAATTACATTTTTCTTTTCCATATTCCTTTTCCATTTCCTTTTTCAATTTCACTAGCCATAATAAACCAAATGAACATGCACCTAGAATAGGATGTTTTTTGAAACAATAAAATTGGAATAAGTGTCCCATAAGCATGGTTATTGTTTTCCCCTTATTAACTTTTATTACATTGAATTTTCACCAGGGATGTTACAATCACACCCATCGGTTGATGTACACAATTTCAGGTTTTTTTTTTTTTTTTTTTAATTATATTTTTCCCATATATGGTTTCTTGTTGTGAAGGTGTAATTTTTTCATTTGGCAGTAAACCCCACCTTACCCGTCGCAAGGTAAAACTGGAGATTCAAACTAAAGATATAGTGAGATATTTCACATGAGATGGGATCAGAGAAGAAAGGTTTCACTAGCTCCCATCATGTCATTACAATGTGTTTAATGTTTATGATTATTTTCCCTAATGGGGGTCAGCACATGGTTCAAGAAGGATTTTTTGGGGTCGAGCATGCCACCATACAACTTGATGCATATTAAGAAGTAGGGGGAATGACCCGCCCCTAACATGCATATGCATGTAGATCTAAATATGAATATTTATTTTTGTGGAGGAATTTGGGGATTCACCTTATTTTTGGTGATTTGGGTGGATTTATAGGGAAGATGTGAGACCAGGAAATAAACCTCCATACTTCTAGTGGTATTTCTTATCTCATATGTACTAAGAGAGTAGATTTTTTGGGTTTTGGGTACTTATGTGGTGAGGATTGTATATCACTTGGTGTTAGTGAAGTGGAGGTGGGATGGAATACTTCTTCGGCATGTGGATTCTATGTAGCAGATTAAAGATCTTGATAGAGGAAATAAATGATGCTCAATTACTAGCAATGTACGCGAGGGGCTCAAGTTATTTCCTTCCTATACTATACTTGTCTACTTGCAAATATTTTCGGTTATTTTAGTGCCAACCGTGTTAATTGTTTTGGCCTTATTTTTGTGTTTGGGTTTGGGCAAATTTTGGTTACATTTAGATATGTGTTTAGTTTATTTTTATATGAGAAAATAACTATGAATACTAGTTTGTGTTTGTATAATATCATGTCAGGTTGGTTGTATTTAGTTTATGCAGTGCTTCCCTTTTGGTATAAATTTTTCAAGTTTAATCATGGAATGCCTTATATCTAGGGTTATTTGCGGCTCTGTCTCATTACAAATCTTAAATTTTCAGTGGGTTAGAGAGGAAAAGGGGTTAACTATAGCAGGGTGCATAAGTATTATGGTCCCTCCATCGGTCCATTATCACATATATTGTATGGTGATGATGTTGGTCATCTGGTCAATTCACAATATGTTTGTACTTAGTGAAGGGACTACTCTAGCCATGTCATGGTTGTGGTTGGTTTTTGTAATTTTGTTGGGAATTGAACCCTTCCTTCCCATCATGGATCACAATAAATTTATGTGATGTAGGAAGGGCAATAGCCACAATACTCGATATGAGAAATGTAGAGCTCAAGTATTTTACCAACACTCAACTGCAACATACTTTAACATAGTTTCTCTAGAGACAGAGTGTGAAATATGGAAATTGGAAACCTAGGAAATATTCAAGAGGGAATCCCACTCATAATCCAATATGATTAAGGTTGTCTCGTCTTCGGTTCAGGACCCTAACCATAGAATGGGACAAAACAAAAAATACCTCAATTTTGTGGCCATTCATTGGTAGATGAAGACACTTTTTGGTATGGTTATCAAGGAAAAATAGGTGGAAAGAAACAATGTATTTGCCTCATTAGAGGACATCAAAAGGATTTTGAGGAGTCGATGCTTCTCTATGGATAGGCTCAATGCGATGATTAATCATGTAGAAGGTTATATTTTATGAGAATGTGATGATGTTGCATCTCCATCTTCAAGAGAAAGGGACCTAACTCCCAATTCTCCTTCTCACTCTTAATGCTTACTATGGTTACTAGTATTTATGGTTTTGTATTTAATCTTGTAATCTTATATTTTGGAATTCCCTCAAGGCCTTAGAGAATCATAGTTTTCATTTTTTCTCAATTCTTTTGCGAGAGTAGTAACTCAACAATGTACAAGATGTAATAGCTTTGTATTTTGATGACATTCTCATAATATAAAGTTTTTTAATTTACAAAAAATAAAGTTTTGATTTTTTTAAATTTTAGCAATGTGATATGTATTATAATTTTTTTATTCTTTCGAAAAATTAATTCCTATAGGCATTTACCAACAATTTAATTTATATGGCTACCTATTTTTAAAGTTAATGTTAACATAGACACCAAATTCGTCGATGAGACCCTTGTTTGTGGGATAGTAGATTTCTCTCCACACATTATTTCGATTGCTAAATCATATGAGGTGTATATACTCTACACCATCTCGTTTGAACAAGTTACCTCCAAAGAGGAAATACATGCTCTTAACTATTACAAATATCACTACGAAACATCTTAATATTTAAAACTAGAAGATCATATCAAATTCTTAAAAAATGCAATAACTACTTTTAATATAAAATATATTTAAATTAGCCAAAGAAAAGTACAAATTTCTAGTTACGAAAAATTAACAAAAAATTAATTTGGAATTAATATTAATTATGCTAGAATTCAGCTGAAATGATGGCAATGATGATTGACATCAAGTGAGAAAAAATGGTCTCTTAGGAATAAAAAATGGCCTCTTAGGCACCAAGACAGTAAGATATACTTGTAATTCTTTAGAGGTTTGTTTTTATGCTAAAAAAAAACATTAATGAAAGTATTTGGAGATCACCATTATTTTTTAATTTAAAATATAAAAAAAGTGAGTAGTGTGGAAAATATATTGACATTTAGATCTAATCGAAGTATATGATGAAAAATATAAGAGATTTTTTTACTTGATCAACCTTCTCAGTGTCACAAAGTGATAAACGTTTTCATCTCAAAAAAATCTAGAAATTGACTAGTACCCACATTCACCATAAAACTAATAAGAATTTATTCTTACTCTAACAAACTTCTTTAAAATTTGGGTTCATACACTCTTAGACACTCGAAATTATTTTATAAAACAATTACTCTAATATTCCGTTTAAAAAAAATAATGGACGGCCATTGGTTTGACATGATAGAAAATAGAGTATTGTACCAGATTTAGCATTTCTTTCTTTGTCAATAATATAAATCTCTGGATACTCCATAAATATTTCCCTCTTTAACTATTTGCATACATAAAACTAGATGTCTAAATATTTTCCATGGAGTGTTTTGTTCTGATTCGTGTTTCCATAATCAAGGTTGGGGATTCACTGAAAACTTAAAGAGCTTCAAATCATGTCTCTCCGTTGTGAAATTATCCGTTCCAGAAGGATTGAGCTTGATGTTCTATTTTAGAAATATCTACGGAGTAGTGATAAAATCTTACCATTAGTTTATGCTTGTAACGTTCTTTTCAGTTAGTCCTGCCTTTTATTTAACTCCGAAAGGCCTTTGCTTAATAGAGATATGAATATTGCTTAATAAAGATATGGAATGCTAATTTTAATGGGTTAAAAAACTTTTTAGTTTAAATTTAATTATATTTTACATCGTCCTTTACCTTGCTTGGATATGTTCCAACGGCCTTCGACCGGTGTATGATGAAAAATATAAGAGATTTTTTTTCTTCATCAACCTTCTTAGTGTCACGACCCCATTCATTTTGCAATTCAAGTTTTCCCACGGGACAGTGTTAATTATTTCCTTATTCTGTGGGTGTTTGTTTTCTGCTTAGCCACATCTTGCACTTCCCTTTCCAATTGTGTGCCACTTTCCTACATCATTGGTGATCTTTCAATGTCGTTTTGGTCATTATTGTTCTTCTCGTATATTTCACTATTTAAGTTTGAAGATATTCGTCCCCGCCTCATTTTTGGAAATTCTAAGCGACATATTTACGTTTTTGAATTTCTTTTTCTAAAGTGCGTTTATATATATATATATATATATATATATATATATATATATATATATATATATATGTATGTGGTATTTAACTTTTTTTTTTGTTTTTTAAGTCTAGTTATGTTATTCAATATTATAGTTATGTTTATGAGGTTTAGTTTTATAGATAAAAATGATGTTTGAATAGATTATTAAACAATTCCACTGGTCAGCTCTACGAAAGAGAGTCTGAACCAGGAGAGTCTGACTTCTGCAGAACGCTCTACATTCTCCATACAATTCAGGCATTATATAGCACACAAGATCTAGGAAAGTTAGAACTATACCCTAGAGAATAGAAACTAATTCATATCCTAAGGTCTCGTGAACCAACTCACTAAAATAAGAGATTCTCCATTATCTTCAACACTCCCCCTTAATGGAGAAGGGGTTCACAAATATGCCTAACATCTCCTTAAACATTACAAACTTAATTTTGCCAAGAGCCTTAGTGAAAATGTCTGCAACATTATCACACGTTTTACAATATACAAGATGAATTTCTTTTGATTGAACTTTCTCCTTGACAAAGTGGAATTGTGTGTCAATGTGTTTAGTGTCCTTTTGAAATACTGGGTTATTAGCAAGTTTGATTGAACTCTCTTTGTCGCATATGATAGTTGTTGCATCTCTCTGTTCTTCCCTAACGTCTTGGAAAAGTCTCCGCAACCAAACTTCCTCGCATGTTGTTGCACAAATGGTTTGATACTCTGCTTTCGCTGAAGATAAGGAAACTGTGATCTGTTTCTTACTGCACCATGTAATCACCCCAGATCCAATGCTGAATGCATAGCTTGTTATGGATCTTCGGTCATCGACATTTCCAGCCCAGTCATAATCTGAAAATCCTGTCAATCTAACATCAGAAGAATTAGTATAAATAATACCATAATCTACAGTTCCTTGTAGATACCTTAAAACACCTTTTGGTGCATTCCAATGACACTTAAGAAGGTTCGACATGTATTGACTTAGCAAACTAACTGCATAAGCTAAATCTGGTATGGTAGTGGTTAGGTAGATTAGGCTCCCAACCAGCTGTCTATAAAGTGTCGCGCCTACCTCTTTAGAGCCATCCTCACTCTAAAGTTTAATTTTATGATGTAGTGGTACCGCTGCAGCCTTGTACTGATCCATCCTGAATCTTTTTAGTAGACCTCTGACATACTTACCTTGGGACAGAAAAGTTTGTCCTGAATCTCTCCATATCTCGAGACCCAAACAGTATCTTAATTCACCAAGGTATTTGATTTCAAACATCTGTGATAGTTGCTGCTTGATTTCTTTGATTAGATTAACAACATCACCTGTAATAATTAGATCGTCTACATACAAGGAAATCAACACTATACGCCCCTTTTCATCTTTCATGGTATACGAATTAGGATTGTTTTTGCTTCTATTGTAACCATGTTGCAGAAAAATGAATCAATCCTTTCATACCATGATTTGGGTGCTTGTTTTAGTCCATATAGAGCTTTCTTTAATCTACAGACTAAATGTTCTTTCCCTTTCTAAACAAACCCCTCAGGTTGATCTAAGTAGACCTCCTCTTTCAATTCCCCATTTAAAAATGCAGATTTTACATCTAGTTGGTAAATCATCTAATGTTTCTTAGTAGCTAAAGCAATCAACATTCTGATAGTGTTTAGTTTCGCTACGAGGGCGAAGGTTTATTCATAGTCAATAACTTCTTTTTATGAATACCCCTTTGCTATCAATCTAGATTTTAATTTATCTATGGTTCCATCTGCATTAATCTTGGGTTTATACAACCATTTACACCCTATGGTTTGTTTCCCTTCAGGAAGTTCAACTAGCTCCCAAGTGTTGTTTTTAGGATAGATTCATATTCTTGTTCCATAGTTGTTTTCCATTCACTAAATTGATTTGCCTCTATATAACTAAAAGGTTCAACAACATTCATCATACTAGTTATAAAGGCATTTTCTCTATATCTAGCAAGAAATTGAATCTCCCTACCTCATCTTCTGAGTGTTGGTGTAGCTTCCACCCCATTCTGACTTTCCTTTGACAGACTCAGCTTGATTGATGTATCTGGATCCTCTGCTTCTACCTCTTTCTTCTAATCCTGGATGTTACCTGTGTCTTCACTTTCTTCCACCAAAAACATAATATTCCATTCCTCATTGCGCTTATTAGATTCATCACAAACCTTCTCATGGAATATGACATCTCTACTAACAAAAATATTGTGAGTAGAGGGATTAAATAATCTATAAGCTTTAAATTGTGAAAAATACCCTACAAAGGTACATCTGATGGCTTTAGAATCTAGTTTTCTTCTGTCTTCCTTTGGAATGTGGGAAAATCCTTTAGACCCAAATACTCTTAGATGTTTTACTACATGTTTAAATCCATATAATGCTTCAAAAGGAATTTTAAAATCGAGACTTCTTGTAGGACTCCTATTTTTCAAATAAACTGTAGCATTTTTTACTTCAAACCAAAAACCATTCGAAAGATCCTTACCTTTCAAGATGATCCTAACACACTCCACCAATGTTCTGTTTTTTCTTTCTGCTACTCGGTTTTGCTAAGGAGTATGGGGTACTGTGAATTGCTGTAATATCTCATGGTCTTTACAGTACTTGGTAAGTTCCTCCTTCCTGTATTCTCCCCCTTGATCGTAGTGGATAATTTTTATGTGCTTCACTATTTCCTTTTCAATCATATACCTGAACTACTTAAAGCATTCAAAGGTGTGACTTTTGTTACTCATGAAATATACCAAAGAAAACTTTGTGCAGTCATCAAAAAACAGTAAAAAATATAATGCACCTACTAATGACTTTGTTTGTATGGGTCCACAAAGGTCTGTGTGCACTAATTCAAGTATGTCTCTCTTTTTCCTTTCTACACGAATAGGGAATTTTTCTCTATGCATATTTCTTAATGCATAAGTATCACAATCGGTATACACTTGTTTTAATATAGGAAGATCTCTTACCATTTCCTTTTTCTGAAGTAACAACAAGTCGTTGTAGTTGATATGACCAAGACTTTGGTTCCAGAACTCTTCTGTATTCAAACTCAATGCTGTCAACGCTCAATCTGGTGCTATTCTCACATCCAACTTGTACAGACCGCCTGTTCGAATTCCTGAAGCAATAATCTTCATGCCATTCAATAGATATTTAATATAACAGTTAGATTTAAAATATTCAACCTTGAGATCCTGATCTGTAATCATGGATACATAAATCAGATTCTTTGTCAATCTTGACACATACATTACATTATGAATATATCTGACATTTCCATTAAGTAAAGTAACATAAATTTTCCTGCACCCTTTGATCTGATGACATCTATCATGACCAAGGTAGATTGGTGCTCCGTTGTTGATTTCTTTAAAATCTTCGAACCATTGTCTTTTCCCCATCATATGTGTGGATGCTCCCAAATCTACATACTAGGTGTCTGCATCGACATTCTCACCTAAGTCTGGCATGAACAATATGAAGTCCTAACCATGGTCATCATTTGCAAAATGACCTGTATTTCTTTTATGCTTCTTTTGTTCTTCATGAAATTTATTCTTCTTGCACTCCTTAGCAATATGACCAATTTTTCCGCAATAAAAACATTTAGTTACAGAGTTGTTTATATTCGAATGGATACCTTAAGTTTGATTCGGTATTTTCTATGGGTTTCCTCCGTTTTTTTGTGACAGATTTCCTTTTCCTTTAAAGAATTTCTTCTTCGCCATTAGTGCCAGATCAACAGTCTATGGTTTCAGAGTCAATCTTCTTTCTTCTTCCTTCATTAATATTCCTTTAAGTTCTTCAAGCTTTCGGATTTTCTCTGTCGCACTTATCGCAGTGATAAAAATTTGGTAATCGTCAGTCATACCAGTCATGGTAATCGTGACTAAATTAGCATCTGCAACTATTTCACTGATGTCTGACAATTTGTGCTTTAGGTCTTTCATCCACGGTATGAAAGAAGCAATTGTTTCATTCTCCTCCATCTTTATGGAGAGAATCTTGCTCTTCAAGGATAAGAGACGATTTGTATTCCTGATTTTCTACAAATCATTCAATACGGTTGATATTTCGTTTGCTGATTTGCATTCTCTGATATGCGATATGATGCAGTCTTTCACTGAAATCTTCAGCACCGTCATTTCTTTACCTTCTCGCTTCTCCCAATCTGGGACCGATGTTGCTCTTGTTGCTGGCTTCGACTCATCCCCATTTGTAATCGTCTAAGAATTATGTGCTTCTAACACTATCTACATCTTAAATTTCCAATTTGAGTAATTGGAAGCATCAATTTTGTTACTCTCATTCAAGTATGATTCGATTAATTGATTATTCATCTTGATGATTAAAGAATACACTGGCTCAGATCTCTTCGACACTTCAAAAAAAAAAAAATTCTTCTTAAGTGGATCAACAATCAACCCCTTTTCAAATGCTACCCAAACACCTTTCCTCTCTAAAAAATATTATAATCCTTTAAACATTTCAAAGGGAAAAAAAAAACAGATTTAAGAGAGCATATCAAAAAATGCTCAGTTACCTGGTGACACTCTAGAAAGAATCAGAAATAATGGACCTGTTGGAGGATAGGTGGGAATAATTTCAATAAACCCAGTAGCAATCGAACGCAGCAACGATTGAACTCAACGATGTTATCATGACGCAGAAAACACAACAAACCTCTAATGTTGCCTTCCACGGCCTTATCAAAAGATATTGAAGTATTTCACCGAAGAACGCTGCCATTGATCAAGATTCCACAACTCCAGCACCTCCAGCCAATATGATGACATTCGGAAAACTAGTGGTCGAGACTCCAAAGCACAAAAAATCTTCAACCAGCAAATGTGACATACAAACAACATACGAAGGAGGCATCCACACTCAGGCAGTGAGGCTACGACTGTAGCAGTGCTCAAGGAAGCAAATCCCCGAGCTCTGATACAATGACATACAAACAACGTACGAAGGAGGCAACCACACTCAGGCAGTGAGGCTGTGACTATAGCAGGGCTCTGGGTAGCAGATCCTTCACCGGCCTTACCTCGTTGAGCTCACAGGCTTGGAAGCCCAGCTCTGTTCCTCCCGGAAGATAGCAACCTCAGGTAGGTAGGGCTCTTCTGGCCTCGCCCTTCCCTATCGAATGGAAGCAAGCAGGGTAGCGCTTTGGCAGCCCAATTCGAGGATGAGCTCTTCTGGCCTCATCCTTCCCCATCGAACAGTGGCACGAAGTGTAGCGATGGATGGCCATATTTTGTCTCCAATGGCAACGTTCTTCTCTGCCAGTTCAGGTAGGCAGCGCAAGGATGACAACGTTCCTCCAAGGATGTGACCGTTGAAAGAAGGATCAACATCGTTCCTGTAGGTGGCAGAAGGCATTGTTTCTATTCTTGGCTCCTCCTCCTACAACAAAAGAATTCAATAACGTTTCTCCACTCATGAGTGCTCTTTCTCACGCTGGCAGTGTTCTTGGGCATTGGATGACGCTGGCTCAATATTGCATTCAAAATTTACATCCCAATCCACGCAGGCTCAGGATGATAGCACACAAATAGGTAGGCCGGCAGCGCAAGGCTCCTCCTTGAAGTAAGAAGTAGGAAACATAGATTGCTCCTCTAGGTAGGCAAGGAGCGCTAGGCTCCTCCGCAAACAACTTTGCTCTGATACCAAGATAAAAATGATGTTTGAATGGATTATTAAACAATCCCACAGGTCATCTCTACAAAAGAGAGTCTGAACCAGGAGAGTCTGGCTTCTGTAGAACGCTCTACATTATCCATACAATTCAGGCATTATATAGCACACAAGATCTATGGAAGTTAAAACCGTACCATAAAGAATAGAAACTAACTCCTATCCTCAGGCCTCCTGAACCAACTCACTAAAATAAGAGAGTCTCCATTATCTTCAACATCTATGGTGAAGAGTGAGATGTTAAGACACTCATGATGACAAATTTATTGGTTTAAATTTCTCTTTGGGAAAAAATCAAGCCATGCGAAGGGTTGGTGTGGCCAAGGCTGGGTGAGATCCCTAGGTGATTTTGATAGCTTAGAAGCCCCATGGTCATGGTTTCTCACACCATAGGTTTGGAGGATCCAGACTACCAATAATATATATAAGTATTGTGTATATAGTGATAATATTGGAGTTATTGTGAGATTATCACCAAATATCAGCCTGATTTGAAACTATGGTGATAAATTCAATTTATCGTGATAATTTCGGTAATTATCACGATAGTTTAGAAATTATCCCTTCGCTTTGTCAATTTCAACTTATTAACAAATTTTTTTGTCTCTTGACCCTAATTTTTTAAAAGTCAGTTAGGGCATTAAGATTTGAGGATACACTAACTATTTGCATCAAGCAAATAAGGGAAATATAATGTTTTCATTTCCCATGATTCATCTCATGAGATACATAACCTAGTAGTTAATGGTAATATTAAATTCTTAAATTAAAAGTGACAATTTCCTTTATCTTTCATTTTCATCATTTTACTTAAATTTTTAGAATTACAATTAATTGCCTTAATATGTTTGAGAGTGTTTTCAACCTTATTGGATTTCATATGGAGAAAGTAAAATTTTAGATCCCACTCAAAATCCAACAAACTTAACAGTTTTTAGGATTTTAGGATTTGCGTGATTGCAATGTTTCTATTACATTTTGTTATGTACGAGGCTATGGAACAAACATTTAATCAAGATCACCAAACAATCTATGTACCTTGATGTTGGTGGACTTGACTATTGAACTTCTCCTTCACGATTGTAGTACTAATGCACACTTAGCTCAATTATTCATGACCTTAGTAAAGTGTACACTTCACTCAAGCAAAGTCAGTGATTAGCATGTTAAGCTTTTTCTATCTTATTTTAGTGCTCAAAGGGTGATCTTGATGAGGATGATCCCAATATAGGCAATGGTTTTGATTTTATGTAGTTATTTGTTGTAGCTTGATATCTTTGAATTTCGAAGGCCATTTAGAACCACCTTATTGATCTTTTTTATTCAACTATGGGTTGCACTCGATTATATTTTCGTTACATGCACCATTACTATATACATGAAAATTTTGGATTCATATAGAAACACATAAATTATATGTTATTTAAAAAAATTGAATATTTTATGTTTTTTTTGTCCAATGGAACATATTCTTACAATTTTCCATCACTCAAACAAAAAAAAATTATTTTTTTTACTTTTCATGGCCAAGATTCATCTAATAAGACACATTTTTTTTTTGTTTTTATATGATTTTATATCCTTCTTTTAAATCTTATGATTTTTATGTTTTAAAGTTTCCCCATAATTTAATTTATGATATTTTTCCCAAAATTATCGATAATTTAAATTTTATACCCCAACAATAAATTAGAGATAATAATAAATATAACATTAATAACGGGTTAAAATGAAATTCACTTATCTCTATTGATTTTTAATGTTGTAATAAGAATATATGTTTATAATGATTTGAGCTATGTTATTTTGCTTCAAAAGAAATCCACATAGCTGATACTAATTATTTTTCATAAAACCCCACCATGGAAAGCTTTTTCCTTTTTTAGAAGTTGTATTGATAAGTATATAGCTGCGGACAATTTATTTGGAAACAAAAATTGGACCTTTCTAGGGGAAAAAACGCTAACGATTGTGGATAGATTGAAATGTTTGTATTCAAAAAACCAAATTTTTTTAAAGATATCTACAACCATTATGTAACTTGCATAAAAAATTAATCAGAATTTAGTTAAAATATTTGAAATTATAATCTATCAATTTGAGAATCAGTTAATTGTTTTTTATCTGGTTTTCTTTGATTAAATAAATTATTAGTGTATTTATATCAATTAAATGATTGATATAAGATGATGGAGATCAAAATCTTTCATCATAATAAATTTTAGATTTCAAAATTAAAAAAAAATATATCATAAAAATCAATTAAATTATAATAACATGTCACAAAATTCTTAACCATGAAGATTCAGTCACATTATCATGACAATTCTTAAGCTATAAATAAGTTTTTTTTTTTTGAATTATATGAATAAATACCATGGTTTACTAATACTATATGCCCAAATATCATACTCTTTTTTAATTAATAAATTTAATTAAAATAGTAAAAATAAATATGAATATTTAATTTATGATTACTATTAAAAATATTAGATAATATTAAATAGAAATGAAATCTCTATCATTCATCTAATAATTATAGATAATTAATTAAAATTCTAAAAAATCTTATTCCAAAATAAACATACCTCTTAACATAATTATGTCTTAGAATATAAAATTTTAATATTTGTTATATATTTTATAAAGTGAATAAACTTAAATTAATCATATAATAATTTGCAAAATTTTCCAAACTTAATGAACCTTACTCTTTTTTATTTCATATTTTATTTTATGGAAGAAGATTTTAAATTTGTTTATAAAATGCCATTTTTTAGTCATTTCACGACAAATTATTAAGGGAATAGGAATTTCACATGGGTATCCCTTCTCCATATACTAAAATTAAATATGTAGTTGCAAAAGTAAAGTCCGAAGAAGATGTATTTCAAGAGAACAAAGTAAATAAGTTTTTTAGACCTAATTGATCTTCGTTTTGTTCAAATACATGTTAAGGGCGAAATCTCGCTTGAAGAAGACTAATAACATGTAACGTTTGTGAATGATAGGATAATCTTATATCACATTGTTAGAAAAAGATGGAAGCACTCGAGGTATTCAAGAAGTAGAAAACTATTAGCATTGATCCTCCTTTTTCTCATTTCTCAATATTCTTACAAATATAATATTTTTTCATTTCATTTTATAATTTTATTTTTTATTTATTTATTTTTTAAGACAATCGCATTTGTTTTTTTAATTTATTTCCAGTTTATGTGTTTCTTTTAAAATGACTTGATTATTTAAATTTTGGGTTGAGTAGTTGCAATTTAAGGTTCTTTAATTCATCAAAATTTTGTGGAGATTACATTTAGTTTGGGCTACATCTTTCTTGGTATGATTAGATTTTTTCTGAACAAAATTTCAAATTTGTGACCTTTATATCACAAAGTACCTTAGCAAACACCCTATCACCATCTATTTCATGCCCTTTAAGTTTAAACAGTTATATTTTTTATTTAGAAAAAATCATCATATTACTAAATAAAAAGCCTAATTTTAAACTTTTATTAATTTGAACACAAAGCATATTTACATTGATTGTGAGATGTTAAATTAAATTATATGGAGGTTTTTTTTTTAACCCTAGACTTGTATTGTTGATCTCATTGGAATATTCTATTTATCTAGAAAATATTTATTTGTGGAGATGATAAAACTATAGGATTTCACTACGCAATGTTTTACTCAAAGAGCTAACTTATCCTCAATGTGTAATATATTAAGATGGTTTTCATCATTTTTATAGATTGTACACATTCAATAATATTCAATTCTTTATTCTTTTGGAACTGATATCAATAATTTGAGTCAACTTTGGTACGAGTGGCGTTAGGGACAAGTTTTTATTCACTCGAGAAGTAGGCAGACATGTATTATTACATGTGTGCACGGTATTATTTTTTTTTTTTTTCCTAGGATGGTGTTGGTAAAGGTTATCTTCCTCGAAAATATAATTGAGATATGCTTCACCGTAACACCTCCTCATCATATAAATATTTGCTATTTATTTTTATGGTATAAAACTTGGTAAATTATAGAGTAGGTGAAACTCTAGTAAAGAAAAATTTGTAATGTTTTAATTTTTATTTCTTTTTACAGTACAGTCATGGATTTCCATGATAGGGGTAGTCACGTCATTGGAGTAGGATTGGGTTATTAGGAGTTTTCATAGAGTTTGGAGGAGTTTTTATATGATCTGATGTTATTTGTTTGGAATATTTTATCATTAGCATAATTTGTTACTTATTCCGTTGCATTTCAACAAGTTTCAAAATTAGTATTATTATGGAGTCTGAATTAATTAATTTTTCTTTAGGTAGTATTTCGAGAATATTTTTTGATGGAACACTTCATTTTAATAGCTTTTTCGAATCAGAATGAGGACATATTCACGATGGGGTGCTGAGTATTGACTTATAATTGTCAGTGAGAGTATGGTGGATGGTTTACCATTTTCCTTATTTAAAAATGACTTTAATTAGTCGTTTATTTAAAGCCAAAATAACTAATTGGAGGAAAAGGGCCAAATGTGACTCAAGTGAAATAGAACTAAATTAAATGTCACTTTGGTAGAGTTAATGGAGGATCTTCTAGAAGTATAATCAATTAATAAGATAAGATGCTTCTATAGGCTTGAAGATCGATCTATAAGATCTATAAAAGGAGAAGCGGAAGCCATTTGGAGACAGCTTGGATTAGATCATTGTTTGTGTGAGAGGTTTGAGAACTTGATTCTCTACTTCAGACGTAGCCTAAGGATGGAAAACCTCGGGTGATTTAGTGAGAGTGGGTGCACGCACATCTCTTCACTTGGTGGATCCATTGAGGATTCACAGGTTGCAGTTTATTTATTTCCAGATTGTTTTGGAGGCAAGTTGCAACATTATTGTAGATATATTTGGGTCATTACCTCAACCACCTCGAGTTTTGTACCATCAATATTTATATTAATAAAAGAAGGCTCAAATCTACTGCATGCTTATATTGTCTATTTTTCAGTTGCAGATTCTATTTTTGTTTTGTGGTAAATATTGTGGTTGATGTATGCAATTTTTTATAATGTTAACGAGTTAAACATATGAAGGTATTTTACATCAAAATATTCTGGTGGTTTTATAGTTGAGTCAATTTCCAGCAAAACCTATAAAATATTCTGAAAGGGATATTACAGTGGCATCAAATTTGGCGATCTTTCCAATGTGACGGTTTACATACCAAAATACGAAAAAGGATGATTTCAATGGTTTTATTGTAGTTTAACTTCAGACGAAGATTGAGGGTTTCAAATAAAGATTGTTTAAGGGTTTTTACTTTGAAGAAGCCAAATTTTCTAGAGTTTCAGTCTTGGCTTAGCCTACGGGTTTTTGAGTTTCCAATTCTAGCGATTATTGTTGGTTGCAGGGTTCATTAGCTTACGAGAGCTATAGGCAAGACTAGGTTCATTAGCTTTTCACCTATAGACAACCCTCCAAGGTCTGAGATTGATATTCTATTTCGAGAGAAGCACGACAGTCACTGGGCTAGTGTAGAAGAGGAGAGGTTGCACATATTTATGGGAGAGTGATTGAGTCATTGGATCCATTGTTCTTGGGAGTGATAAGGAAGTGTTGCACATTTGGAGGGTTGTTGAGTATTTCATTGATAATTATGTAGAAAACGTATTCAATAGCTATTGGCAGAGTGTAGGGCTTATTGGGGTCAATTTTGGTAGATCGTGATTTGGAAAAATCATTTATGAGTTTTGCTCAATTTGGCTTGAGGAGTTCAGGACTATTTTTTGAGAATTTTTTGAGCATTAGATGGGGGTGTTTTGACCAATCCATTACAAAGGCTAGTGCATAATTACTGTCGGAGAGCATTTTTTGGGGCCAAATTTATATTGCACAGACAAAATTATTCTTCTGTGGGGAATTTCCCTTGATGGGCCGAAATCATTTGTTGGCATAAGTTTATTTGCTGGTGCCTAATTTATTTGCGTGAGCCTAGTTCATTTTCCAAATCCGCATTTATCTATTTGGGATAATTTTATTTCTTAGGCCCAATTTATTTACTGTAACCCAGTTTATTTACTGGAGTTTTTTTTTTTGCAGGGGATTTCTCACATTTAAGCTGGTGATATTGAGAGAATTTGCAGGATTGTAGATTTGGAACATTATGGTATGAATTTATCTTATGTGGAACAATGTGCATAGTTCGAGAGACTCAGAAACTCACACTAAATTGGAGTTTTTCTAGATCAGCTAGAATTTTCCCAATATTTTTCTGGGTTTTTTCTGGATTTTGTGAGAGGAGTCTGTGGTTGAAATTTCAGAATTTTCCGAGCAATATTAAAGATTGAAATAAAAATTCCTTCAACAGTTCATTTTTCTAATGAGTTGGGTAATTCGCACCACTTGGTCAACTTGATCTTGGCTTGGAGTTAAGCCAAACCATTTCTGGGTTTTTATGGTTTGGCATGAGGAGCTCCGAATATAATTTTTAGAACTTGTTGGGGAGATTTGAGGCTATAAACTCCAATTCTTCTTTGATCAGAAGTTGGAGAAGCTAGGAGACAATGCAGTATTTAAAGGAGAAGTTTTTTGCAACATTGGTATCATTTGTTATTGCTCAATTGATACCTATAAATTGCCTTGTATTTATTGTCATGACTGGAAGAATTTATTAAAAACCCTGTAATAAGTTGTATTGGCTAAAAAGTATATCATTCAAGGGTTTGATAAAAGGGTCGTGAGCCTTGACATTAGTGAGTGAGAGTTTAGATATTTGGGTAATGTTGAGTGGTGAGTTTTTATTGTTGAATAGCTTCTTTGTATATTGGGTATGATGAGCATATTGTTGAGCTGGATATGAATGTTTGGAGTCTACTAATGATGTCATTGTTTGTCGCATCCTTGTATGATTTAGTTGATGTACTTGCCATTATTTTGTAAGACATGGACCAAAATTTCATAATTTTTCTTTATAAAATAGCAACAACAATTGATAGAACCCTTTCCAAGGGAATACTTTCTAAGTTGCAGCAAAGACTGCCATAGGAAGAGCATGAATTGGGACACAAAATATTAAAACTTGGGAGAAAATTGAGATGTATGGGGGTTACAACAAAAGCCCTTATAAAACTAAAGGAACTTGCCTCACTCCCTTCCGAAGTGGATCAGTTACATGGAAGAATCTTGATTTGGGTTCTAAGCCCAACAATTCTTGCCTTAGCACAACTCAATCATTTGGAGCATCCTTGTTTCAGAGTCAAACTTTGAGTTTCTTCATGTCTTGGTAGTGTCATGGTGTTGAACACACCTATACCTCCTTACAGTACTGTCATTCTGAGGAGAATCTTCACATTCATAGTGGACATGTTGTAAGATTTGGATAATACTGAGGGCCGTAACTTTGGGAAGAGGTTAGAGATTCTAGAAGTCATGGCCATGGTTAGAGTTTATAATTTCATGTACGAGTTGGAGTCTGATGAATTGATCTTAGAGATGTTCCAATGCTTCTTTAACATTAGGAAACATCATCGTGAGAATCGTTAGGAATATAAGCTTTAATGAGCCTCATTAGGAATATAGGCTTTAATGAGCCTGTTCCTTCTCCTCCATTCTTGAATATGGTCAGAAATGTGATTTTCCTTATCATGCTATAAGTTTTCCAAAAGCTTAGTTCCAGCATCATAGTGAATAGGAAACTGAAAATTATTCAGGAACATAGTAGCCCATTCGCCAAACGAAGCAAAGGTGTTCCCAATAATCTTGATGTACCTTTTAGGAGCATTTCCAGCCAAGGTGCACTTAAACAATCTAAACCTAACTGAATCATCAATAAGGCAGTTAGATGAGCACCATAAGTGGAAAGTGGTGACATGGTTAGTTGGATCCTCACCAGTATTCCCTTCAAATTTTGGAATATCTGATGGAAACTTGGTAGTAAAAGGAGGCCAAGCTATCCGATATCAGATAGGATCAATAGTCAACTTTGATAGATCTGGAAAATTTAAGGTTTCCAGTAATGGTAAGAATGGAGGACCTTGATAATTACATCCTCAATGAGAACGATTCCCAACATTCTGAAAAGAATAACCTGGATTTTATGAGGCACCAAGCTACCAAGGATTGTTCGTAGAAGATACTAAACCACGAGAAAAACCTTGTGGCCAAGAGAAATTCATAGTAGGACCTCTTCTGATCGAGCAGTTACCATAAATAGGAATTTCCCCCCCAATTGAAGTATTAAAAGAAGACTAGACCCCTTGGTAAGGGTTCCAGGCATTATCGAAAGGAGAAAAACCCTAAGAGGTTCCCATGGAGGAGAAAGGCACATTTCCCTATTGACCAAACATGAACTGATTCCCAGTTTGTAAACCACTCAAAACAGGGTTCCAGCCTTGAAAAGTATTAAAACCTTGACCTCTTAGAAAATGATTGTGCTGTGAAACCAGCTCCAAAAATAGAATAAAATAGACATCAACGCCTTACAAATATTCCAATGCGAGAGGGAAACCTCCAATACATTACATGAACGAACAATTCTTAGATGATACAAATTACAAAACCACCTTTCTATATATAGGAGTCCATGGGTCCACAATGTAATCCTAGTGGGCCATAATGTAATCCTAGCTGACTTAACAATAATAATTTAAGGGCACAATAATAACAATATGGGGGTTACAAGGGTGCAATAATAACAATAAGGGGATTACACTAACAACAATAAGGGACTATACTAGTAATATAGGGACCTAACATGCCCCTCTCCTTCAAAAAAGTGTTGTCCTCAATGCTTGAGTAGCTCTGGGTGCTTCTGTATAAAATTCTCATCCTCACATGTATAATTTTTAGTGGGTAAGTTCTTCCACTTGATGAGATATTCTAAAATTGATCAATTTCGTAGCTGTCGATTTCTTGTTTCTGTGACCGCTTCAAGTTCCAATATGATTTTTCCTTCCTCATCAAGTTCGGGCAATATTGTTTGAACTGGAAGATTTTCACCTATAACCTTCTTTAAGCATGAAACATGGAAAATTGGATGCACTCGTGAAAAATAAGGAAGCTCCAATTTGTATTCCATAGTACCAATCTTTTGCAACACCTTGTAAGGAACATAGTACTTTGGCAATAATTTATTATCCTTCTTAGCTTGCTTGAGGGACATTTGTTTGTATGGTTGTAGCCGTAAAAATATCCAGTCTCCTACATCAAAACTTATCTCGCCGTGATGTTGATTTGCTTGTTGTTTCATTCGATTTTGTGCCTAATTCAGGTTATCCTTTAAGAGTTGGAGAACTTTTGTTGATGGTCGATGTGATCTTTGGCTGCTTCAACCTTCTAATTTTCTCTTAAAGTTGATGTGATGGACAGTGGATGATATCCATAAAGTGCCATAAATGGGGTAATTTTTGCTGCAGTATGGAAGGAAGTGTTATACCACCATTCAACGAGAGGTAAACACTTGACCCATTATGTTTGTTTATCAGATACAAAACAACGAAGATATCTTCCAAACATTTATTTACTATCTCAGTTTGACCATCGGATTGAGGATGATAAGATGAGGTATGAGCTAATTGAGTACCCAAACAAGAAAATAACTCTGTCCAAAAATTTCCAGTAAAAATGGGATCTCTGTCGCTCACAATAACCTTTGGGTTTCCATTTAGCTTTTGAGTTGTTTCCATAAATGTACTAGCAACTGTACTAGCTTTAAATGGATGAGATAATGCACAAAAGTGTGCATACTTGGTAAGTGTATCAACTACCACCATGATGACACTCTTTCCTTCGGACTTAGGTAAACCTGTGATAAAATCCATTGAAATCTCCTCCCAACGTTGGCTTGGAATGGATAAAGGTTGTAGAAGACCCGGGGTCTTAATTGTCTTAACTTTATTCCACTGGAAAACAAAACATTCCGCCACAAAATTTTGAATATCAGATTTAAGGCCATCCCAAAAAAATTCTTTCTTCACCCTGTGGTAAGGTTTTAAAAATCTTGGGTGTCCTCCTAAAGGAGAAGTGTGCAATTCCAAAAGAATATTTTGTTTTAGTTGGGAATTCTTAAAAATATATAAGTGATCTTTGTACCAACTAAATGTATCAAATGTACTAGGATCTTGCTAAAACTTTTTAATGAGTGTCCACACTTCTTCATCCTTCTTCCATTCATCCCTTGCTTCGGTTATCCAATCTGGTTGGACAATAGAAATGGCACAAAGCAATGCTTCCACCTCTTCATTCTTTCTTGAGAGTGCATCTGCAACAAGATTTAGCTTCCCTTTTTGTAGATTATTTGAAAGTCATAACCCAACATCTTTGTGACCCATTTTTGCTGCTCTTTTGAAGATAGTATTTGTTTCAAAAATTGTTTAAGACTATGATGATCAGTTTTTACCTTGGAGTGTCTTCCCATTAGGTAAGGTCGCCATTTCTTTAGTGCATGCAGTATTGCTAACATTTCCTTCTCATAAATAGATTTTTTTAAATACTTCCCGTTGATTCGATGACTTTCAAAAGAAATGGGTCTTCCTTCTTGCATTAAAACAACACCAATTCCATTTCCTGAGGCATCACATTCCACAATAAAGGCTTTTTTGAAGTCTGGCATAGCTAAGACCGGTGCTAGGCACATTGCCTCTTTAATATGTTCAAAGGCCTTAGTTGCTTCAGGAGTCCATGAAAATGCATCTTTCTTCAATAATGTTGTTAGAGGTGCTGCTATTCTCCCATAATTTTTAACAAACTTGTGATAATACCCTATTAACCCAAGAAACCCTAGCAACTGCTTAATGGTTGTGGGGACTTTCCATTCGTTAATGGCTCTAATTTTGTTACGATCTACCTTAACACCCTCGTTAGATAAAATATGACCCAGATGTTCCACCTCTTGTACTCCAAAGAAACATTTAGATGTTTTTGCATACAATTGTTTATCCTACAATAGTTTGAGCACCTTGTCAACATGTTGAACATGATCCTTCCAAGACCTATTGTAGATTAGTATATCATCAAAAAATACTAGAAAAGTTTTTCTAAGGAAGGGTTTGAAAATGGAATTCATCAATCCTTGAAAAGTAGAAGGTGCATTGGTAAGGCCAAAAGGCATGACCAAAAATTAATAATGACCCTCATGAGTTCGAAATACTATTTTCGGAATACCTTCATTCTTCATTCTCATTTGATGATATCCTGAATGAAGATCCAACTTGGTAAAATAAATTGCTCCATGTAATTCATCCAATAATTCATCAATCAAAGGAATGGGAAATTTATCTTTAATGGTGAGATTATTGAGCTCCATATAATTTGGACACATGCGCCATGATCCATCCTTCTTGTGTACCAATACTACGGGAGTAGAGAAAGAACTTTGACTAGGTTGAATTATACCAGCCTCTAACATTTCTGCAACCATACATTCAATTTTGCTCTTTTGGACATAAGGATATCTATAAAGCCTGATGTTTGGAGGAACACTTATGGGAATCAAATTAATAACATGATCATGATCACAAATAGGTGGGAGTTCTTTGGGAGTTTCAAACACCTTGGAATGATTTTCCAAGACTTTTTGGAGATCTGCAAAAATAGATGATTTTGATGTTGGAACTTCTAGTGAGCATAATTATGCAATTACGCCTCATTGTTCTTTATTTAGAAGATTTTCCATGACATTAGAGCTTATTATATTTCTTGGCTTCCCTACAATACCCCGTAATTCAACTTCCTTACCTTTTGAAAAAAAATTCAAGAAAAGTTCTTGAAAATTAAAAGCTACCGTGCCCAAAGATTGTAACCATTGTACTCCTAGTACAACATCAACACCTCCCATACGAATTGAAAGCATTGGAATATTAAATACATATTCCCCCATGGTTAGCTTGATATTATGGCCTTTTCTAGAGCAATTTATAGCTCCTCCATATGCAACCATTACTTGATATTCTGGTGCTGGGTATAGGAAACAATTCAATTCCTTGGCTACCTTACAATGAATAAAATTATGGGTACTACCTAAATAAATGAACACTATTACCTTTTTCTTATTGATATGTCCTTCTATCTTAAGAGTTTGAGGAGTGGTAATTCTTGCCAATGCATTACATGATATGGTTGAACTCATTTCTTCCTCTTCCAGGGTTGGTTCCTTGTGTATACCCTCTTCTTTTGAAAATTCTTGTCCATTTTCTTCTTCCTCTTCACAATCTATGTAAAATAACTTCTTCTTAGCACACTTATGACCTTTAGTGTATTTTCTATCACAACTGTAGCAAAGCCCTTTTTCTCTTTTTTCTTCCAATTGTTGTGGTGTCAACCTTGTAGGTTGTGGAAATCTAGGAGTAGCAACACTTCCCCCTTTATAGAAGTGAGTGGTAGGCTTCCTTGTTGCCATAATTTTACATTCTATTTTTCTTTCCAACCTGAATGCCTTATCGAATGAATTAGGTTCCAAAACACGAACGTCATGTTGAATTTTATCCTTTAAAGTACCTATGAAGAGATCAATCCCATGTTCCTCTCGAATATCAGTTACCCTTATATTCAATTTTTGGAAGTCCTCAATGAGCTCCCCCACTGGACATTTTTGTTTGAGATTTATCAGTTGGATGAAGAAGGTGTTTCTCTTTGTATCCTCATAATGTGTTATCATTTCCTCCGTAAAAATGGACCAAGTGACAATTTCTTTACGAGACCAAAGCCATCGATACCATACAAATGTATTTTTTTCTAAATGTAAAGTTGTCATGCGTACCTTTTATGTGTTTTGCACATTATTGAGATCAAAATATTGCTCCATCTATAGTATCCATATTACAGGATCCTTTCCATCTAATTTCTCATATCCATTTCTGTAATATGGTGGTTCTTCCTTCCAACATTAGATTTTATGAAATCATGACTAACATTTATTTTGTTCTCATCATGAGTTTCATCTACTATCTTTTCACCATTAGGAAACATTTCTTGTATCAACTTTGTCAAACCTTCCATGTCTGCTTTTAGATCCTTCTTCATGTTTTCCTTTTTTTCATCAATCTTAGCTTCCATGTCATCAATCTTAGATTCCATGCCAGCTTCCATGCCATCGATGCCATTCTTCAAACCATCCATCTTAGATTCCACGCCTTTCTTCAAACCATCCATCTTAGTTTCCACACATTTCTTCAAAACTTCCATGTCATTTTTTGTTGTTGTTTGTGAGAGCGAAATTTTTTGCACTTGTTCTTGTAATTTTGATATGTCATGTTGCCATTCTTCATCTTCATGAGTCATAGTAGAGCCTTCTAAAGGCTTAGTGGGTGTTGAATTATTTTTAAGGGCCATTTTAGAATCCAATATTGATATCTATTCTACAATATGCCCTTGGAATCAATTCAACTTGATTCTTAAAACAAGACTTTTGCAATTCGGAAAAAAAATACACACCTTTTACTTGCTTTTGAGGAGCTTGATATTGAAATTGATTTATCTCTATAATTGTGAATCCTCAATATCTGAAATTCAGCCCTGTAGTATCCCTTTGAAACTTCTTTCAAATGCCACAAGTCTGATATGATTTGGATTCTTCAAGACAAATTTATGTCCAATATCCCACAATGACCCAATTATGGACTGGTTCAGTAGAGCGAAATTTTACGACTTGCCATGTGTCACTGTTTCCTCCTTTGGCTCTGAAATTGATAGAAAGAAAACTATAGTCTGTGTAATTGCATTCAATTTTTACAACATTCCAATCCGATGCTTCGAGAGAGAGTTATGAATATTTTCCCATGATCACCTCTTTGAGATGCAATTTAGAAGCCTGAAAAAGCCCTAACTTGCACAGATCATATCTCCCACAATATTGTGAACCAAGGTCTGAAATTTTTCGATGATGTTCCTCAGGATTCCGAATTTGCACTCTTAAAATTTCAGCTTCTGAACCTTCGTAGAAACAAATTTATAGCGAAAATTTCACGATGAACTATTTAGGTTAAATTTAGGAGCCTACAAAATGACCTACATTCCACAGATTATATCTCCGAAAATGTTTTGAAACAAGCTCTAAAATTTTGTGACGATGTTCCTCAAAATGTTGGCTTTGCATTCTAAAAATTTTAGCTTCTGAACCTTCGTAGAAAAAAGGTTAGAGCGAAAATTCCACGATGACCTGTTTGGAGCAGTGAAACCCTAGAATCCCCAAGCTCTGATACCAAATGTTGTGAAACCAGCTCCAAAAATAGAAGAAAAGAGATATCAACACCTTAGAAATAAGCCACTTCAAGGGGGCAACCTCCAATACATTACATGAATGAACAATTCTTGGATGATACAAATTACAAAACCTCCTTTCTATATATAGGAGTCCATGGGGCCACAATGTAATCCTAGTGGGCCATAATGTAATCCTAGCCAACATAAAAATAATAATTTAAGGGAACAATAATAACAATATGGGGGTTAAAGGGGTACAATAATAACAATAAGGGGGTTACACTAACAACAATAAGGGACTATACTAGTAATATAGGGACCTAACTGATTGAAACCTTGAAATTGGACGGAGAAAGGAAAAGAACCTAAGGAAGGGTTATAATGAGGAATATGATCACTTCCAAAGGGAAAACTCTGAAAAGAATCTTATCCACTAGCCATAGAAGACATAGGTGTGGAGACAACAGATGTAGTGGTGAAAGAAACTGAGGGAATTGCACTAGAAAGCATCCCAAATGAAAATGAACTAGTGTGGGAAGAAAAAGCTTCGGTGCCCCCACTTGAAGATAGAATGGAGGTAGAGCCAGAAATATCAGTAGTCGAAGTGGTAGTCGATATAGAAATGGTACCTCCTCCTTCTATCGAAAGAGGAGTATGCACGCTAGCATTACTCATAGCAAAATTAATTTTCTCAGCAGTGGCCATCGAAATAAAATAAGAATAAATATGAGGGCTTGTTGGCCTATGAGTTGGGGGCCCAACATATAATAAAACATCCAGAAAACTAGTAGGAAGAGGCAAGGAAGGAGTAACTGGAGGTTCAAGAATTCCTTCGTCCTCAAATTCTTCCGACGGAAAAAGGACCCTAGAAAGGAGTGGAGTAATCCTCTCTAAATCACGACTAACACTAGGCTCAACTTTAGAAACTATAGCCCCAAATATAGCATCACTCTCCTATGTGTTTGCGGCTACTCATTTGAAATCACTAGCAGAATTTCTCCTACGCATTCTAGAAGAAGGCTCGACACTCGTAGGAGAAAGGCCATGAAACCTACAATATTTTCGTACTGATCGATCAACCACTTTTAATTATGATGAGAACTTATACAAACTCAAAAGATTAGAAAGCTATGGAAATAGAGGAGAAAAAAGCACACTCTAAAAATGTCCCTAAAGATTTAGCCAATCAGGTAGCTCTCAGGTATTTCTGCTCTAGGTGATTAGGATCAAAGACCAAAATACAAGAAAGAAAAAATATAAGGACCTTCTGAAAATAGTTTGGGTTAATTATGCTCTAGGCCTACTAGAGAGGATAACATAAATAGTTACACTGCCCTCCATACAAAATCCTTTGTCAATCCAAGTACCCAAGCTTTGCACGGGCACCCTCTAGAAGTACTAATGAACCTGATTCAACGTTTTCCTTAGGTACTATTATCACTCTAGTAAATTCTTAAGTTGTGGGATTTTGGTTTTTAGTCAAAGAATACTAGAGGTAACCACAAACCTACTTCAAACTCTAGGATCTAGCCTTCCTAGGGTTCAGAGAGGGCTCTCTCTTTAAAATTTAACTTTGTTTTAATTTGTGAATATTAGGCTAACTATGAAAGTGCAATTTTGGTTTGGTTTTGTTGGATTGGGTGGGAAAATTTCACTTGGAGGGTATATAGAGGGAAATCTACTTTTCCATTGGGCTATGAAGTCTAAGTCAAGCTAACAAAACTTGGATCAAGGCCTAAAAGGTCAAATGTCTTCAGGGAAAGATAGATAACCCTTGTAGGTCTTGGTAAATTGGTTTTTGAGATGGTGTGATTGGGACAAAGGGCACTTAAGGATCATTTGATCCAGAAAATGGAAGTACTAGATAGAGGTCAAACGGGAGAGGGAGCAATTAAGGGTTCCCTACACCAGAAATCAAAAGAAAAAAAAGAAATGATAACTAGTTAAAAACAGGGTGCTATTAACATGTCCTGTAGTAATACTCCTAGTTATACATTCAGATTTAGAATTAAAACACAGATGTATTCATGTAACAAAAGAATATAACAATGACAAGTTTTAGAGAGTACTTCACTCCAGATAGCTTATCATAGGGATCCTGAAGTATGATGCCAAGTATTTGATCCAGTCTGCTACTCAAAATTGAAATCCAAAGCCTTCAAGTCAACAAAATATCTATAGTAATCTCCAACAATTTTATTCCACACAAAATACTTCAAAAGAGTGAAGTATCTATACATAATGTTTTACATAATATCCTAGATGACTTCTAGGAATTAACCTAGGAAAATAGAATATCTTACAACAATAATAGTGATAGCTGCTTAACAAATCAGCAAGTTGTCCTATTTTATTCAAAAGAAATAGAAATTGTTTTAGAATAAGAAGTAGTTGGCTGCTTATGTGTCCTCTTTGCTAGATTTTAGATATTTTTTAGAATCTAACATGCCTTCGCTGATACTATTTTTCACTAATACTCTTTATTACTAATATTATTTCATTTCGGATACTCTTTAACCTTCAGTCAAACTTCTTTACCGCTGCAAAATTTGTTTTGACAGTGAAATCGACAAACAGATTTTTTCTTTTTCATTTGCTTGCCTTTCATTCTTCTTAATAATTCAGTCAATGCTTGCCAATCATCATTTTTAGGAATTTGGATATTTTTTAGTTTCCTGAAATTATCATCAGCTTTAGTATACCTAGCAAATGTGGGCTTTATGACAAATAAGTGCTTGATCTCATACTACAAATAAAACAAATGTTCAAAAAATTTCAAAATACATTTCCTATGAGAATGCCTTGACCTGTTGCCTTATTCACCAGCTCCCTGGAAGATTCTCTTATCTTCTCGTCATAATAATTTTGAGGCATTAACTTATCATTAATATCCATGATATGAGGAAGTCCTTTTTTTTTCTTAAATTGGTGAACCTAACCATGAATCTGGTTATAACAGTATTCATACCTTCACATTTCTCTTCAACCCGCCTCATCAAATTTCTTTTCATGGTGACTTTCCTAATTTCTAGGATAGTTGTTGTCCTGTCATTGATTTTTAGTTCTTCCAATTCCTGTCTATTCTTGCTGTTGAGGAAATTGATTAATCTTTCAGCCTGTTCTTGTTTATCAGCTAAATCAGCTTGTGTCTTTTGGATCTTTGCTTGGGGTGCCAATAATAACTCTCTCTGCTAAAAAATTACCTGAATTGAAGGCCATACATCATAGATGCCTTCAATTACATTATTCCATAGGCAAATTTTTATGTAAGATATCTGATATTTGAGAGTTAATTCTTTTCGTAGCTTCTTTACCTCTTCACTCAATCTGTGGGAATTTTGTTCATGTATTTTAGGATCTATCTGAGTTGATTTGTTTGTCTTCTCAAGATTTTCAAATATCTTTGTCAATCTGTTAATTTCATTTGTCTTCAAGGACATCCCTTCCATTGCTTTCACTAGTTGATGGCTTTCATCTGTATGTTGCAATGTTGTTGTGGAGGATTCAATAGCTAAAGTTGTTGAAGAAGTCACTAGAACTACAGTGGCCAGTGGTTCTTTGGGTGGCAAATTTTCTCCTAAAGTTGAAGGCACTGCTGCAGTGATGACTAGGATAACTATGGGAATCAATGGTTCTTTTACTGTCTCCTTTTCTTAGACAAGTTGGTCCATTTGTACTTCCATTTCCTTAATTTGAGCTCTCAGTTGAAGTATTAAAATCACCATTTCATATTTCTCATTTTGTTCCTGTAGGACTTCCTTTGTCTGAGGATGCTCACTTTGAGGAAGTTTGAGTTGTTTCCTCAAGGCAGCTATATCCTCATTTTTCTTTTATACCAATGCTTCTGTTGCTTTGATGTTTGTAGGATCATATTCTACCTACAATGCTAAATCTTCTAAGGCTTTAATCCTTAGATCCTTTGCATATAATGAAGCTTTATCAATCTTCATTTGATCTTGCATATTAGATATGGCATTTTGAAGCTTATGAGCACTCATAGCTTTTGTTGTGACTGTGGAATACAACATCTCTGAGGTTTTCATATGAAACTCAATTTGATCTAATTCATGGATTTTGTCTCTAGCTACTTCCATGTCAAATTTTTTGTAGTCAAAAACTATCTTTGGCACTAATACTGTGGGTTGCAATATTGACATAATCAATTTTTTACTTGAATAATCAAATTATGATAGGAATCTGTTTTGATTACCTAGCTTTTGCTTCAAAAACTCAGAATATATTTCAGTTTTAAATTCCTCATTCTTCAATTTGATTTTCTTGTATTTCTCCTTAAGATTGAAATCCTTTTCCTTAGCTGAATGTGAGGAAGAATCCTCCATACTTTGCTGCCTTTCCATAATCTGTGTATCTTCATTATTCACTTTTTCTTCATTTTGATTTGGCTCACTAATGATTACAGTAGCTACATTGGTCTCTGGCTGTTCAGTGTAGGTATTCAAGGGCTCTGTTTCTTCAACATCTATTGCTACTTTACCTTTAGATGATGTATCTAGTTTTGGCCTCTTGTTGTAAATGATTTTAAACTTTGTTTCTATTATAGTCTCTGCAGTATAAGCTCCCTCTTCTCTGATTCTCTTAGTGGATGTCTCTGGTTGTTTGGAAATTTCCAAAGTGTGACTAGTATTTCTTTGGTTTACTACCTCTATTAAAGTTTCTTCAACCCACTCATTTTGATTAGCAAACTTCTCCATTTCTGGCTTTGATTCATGGATAAAGGGTTTCAATTTACATTTTACCCTTAGTTTACTTAAGATCCCTTGTGGATCATAATTTCATGGGAAACTTTCTTCTAATTTATATTCCAGTAGTTGATTTGCTGCTTCCTTTTCTGCATCTCTGTGATTACATATGAATGGCCCAATTTGATTTTTAAGTTTGAATTGGGTCTTCTTTTTGGCTTCCATGAAGTTAATAGAATCAGAATTTCGGATCTTCCTGATGTACTCCAAGGAAAATATCCTCATTTATGGATGCTTGGTTAACTTGTAAGGCAACAGTTTAAAACCAAAAACTCTGATTTTAGTGAATTTCTCATACAAATACCATTCACCAAATTTTCTTTGTTCTGATAACTGCAATATTTTCTGCATTTCCTCACCTATTTAGGCTGCTCTGTTTTAGTCAACATGGTGGTTACTGGATATAAAAATAACTCTGCAAACTTTGAAAACTAAAACATGTGCCTTCTTTTCTGAGTATGGATGTCTAAAAGATAACAGATATGGGTTTTCCTTCTATATTCAACTTTTGAAGTGAAATTGGAAAGCTCTCTGATTGGAAGAAAAGAAACATGTGGAAAATATATGAGGTATATCTGAAAACTCCTTCCATCTGTAAATTAGTCAATTGATAGTGAATACTATCAGCAATGAAACCAACATAGTCAAATATAACTAAAGGTGATTGACCTAGAGAAAAGGTGGACACAAACACCAAGATAGACTCATCAGTGTGCTCATCAGTGAAATACCCAAGTATGAAGGAAAGCATGGAGATTACATGCCTTGAACCTTCAGGAAATTTGGCAGTTGAATATGGATGATTTAACTTGGTAATTTTAAGATGCAGAGGCATGAAAGTCTGAAAAATCATAAACATTTTATGGAAATCTGGGCCATTGTATAGTTTAGTGAGGGATTCAATAGACAAAGGGACTACATGGGGGTCTGGGTGAAGCTGCAACATTTGGTTTATTGACTCTGCAGTGATGGTAAATAGGACCTCTTTATTTTCATTCACAATAGCTCTTTGTTCAGGAACATAGTACTTGTGACATAATCTAATAATTTCTTGACAAGGGTGAGCTAGAGGGACTACATTTTTGGGTAGATTGGATTCCCAAAGATGAATTTCTTCATGATCATTTAAAGCCTTCTCAAAACACCAGTTATGGATATCTAATAGATTGAATTCAACTATGGGATCAGCTATTTTGTAGTCAATATCAGCTATGGGAATATTCTCAATATCAACAACTAGGGGTTGTAATGGATTGACTAGAATTGTAGTATTTGGAGTCATGGCAGGAGTAGGTTTAGAAGTTTTATAACCTTCAGGCTTTCTTACACTCTATTTTTTAGGCATATTGATTGGCTTCTACAAGCTTAAATAGTTTGTAGAGGCAATTTTACTATAGCAGAGGCTTGATTGGGAAATTTTAGCAAAATAGAGTCTCTTTTTCGATTTTATGCCCCACTAGGTTTCTCAAAAAAAGTTTTGAGGCTTAAAAACTGGTATAAAATAGAAAACAAGGGTTTTTTGAGTTTTTTACTAAAAAAATGGGCTAAAAACTCTGTTGAAAAGGTTTACAGAAGATTAGGGCACCTGCAGAGGATTTTTGGCCTTTTAGAGCTCCAAATTGATCATTAGACTGTAAAAAAGTGATAAATTCCTTTGAAAATACCATGCAACAGACAAATAGGGTTTCTGGGAAAATTTTGCCAGAGTTTGGCCTGTTTTTTGGATTTTTGGGCAATTAAATTAATCAATTTATTAACTTTGAAATGTTTTCTCTTTCTTTAAAAAAGGTTTTTAAATTTTGTTGCAGGTTTAAAACTCAGAAGAATACCTGTTTGAATGTAGGTATCGGATTTAGAAGGGTTTCTTCAGTTTATCGGTGATTTGACAGCTTCAGCGGCTTATCTAGAGTAAGGCGTAACTCCTCAACACTCTTTACAGGTGTGTCTTGGGAGGTTTTGGAGGTTTTGTGTGTTAAAATCGAAATCAGTGGCTTTAGCAGGGTTTTAATAGTCGGGAGAAGGCAATATAGTGGTTGAGTGCGCAAGAATGGTGAATAAATGTATTTTTCAAAGGTTTTATCGACATATTTGTCGTGTTTAAACTAGCATTGAATGTAGGTCTAGTGAGGTGGGAGGGTAGTTTCGGAGTTGGAATCGACGAAAATCGCGAGTGGTTATCGTGCGAATGTCGAGCGGTAAGTGGTTTCAAGTCGAATCCACGTAATCCAATGCGGGAATGCCATATAGATGAGAGAGAAATGGGTGAAACCACCCATTTCGCATGGCTTTAGCTGTCGGGCGGTCTTGCATCTTTTCTATGCGATAGCGGACGCCGACCGTTGGATTTCAGAATTGGATGCGAATGGTTAGGATTAGTTTGGGAAGGTGCACTAGATTGAAAAGTGGGACCGGACTATCATATGCAGCGGAAGGGTTTTCAGCATTATGAATAGGCCTTTGTTTAATTCAAAACTTAGGTTATATGATGGCAGAGGGATATTTGGTTTAAAATATATATATAAGGCTTTAACCAATATATATGAATGTGGTCGTTTTATACATAGCTATAGGATAAAACATTATTACAAAGGTGCTTTTAAACAAGATTTTTAAGCCTTAGACTTGGTATAATAGATGTCAGGTTAGGTTTAAAACATTTGAAAAATGTTTCATATGTTCGCGTGTTTATTATATTATATAGTTTTTTAAACCTTTTCAATGGTTTTTAAACTATAGGGGTGGGATACATAAATAATGACAGTTTTCGAACCAAAGTGTTTATAAGTTGGGGTTTTTATTTGCGCACATGGGATAATAGTCTTTGGTCAAAACTTTATAATATTGGGTTTTTTGGGGTATTTAGATATAAGGAATTAATAAGTATGGGAGGGTATTTCTTAGGGATTTAATAGAAGTATGTTAAAGGTTAATATGAAAGGGTAGTGTAATAAAAAAATATATATATTATCTCTAAGTATAGTATAAAATCAAACATTTCTCATCTTTATATTTCTTTCACTAATACTTAGGATAAACATAATTTTATGGGTTTTTATTAATGCTTATGAAGGGATGAAGTTAATTATTTCTAGGGCTACAATTTTACTAAGTAAGAATGTGTCTTTACTTAGGAAAAAGGGGTTTTAAAGTATGAATGAAGGGTAAATGATGATAAATTTGGGTTTAACATAAGAACTCAATATTTTTAACTAACTAGTCATCGAGCCTTGGTTCTGGTCCCAATAAAAGTTAGAGAAATGCTCTGAGCCTATTTGACTGATAGCTTAGAATATTGAATACTCATAGGGGAGGGGAAATTAGTGATTTTTCCTGATGATGTATTATTTACATGATTTCTCCACTACTTTCTACCTACCCAACTTCTATTTCGAACATTTTTTCTTTATTTTGCAGGTGCATTTAGGCTTGCAACCTTAAAACATTTTCTTTCAAAGCATAAAAATATCTAGATCTACCTTATTTCATCCAAGGGCTCATATTAAACTCTTGAGCTCCTCATTATTCACTACCTATCTACTGATTTGTCAAGCTTAAACTGTTTGACAAACCTTTATTCACTATCTAAAACATGAAGTTGAAAACATGAAAAGTTAAGATTAAACTGTTTAATTGGTCATGGATTATGGAATTTATTGTCACTCTACATATAATCATTATTCTTGGAATAAAAAATAAAGTAGTGGCATTTGGACTTGCTCACTTTCAGGTTTTATTTTTATCTCTTTTGGGGTATATATTTTTCTAAGTCCTTTGATTTTATTTTTTTTTATGAATTTTTGCCCTCTTTTTTTTATTATTTATTATTTTTTCAAAATATGGGAAAACAACTTGCAGAAAGCAAGGTATGTACATATTTACAATTCTAATAAATTCAATTCAAAATTTATGAATCCTATTATTATAGGACCCTAACAATGGCTCCACATGGGGATGACATTTCCTGGTGAAATATCAAGAACTCTGAGACTAGTAGCCTTTGAAATTTTACTATGGTGATCCTATAAATGTCTTCTGATATATGCAACTTATTCATATTTATGATATTCACCTTTCAAATCTTAGGGCCTTCTCTTCGGGCTTCAACTTTGCTAAGGAAACATCAAATCCAATCTAAAATTTGCAATGTATGTGTACAATGATTAAAGTGCTATTCTTAACTCAGGGAGTAGTAGTGCTTCAACATTTTGCCATTAACTGGTCCTTCTTACAGATATTTTCCATCCAATTCTTTCAGAAAGAAAGCATTATTACCTCTATATCCATAAATTACATAAGGTCCTTTCCATAGAAAATCAAATTTTCCATGTTTTCCTTTGTCTTCTCTTCTAGAATCCCATTTTAACACTTTATCTCCTATGTTAAAGGCATCCTCTTTAGTCTTTTTATCATAGATTTTCTTGATATTATCCTGAATGACTTGATATTTGATATAAAATTATTCCCTTGTTTGTTGCAAGTGAATAGTTTGATTTATCCTTATTTTGATGCCATTTGTTTCAACCTGTAATTCTTGGATAATTTTCATCACTGGTACACCTAGGGAGGAAGGAAAAACAACATCCATTCCATAAACTAGTTGTTAAGGTAATGTACCAATGGTTTCTTTAGTAGTAAGTCTATCTGCCCATAAGGCATTGACTAACTTCTTATTCCAAGTCTTTTTACTGTCTTCAAGTAATTGTTTGATGATATTTACAAGCCTTTTGATTGACGATTCAGCTAGGCCATTACCTTTGGGGTAATATGCAGTGGAATGACCTAAGGTAATATGGTATTTGTGGAAAAAATCAATCATTTTCTTGGATTTGAATGTTGTTGCATTGTCAGTAATTATGTTTTAAGGCCATCCAAATCTTGAAAGAATGTTGTTTTCTAGGAAGGAAATAATGATAGTATATGTGGATTGTCTGGAGGGTATGGCTTCAATCCATTTGGTAAAATAATCAGTGGCTATCAAAATCCACTTATGTTGGCCTAAAGAGGGAGGGTGAATTTCACCAATGAAGTCTAAACCCCATTGTTGAAATGGCATTAAGTTGAAATAGGCTTTAAAGGGAGGGGTAATAATTTCTTCTTACCCTAAAAAATTTGGCACTTATGACATGAAGTAACATATTTTTTGACATCAACAAACAAGGTAGGCCAGTAAAAACCAACTCTCAGGATCTTTTCTGCAGTAGTTTTCCAGCATAAATGTCCTCCATAGTCACCTGCATGGAATTCTTCAAGTATTTTTTCAGCTTCTTCCTTTAGTAAACAATTTAGTAAAGTCCCACTATGGTCTCTCCAAAAAAGTACATTATATAAGATACAAAATCTTACTGCTTTAAGTTTTAAAAATCTAGCTTTGGTTGTTAACAATCCAGGAGGAGCTTGAAAATTTTGTAATATGAATATGATATCTACATACCGAGGTGAGTATGAAAAGGCTTCACTAATCGATGGAGTCCCCATCTCTTCCTAATCATCTACTTAAGCAATAAAATTTATGTCTAGGGCATTACAATTGGATTCAACCATAAGTCTAGCTAATCCCTGACCTTTAATGAGCTTGGTGGGTTTTATCTCTATGTCATATTCCAAGATAGTGGAAATCCACTTACCTCTTCTTCCATCAGGACCATCTCGAGTAAGAATGTCTTTAATTACAGAATTTGGGAAATAGGCAATAATGTGTGAGTAGAGAATATAAACTCTGAAGTATTTAATGGCTTTAACCAAGGCTTGGGCTTGTTTTTCCATAATGTTGTACTTCAAAGGGGCATATCTAAGGGCCTTAATGAAGAAAGCTATGGATTGTTCAAATCCTTGGTCATTTTTCTGCAGTAAAACTGTAGCAATGGTGTGTTCTGAAGAAAATGAAAAAATCATGAAATCTTTCTTAAAATCAGGACTTATTAGGACTGAAGTTTTGGTTAAGGCTTGTTTGATAGAGTCAAATGATTATTTAGCCTCAACAATCCATCTAAGAACTAAATCCTTTTTTAGCATGTTATTTAGTTCTCTAATGATCTCAGCTAAGTTAGATATGAATCTTCTTAAAAAAATTATCTTACCTAAAAATGCTTGTAATTCTTTGATGTTTCTTGGTGGTCTGATATTCAGAATTGCTTCCATCCTAGTAGGATCTATTCTGGTTCCTTATTTTGAGATTATATTTCCAAGTAACTTAACTTCTTCTAATCCAAATAGAATTTTCTTAGGATTTAAAGAGATGCCATATTTCCTACACTTAATAAAAAATTGTCTTAAATGATCCAAGTGTTCATTATCTGTTTTGGAAAACATAGTAATGTCATCTAAGTAAATTACTAAGAAATCATGTATTTCCTTTGAAAAATATATGTCCATAGCCCTTTGAAAGGTTGCTCCTATATTCATTATACCAAAATATTTTTTTACATACATAAAAGTGCCCCAAGGAGTAGTAAATGTTGTTTTAGCTTGACCTTCTTCTTGGATTAGGAACTGGTTGTATCCTGAAAAACCATCTAATAGTGCAATCCTTGAAGAATTCACTACCCTTTGTAATATGTGGTCCATTTTAGGTAAAGGGTAGTTATCCTTTAAGGATACTTTGTTAATATTTCTAAAGTCAACACACAATCTAATTTCTCCTGTTTTCTTTCTTGTTGGGACTAGTTTGGAGACCCAATCAGAATATCTGATTGGTGCAATGATCTGGGCATAATACATTATTTTAACTTCTTTTCCAATCAAAGGTAATAGGACAGGGTTAATCCTTCTCAACTTTTGTTTGAATGGCTTTTGATTTTCTTTTATTGGAATTTTATGTTGGATTATGCTTGTATCGTAAGATTTTAAATCTCATAACTCCAAGAAAACACATCTTGATATTCATTTAAAAGCTTAGTATATTTATCCTTCTCTTGTTGAGGTAAAATTTTGGATATTTTGATTATTTTTGGTTTTAACTCTATACCAATGTTACATTCTTTTATGTCAGATCTTACTGGTTCCATTTTTGGTTTTCTAGCTACATCATTGGAATCAAAAAGATCTTCTAAAGGCGTTAAACCTTTAGGTAGAAAATTATCCTTAAGGTTCAATATGTCTGATTCATCTTCAATAATTTCTTCAACTTCTACTTTATCTAAGCTATCTATGTCAGCTTGACTAAATCTAGTAAGTTTATCAAACTTTATTCTATTTACATCTAAGTTATTTAAATCTATTTCAAAATCCAAATCTGATTTATAGTACAATCTATATCTGTAATACAATTCTGAAATTATACTTCATTATTCATAAACTTGTAAATTTGTTCAGCCTGAGAATTTTTTTTCCAATAATTAAGATTATCTGGAATTATTGGCCTATGCTTGACTTCAGCAGTGTAACTGTGATTAGGTTGGAATGATAAATTGCATGTATTAGAAAAAGTTGCAAGACAATGAGCTTGTATATTTTGTTTTCTAGGTATAACAACAAACTTACATTCCATTAAATAATCAGTTAAATCTATGACAGTGTCTCTATATCTGCTTAGTCTAGGATTGTAAACAGAATAAACTCCATTTACTTGTTTTATGATAAAATCTAAATCTCCCATGATTAAATTTTTTTTTCCTCTCGAGCTCCTGATGATTTGGAGTCCTAGGATGAGGGCTTCATACTCGGCCATATTGTTTATACATTTGAAATTTAGCCTTAAAGCATGACCTTCAGAATGATTGGTCTCCATATTTTTTATCCAGACTCCTTCTCCTGCTCCTAACTTATTCACTGAACCATCAAAGTCTAAATGCCATTGAGATTCATGAAAAATGTTACCATTGTTTGGTGCTCTCTTTTTATCTACTAGTTTAGTTTGGATTTCAATTGTTTCTAAGTTACATAGGATAAAAGAATCAAGGTCAGTTGGTGTAGAGTAAATTGGATAGTTTATAGATCTTTCAGCATTATTGACCATGTACTTCATTAATGTTTCTCTATATAACTTTTTAGGCTAACCAAAAACCGATATAGTAGCATAAGACATGTCCAATTGTAGAGATCCCTGCAACTTTACTACCCATGAGCGAGAAAGTAACATTCCATATTTTGGTGGGATATCAGCTACTACAATGTCCATTAATATACTCTTACTAGGGTATTGAACTAGTGTTACACACAAATCCTTGATCAAACCTAGGCATTTAACTTTACTTGAATCAAAAGAAAACAAATATTTGTATGGCCTTGCAATTTCTAGATTCAAAATTTCCATGATGTCTTTAGGCATTAAATTATGGAGAGATCCTGAATCTAGCATTGTGTTATGTAGAATTTGATCATGAATGGTAAGACCGATATAAAATTGAATAACTTCACCATCTACATGTTTTCCATTTACATCTGGGCCAAAAATCAACTCTGGCTGATCATCATTTAGATTTATGGAGTCTTCTCCATCATTCATATTTAATGGTTCAGTTATGGTTGATTTATACAAGTCATTTTTCACCAATTCAGTCAAAGGAATTGGTATTTTAAGCTTTGAAATTTCTGATTGTATGTTGAAGGTAGGTTGAGTTTTACTGATTTGAATTAATTCTTCTTTGGTAACTGTAGTTTGTGTTGGTTTGTCTTGTTTTTCTACAGTTGTTTTTTCATTTTCAAGTGTTTTGGGATTCTCTGTTTGTGTTTCTTGTGTTTTACTACTTCTAACTTTATTTTCAGGGATTGTTTGTGAAGTAGTAGATGTTCTTTCTGACTTAGAATTTTCAACAGATGTTTTTGAAGTAGCAGTTTTTGGATCTACTGTTTTAGGATTAGCAGAATGTTTTTTGGGATATAAATTTGTTGCTTTTACAGAATTAGAAGCTTTGGGAGCAGTAGATTTTTGTGAATATTTTACAGCTTGAGAAACTTCATTAGTAACATCAATAATTTTAGGGCCTGATGCTTTTTTAGGACTAGAAATGTTTTGGGAGGAATTTGAGTTTTGCTTATTTTCCCTTGGGAGAATTTGAAGAACTTTTGCTTTAGGGGCTTCTACTATTTTCTGATTCTATGTTGGGAAGATTTCTTAGTAGAAGACTCATTGTTTTTCTTGTTTCTAAGGTTATATTTACTGTGTATTTCATTTATTTCATAATCATAACCTTTTTTATAATCAAAGGATTCACTAGAATCTAATTTGAGTTGTTGAAGTTCAAACAATTATTTATCTTCCTGAGTAAGGAAAATAGTATTATTATCATCTATTCCCATTATATTAATTGTATCCTCATCATCATCATTATTATTCTGAGAACTTTCAGCATAGTTCTCTTGGAATGGGGGCCTAATTGTTTGGTCTGGGGATGTTTCTTTTTCTTTTCTAGAATTTATGTTTTTTCTTAAATTGGGATTTATGATCTGTTGTTGGTTATCCCACTCAGGTCTTCTCTCTATATTATCTAGTCTACCAATCACTCTTTCTACCTTTTTAGATATAAAATCCATTTTTGTGTCTGAATTAACATTTTCTTCTTTAATGGTCACTCTTCTTTCATTTCCAAGTCTAGCTTTTCTAGCTAAAATGTTCACTTCTACACTCACTGCATCATTTTGCATTTTTTCTAAGGTGTTTGTATCTCTTTCCCTTAATTGGTAAGACATATCTATATCAAATCCATCAGGGAATTTGAGCATAAATGAATAAGGAGTAGGTTTCAGATTTGCAAGGATAGAATTATAGACACTATTATATCTGTTGCAGTAATCTTGGACTGACTCATTTGAAGCTCTTTTTAAGGAACCAAATTCAGACAAAATTTGGAGGGGGTTATTTTTCTTTTCCCATTTATTTAAAAATGAAGTAAAAAAGACATCTAAATCAGTCACAGTACCAGAAACTAAATCTTTAAACCATTTCTTAACTTCTCCTTTTAAAGTTTGTGCAAACAGTCTCATTTGAACATCTGAGTCATCAATTTCATAAATTTCAAAGAAGTCTGTCATCTTAGTAATGTGTTGCTGAGCAGTATATTGAGTAGTGCCATCGAAAATTGGTATTTTATTTTGATAGTCCTATGGCATGTCATGAAGTTGTTGTGGTAAGACGAGAGGAGCATATCTAGCAGCCATAGCTTGAAGCTTAGCTTGGCTAGGAGGTAAGGTAGAACTGCTTGGAGCTCTACTGGAAATGATATTATATGAACTAAAGATTGTATTTGAAGTGTTGGGAAATGAGGATGATGTATTTAAGAAATCAGAAGGTGGAGTAATGGATATATTGGATGAAGTTATTGGTGGAAATAATACTCTCGGTTCTATAGGTAACCTAGGGATAAATGGATCTGTAGATGAGATGGTAGTGGAATTTATGAATGATGTAATAGCATAAATAGATGAATCTTTAGCTGGGATTATTGTGGTGTGTAATTGAGAAATTGGACGTCTATTTGCATAAGTCAACAAATGAGCTAATTAAATAGCTTCATCAATATCATTTAGAATAGTAACATTAATTTCTTCAACATTAGTCTAATATTCAGCGTTCTTAGATTTAGAACTTACTGCAATAGATTTCAGTTTTGCATTCAAAAATGAAATAAAAGCAGGGTCTAAAAAAGAAGTTTTCAAATCACTTTCAGATTTACTTTTAAATAAGGAATGCTCAAATTTCAGATCAAAATCAATATCTTGCAGACTTACTAATTCTCTTGGTAATGAATTCACTCTTATTAATAAGATTTTAGCCTCTAAGTTTTCTGTTTGTTTTTTATTTTTACCAATTCGGTCTGGGTCATCTACTATAATAGCAGGCTTAGGATCCGGGTTAGACTTGCTATAGTAGGTTTTCCGAGAAGCCAGAATTACAAATTTTCAATACCCACAACCTATAAAAACAATCTTCAAGTAAAAGGATGAATTAAATGATTCCTTTAAGACTAATTTTATGATTGAGGACTGGTTATGTCCCCAGTATGGTTGTCAATAATGTTATCACTCTAGTAAATTTTTGAGTTGTGGGATTTTGGTTTTTAGTCAAATAATACTAGAGGTAACCACAAATCTACTTCAAACTCTAGGATCTAGCCTTCCTAGGGCTCAGAGAGGGCGCTGTCTTTAAAATTTAACTTTGTATTAATCTTTGAATATTAGGCTAGCTATGAAAGTGAAATTTTGGTTTGGTTTCATTGGATTTGGTTGGAAAATTTCACTTGGAGGGTAGATAGAGGGAAATCTACTTGTCCATTGGGCTATGGAGTCTAAGTCAAGCTAAAAAAACTAGGATCAAGGCCTAAAAGGTCAAATGTCTTTAGGGAAAGATAGATAACCCTTGGAGATCTTGGAAAATTGGCATTTCAGATGGTATGATCGAGATAAAGGGAACTTAAGGATCCATTGATCCGGAAAAGGGAAGTTGTACATAGAGCTCAAATAGGGGAGGGAGAAATTAAGGGTTCCCTATACCATATATTAGAAGAAAACAAAGAAATGATAACTAGTTAAAAACAGGGTGCTATTAACATGTCCTGTAGTAATACTCCTAGTTACACATTCAGATTTAGAATTAAAACAGAGATGTATACATGTAACAAAGGAAGATAACAATGACAAGTTTTAGAGAGTACTTCACTCCAGATAGCTTATCACAGGGATCCTGAAGTATGATGCCAAATAGTTGATCCAGTTTGCTACTCAAAATCAAAATCCAAAGCCTTCAAGTCAACAAAATATCTATAGTAATCTCCAACAATTTTATGCCACACAAAATACTTCAAAAGAGTGAAGTATTTATACATAATGTTTTACAAAATATCATAGATGAATTATAGGAATTAACTTAGGAAAATAAAATATCTTACAACAATAATAGTGACAGCAACTTAACAAATCAGCAAGTTGTCCTATTTTATTCAAAAGAAATAGAAACTGTTTTAGGATAAGAAGTAGTTGGCTTCTTATGTGTCCTCTTTGCTGGATTTTAGATATTTTTTAGAATATAACTTGCCTTCGATGATGCTCTTTCTCACTGATACTCTTTCATTTTGAATACTCTTTAACCTTCAGTAAAACCTCTTTACTACTGTAAAATTTGTTTTGATAGTGAAATCGGCAAACAAATTTTTCCTTTTTCATTTGCTTGTCTTTCATTCTTTATAATAAATGAGTCAATGCTTGCCAGTCATCATTTTTAGGAATTTGGATAGTTTTTAGTTTCCTAAAATTCCTCACTGTACTTTCTAGTGATACCTAGCAAAGGTTGGTTTGATGACAAATAGGTGTTTGATCTCATATTGCAAATTAAAAAAATCTTCAAAACTTTTCAAGAATACCTTCCCCGTGGGTATGCCTTGACTTGTTGGCTTATTCAATTGCCTTTGGCATATTCTTTTATCTTCTTGTCATAATCATTTTGAGGCATTAAAATTATCACTAATAATCATGATATCAAGAAGTTCTTTTTTCTGAATGGTGAACTAATCCATGAATCAAGCTATAGCAAAGATTCATACCTTCACATTTTTCTTCAAGTCACTTCATCAAATTTCTTTTGGTGGTAACTTTCCTAATTTCTTGTGGATAAAGAGTTGTTGTCCTGTCATTGATTTTTTGTTCTTCCAATTCCTATCTATTCTTGTTGTTGAAGAAATTGATTAATCTTATAGCATGTTCCAGCTTATTAGCCAAATCAGCTTGTGTCTTTTTTGGATTTATGTCAGCCGCCAATAATAATCCTTTTCATAAAATTACCCGAATTGAAGGCCATACATCATGGATGGCTTCAATTACATTATTCCATAGGTAATTTTTTATGTATGATATCCTAACTGAGATAATTTTTGTAACTTATTTACCTCTTCACTCAATATGTTGGTGTTTTGTCTATGTATTTTAGCATTTATATAAGTTGATTTGTTTGTCTTCAATATTTTCAATCATCTTTGTCAACTCCGTTATTTTCATTTGTCTTTAAGGACATCTTCTTTCCATTTCTTTCACTACTTGACCGCTTTCATCCGTAGGTTGCAATGTTGTCAGAGGATCCGGTGAGGGTAGTTGTTGAAGAAGCCACCGAAATTGGTAAGTAATAACAGTTCTTTGGTGCCAAATTTTCTTCCTAAAGTTGGAAGGCATCAAGGAAGTGATGGACTGATGACCTAGAACAATTTCGTTTCTTTTACCCAAGCCTCTTTCTTAGACAATTTGGTCCATCTGCACTTCCATTTCCTTAATCCGAGCCACGCTGAAGAATTAAACTCATCATTTCATCTTTTTACTTTTGTTCTTGTAAGACTTCTCTTTGTCCGAGGATGCTCACTTTGAGGAAGTTTGAGTTGTTTCGAAGGCAGCTATATCCTCATTTTTCTTCTTTACCAATGCTTCTCCTCGTTTTGATGTTTGTAGGATCATATCCTACTCGCAATACTAAATCTTCTAAGGCTTTTATCCTTAGATCCTTTGCCTGCAAGGATGAAGCTTTATCCATATTCATCTGATCTGCATATTAGAGATGGTATTTTGAAGCTTGTAAGCACTCATAGCCTTTTTTTGTGACTATGGAATACAACATCCTCGAGGTTTGCCTATGAAACTCCATTTGATCTAATTCATGGATTTTGTCTATAGCTACTTCCATATCAACTTTCTTATAGTTAGTAACTATATTTGGCAATCGATACTATGGCATGTAATACCGAAATAGTCAATTTTTTAGTTGAATAATCAAATTCTGATAGGAATTTGTTTTGATTACCTAGTTTTTCTTTAAGAATCGAGAATATATTTCAGTTTTGATTTCATTCTTCGTAATATCTTGCTTGTATTTCTTTTTAATATCCAAATCCTTTTCCTCACCGAATGTGAGGAAGAAGCCTCCATACGTTTCTTACCTTTCCATCATCCGTGTATCTTCATTATTCGCCTGTTCTTCATTCCGATTTGGCTCACCGATAACTATAGTAGCTACATTTTTCTTTGGAAAAATTGTGTTTCGCCGTTTATACTTCCGTTTCTTCAACATATTGTCACTTTACCTTTAGCCGGCCGTATCTAATTTTTGCCTCTTGTTGTAAATGATCTTGAACTCTATTTCGTTGTATTCTCTCGTAGTACAAGCCCTTTCTCCCATTCTCTTAGTGGATATCTCTTGTCGTTTGGAAATTTCCAAAGTGTGACTAGTATTTCTTTGGTTTACCGCCTCTCGTTAAAGTGTTTTCAACTCACTCAATTTGATTAACAAACTCTTTATTTCGGTTTTGATTCATGGATAAAGGGTGTCAATTTACATTTACCCTTAGTTTACTTAAGATCCCTTGTGGATCATAATTCCATGGGAAACTTCTTCCAATTTATATTCCAGTAGTTGATTTGCTGCTTCCTTTTCTTCATCTTTGTGATTAAATATGAATGGCCCAATTTAATTTTTAAGTTTGAATTGGGTCTCTTTCTTCATTGCCATGAAATTAATAGAATCGTAATTTAGGATCTCTGCCTAATGTACTCCAAGGAAAAGATCCTCATTGATGGATGTTTGGGTGAATTTGTAAGGCAACAAGTTTGACCTAAAAAACTGTACCAATGAATTTTCATACAAATACTACCACCAACTTTTTATTTGTTCCGAAATCGCAATATTTTCTTCATTTCTCACTTATTCTAGTCGTCAGCTTTTGGTCAACATGGTATTGTCCCCGGATGTAAAAACAACTCTTCGCAAACTTTTGAATAACCGAAATCTATGCCTTCTTTTCCGAGTATGGATGTCCAAAAGGATACCGTATAGAGTTTTTCCTTCTATATCCAACTTTGAACCGAAATTGGAAATCTATCTGATTGAAGTAAAAAAACATGTGGGAAAGATATGAGGTGTATCTCGAATACTCCTTCCACCGTAAATTGTCAAATTGGATATGATTTACACGTAATGAAACCAAGATAGTCAAAGATAAATCGAAGGTGGTTTACCCGGAGAAAAGGTGGACAAAAATCCCAATACAGACTCATCAAGGTGTTCTACTTCGCTGAAATACCCAAGGATGAAGAAAAGCATGGAGATTACATGCCTTGAACCTTCGTGGAATTAGAAGTTGAATATGGAGGATTTAGCTTGGAATTTCAACATGTAGGGGCATAAAATTCTGAAAAATCATGAACCTTTTAGGAAAACCTAAGCCAATGTATAGCTTGATGAGGGCCTCAATAGACAAAGGAACTCGCTAGTCTAGTTGCTGCAACATTTGGTTTATTGACTCTACAAAGGATGGTAAATATACTCTTTACCGGCATTCACAATAGCTCTTTGTTCAAAGAATATAGTATTGGTGACATAATCAGATAATCTCTTAACAAGGGTAAGTTAGAGGACTACATATTTGGGAAGATTAGATTCCCAAATATGAACTACTTCATGATCATCTAAAGACTTCGAAACACCCGCTATGGATATCTAACAAATTGAATTCAACTATGGGATTAGCTATTTTGTAGTCACATTAGTTAGGAATGTGTTCAATATCAACAATCGGGGGTTGTAATGGATTTGACTACAATTGCAAGAGATTTGGAGTCATGACAGGAGTAGGTTTAGGAGTTTCAGAACTTTCAAAGCTTGCTTACACTTAGTTTTTTAGCCATCTTGATTTTCTTTTGCAAGTTTAAATAGTTTGCAGAGAAATTTTACTATGGTAGAGCTGAGAATTGGGAAAATTTGGCAAAATAGAGTCTGCTTTCAGGGGTTTTTTTTCCCAATTAGGTTTATCAAGAAAGTTCCGAGGCTTTATAACTCGGTCTAAAATAGAAAACAGGTTTTCTAAGTTTTTTTTTACCGAGAAATTGGGCGAAACTCTATTGGAAAGGATTACGAGGGTTTCGTGATACCCGCAAGTGGTTTTTTCCTGCCTTTTAAAGCTTGAAATGGATCATTAAACCGGTGAAAAATTGATAAATTTCCTTGAAAAACCGTAAAGAACAAATAGGGTGTTTGGGAAATTTTGCGTAGTTTGGCCCATTTCTCGGGACTTTGGGCAATTTAATTACAAAATTTCTTAATTAAAATTTTCTTTCTTTAAAAATGGTTTTCCAACTTGATTGTAGGTTGAATTTCGAGAAAATACTCGGTATGATGCAGTATCAGCTTTTGGAAAGATATTTTTGAGGTTCTTAGGTGAATTGATGACTTCGCAAATTGCTCGAGCAATGCTTAGCTCCTTGCCATCAGCCTTCGGTTTTAGGGAAATATTTCGCAGGTTTTGGGCATAAAAAATGTATGCGTAACAAGCTTTAAGAGGTTTATACAATCGGGGGCAATGCGCAGGTTAAGTGTGCAAGATAAATGAAAAAACACATTAACCAAAGGTTTTATCAAAACATGTTAATTGTATTGAATGTGTGTCTTAATCGTAAGAAGGCGGCTTCGGAATGCAATGAATGAAAACCGCGAGTGGTTATCACGTAGCTATCGAGCGTAAGCTTTTTTTTAACTAAACCCATGCGATCTAGTGAGGAAAGGGCACGTGGATGGGAGAGAAATGGGTAAAAACCACCCATTTAGTGTGGCTTTGGCTTATGGGTGATCTTGCATCTTGTTTATGCGATATCAAGTTCTATCCATAAGATCTAGAGGTTTAAAGCGAACGGCCGTGATCAAGCTTTAGAGTTGCGCTCGAATGAAAGGTGGGACCGAGTCTTTGACCAGCGAAAGGGTTAAGATGTGGCGGGGGTGAGTGGTTTAAAACATATATGAAATGTTTTAATCATGGTATAGGCGGGGATTAATATTTTTATTTAAAACCTTTGTGACATGTTTTAAATGTTATGTTCGAGCGCAATAATATATATTATATAGTTTTTGACTTTCATAGTTTTCAAACCATAGGTGTGGGATATTTCAATAATGATATTAGATCAAAGGATTTATAATATGGGGTTTTTTATTTTCGCACATGGGATAATAGACTTTGGTCTAAATGTTATAATAGTGGTTTTTAAAGGTATTTAGATATAAGGAAATTAATAACTACTTTCGGAGGGTATTTCTTTAGGGATTTAATAAAAAGTATGTTAAATGTTAACATGAAAGGGTATTGTAATAAAAACAAAATACATATTATCTCTAAGTATAAGAAATCTACATTGTTCATCTTATATTTCTTTCACTAATACTTAGGATAAATGTAATTTTGAGGGTTTTTGTCAATGCTTTTGAATGGATGAAGTTAATTATTTGGCATTACAATTCTTATCACAAGAATATGTCTTTACTGTGGGAAAAAGGGGTTTTTAATGTATGAATGAAGGGTAAATGGGATGATAAATGTGGGTTTAACATAAGAACTCAATATTTTTAACTAACCAATCATAAAGTCTGGGTGGTCCGGTCCCAACAAAAGTCGAGAAATGCTTCCGAGCTTGTTTGGATCGATAACTTAGAATACTATATCTAGTGGTGAGAGGAAATTAGTCCCCCCCCGATGATGTTTTATTACATGATTAACCTTACCTACCTAACTTTTTTTTCTAATATTTTTTTCTTCATTTTCTAGTATTTTAGACTGTAACCTTAAAAAATTCTTCAAAGCATAAAACTCGTCTAAATATACCTTATTTCATTCGAGGGCTTAGATTAAAATCGTTGAGCTCCTCATTATTCTCTACCTATCTAATGATTTGTCAATTTTAAATTGTTTGACAAAAAAAAAAAATTTTATCTATCTATTAAATTGAAAGCATGAAAAGTTAAGATTAAATTGTTTAACTGATCATGGATTATGGCATTTATTGACACTGACATAATAATTATTCTTCAGAAATAAAAATTAAAAGTAGTGGCATTTGACTTGCTCACTTTCAAGTCTTATTTATATCTTTTCCTTTTGGGGCCTATATTTCTAAGTCCTTTGATTTTTCTTTTAGGACTTTTATACTTTTTGATTTTTATTATTTTCATTTTTTCAAAATATGGGAAAGTATTTACAAGACTATCAAAGTCAATTCAAAAATTATGAACCCTATTATTATAGGACCCTAATAGGGGATCTTTTGTTGGTTGGCTTTGTTGATTCATACTGGGCTTGTGAACTCGATAATCATAATTCTACTATAGGTTATGTTTTTAGTATTGGTTCTGTAGACTTGTCACTTTGTTTTTACAAAAACAAGAAAGTTATTTCTCTTTCAATCAAAGCAGTCCCAAGTAGCGATTAATGCAATTTAATAAGTATTATGGCTTTAATGGATCCTTTTAAATTTTTTTATTCTAGTATAAGCATCTGGCTACCCTTTGGTGAGACAATCAGAGGTTATCAATCTTGCCAAAGACTGTCTAACATTAACATAGAAAACAAATTAAAGCTATAAATGCACTTCATTAGAAAACTCATTCATGATCAAGTTATTGAAATTGAATTTCACCGTACAAATGATCAATTTGTAGACAATTTAACAAAGTATGTTACAGAAGTGAAGCTTTATAAATGTCAATATGTTAGGAGTTCAAAATTTGAGACATTGAGGGGAAGCAGATCTAATGCCTAATTCTTCCTTAAATATCTCTGATCCTATCCCAAGTTATCCTTAACTATGGATCTTAGGATATAAAGACACTTAGGAGTTAGTTAAGTTCAACTTGGTCTAATGTGTTTATTAGGTAAACTTGTGCTTTAGTATGTATTATTAATAAAATTAGACAAATACAATATGTTATAAACATAGAGTGATCCTCACACCCTAGACTTTCCTAATACTAACATTTATATATCTATGGATCAACACTTGATTGGTCCATGATCACAATTTAAATACATGCAGGGGATCATGGCTAATGATCAATTGTAGAACTCTTATGTAAAATATTTTTTGTTGGTTAATAAATTTTACTCAAGTGGCCACATTAGCTAGGTCATGGATAGTTTCTTTATATGGTTTTAACCATGTAAAAATATTGTTGTTCGATCTTGATCTGTTGTGTGAGTGGTTACTAGAGGTGTTCATCATGTATGGAATACCTTGTTTACTTTAACACATTCCTCTCTAAACGTTTTTATCAGCTGAAATAACATGATTGAGATTTTCTCTAAAAAATTGGCCACGAAGAGATCTAATGAATTTGATCTATGTAACTATTTTATACCCAATTTTTTTATATTTACTCTGCTTTGCTCTATTAGTTGTAAATTTTTATTGTTATTTTTTTTATTTTAGTTATGTTCCGTAGCTTAATTTGCATACTATTAGTTGTTCCTCGATGTATATAAATGTAATATGGAATTTCATATATAACAAGAGAAACCACGTAGCGGTAGTCCCCGCCGACACATGCAACATTAGTTTGCAATTTCAAAAGAGACTCCAACCACAATGCTAAGATATAATTAGCTTAATATATTTGCACAACTGTAGTGGTCTCACCGCAACGTAACTAACATTTTCTTCTCGGAACATTATTTGCACCATAACCAACATTTTCTTCTACAACATGATCTCAACTAGGAGAGTTAAAGCAACAGCATGTGATAATTAAGCTACATCACATAGTTATTATCGCAAGCATAGCAAAGGCAACTTGCATGCGTTAGTTGCTTCTTCACATAGTTAATGCCACAAGCATTTGATGGGAAAGTTTTAAAGCATTCTTAATTTCATGCTATAAAATCAAATGATACATTTGGTATCACAATTTAGATTTCTAAAGTATTATGTCTTTTTCAATCGAAGTCTTTCATGGTATTAGGTGCCCTATTTAAGCACGTTTGTTAATTGTGAACAAATATTTTCATTAAAAGGGAGGATCCTGCTAGCAATCAATGAAAAATACCAGCATGCCATCATAGCTAATGGTCACGAAAAATATGAAGTATTTGTTAATAGTGTAAAAATAAGTTTCAATTGGTGCAGCAGCTATGGTTGCTAGAGTGAGAAGTACCAACAGAGGAGCTTGGACCATGGATGTTTATTGGATATGAAAACCTCAAGACTTTCCCGAACACTAGAGTGAACATTCCATGACTTTGTTGTCATGACATGCATTTTCTATGCTACTTGTAGGATTTCAGTTGTTAGATAAATGAGAAACAAAAAATTAAATCGCTTAATAACCTCACGCCAAAGACAACACCATATGGCACTCGTGAATGTAAGGTCAATGAAGAAAGTACAAACTTTAAATGCATCGATTACTACTTCTCCATGAAGAAACATGCTACAAAATGAACTTTGTTTTCATTGGCTTTCTAAACATATATTTGATGATATCAATATTCCTTTGCAAGTGTTGCTAGTAATATCTAAATCTTGCAAGACTATGCATTCCAAAAGAATTTATTGTGAACTCGTGGCATTTCGATGTTCAGCTTGTCGTGATTTAAAAATAAAATTTGCATCGCGAAATACTTTCAACTTGTTTTATAAGACACACTTTGTAAGACATAGTAACAACTTCTCTGTCTCCAAAACCAAAGCATATGCATCTTTGTGTTTTCATTTGAAAAGATAGCCATATTAGTTGATGCCATAAAAGAAAAGGCAGCGTAGGTTGCACCATTACGTAACATTCATATATTTTCTTGTTGTGCTTCCCCGCACAACATACCTTTTTTTATGTTCAATAACAACATAGATAACTCCATGTGCAAACATATCACAACCATAACCAATTTAAGTGCCAAAAACTTTTAGAATTGAATGTGATAGCACGATATTGAATTCAATAGCATGATGTAAAGAGAGCATGTGGTAGCCGACCCAACTATTTTAAACATGTAGTTGTCAAAAAGCATACAAGGGTACTATTGGCAACATACAAAGATCAAAAAGTATACAAAGTGGAACTATTGACAACATGCACTAATCAAAAAGTAGTAAGGGGAATAATAGACCATCCCGGCAACTCGCACATCCTACAGGAATATTCAAGCGATCACGTAAAAGAGAGGTTAGATAGGAAATATAGTTTAGATTTTCAATGAGCATTGCAATGGAATCTATCAAGGAAATAAATTTGCACTTGCTAAAAGTGTCTTTGGGGAAGCATCCATTGAAACCAGTGGAAAAAATCAAGAAAACTATACAATAATGGAAGTATATAAAATAGGCAACCAGAATGAAGACACAAACATTATATACATTTTCTTCAATCAACAACACTTCAAAAAATACGCACATGAGTGTTCATCAAAAACACTTAGAAAACAAAGATACATCAAAACTACTAAAGTGACTCCATTTTTTTTCAAAGAAACAAAATGACTCAAATTAAACTATCAAAAGAGAGGATATAATGCATGAATGCTTGGGATTGACATAATATATGTGCACATTACAACACAATCAATATCACTATGAGAACAACATTTTCGGCCTTCCGGAAGATCATGGATCAAGACAATAAAATACCTAGATGATTCTAAATCCAATTTCTTTGGAGTAGAATTATATGATTTCAATCCAATAGGGTATCCAAATATCTACATCTAATGTTCAATTACGTATACATTATTTACACTTAAGCATGCCTATGTATCCCGTTAAGGAAGACACGTGAATTAGTGTCATTTCCCAAACACTCGCAATACGAATTAAGGACTACTTCAAAACTACCCGATAATTTGAAAACACTTTGACATTGATGTTTTACATCGTGATTAGAATCTATTTAAACTAAAATATGTTGATACCGTATTGAAAATGATACTCTATTGAAAAATAAATATCAATAGGTACTGAATATGCCCAAGAATTAAGTCATACTGCTGCAAGTGGTAATCCCCGAATTTGAATGACAAGAATAAGATGAAGCAAAAAATTAGAAATAACAAAGAAATTCTAAGATGAGCAAAGCAAACAACCGGAGATAATGCACTTACCTCATTATACGCGCTCGAACCTTACTTTAGACCTTTCCGTATATTAGATTCCATGGAAAACAAACAAACTAAGAGAGAAAAACTCCAGACAACTATATTATTCTAGTAAGTTAGAATAAAACAAAATGTGTAACTTCATTTTTACAATGAATCGACGAAACCGTATGTCTTTGAAATTGAAAGAAGAAGTACACGTACCTATAAGACATAGTGAATCCTAGGGAATATACCACAAAACCCAAAGACGTAGAAAAATAGAGAAAAAGATGAATGAAATTTGCTAAATATTTAAACCATAAACGAGCAGACCACAAACATGGTACAAGCAGAATCCGAGGATAAAAACTATGTGAGAGCTTCCCAAAAATGAAAGATTAAACCTAATACGAAAAACAAAAAAATTTTCTCTCGCTTGCTATAAAATCCAGTTTATCCACGTGTGCTACATGCATAAATTTACAAAGGCACCGGTTTTTATGTGAGTCATTTTAATTAAATATCATGACAACACATTTGATAATCGAATGTTTGGGTCCTTATCTTGGCCATTTTCCATAATGTGATAAAGGTGACATGCATGAAATGCTAAGCTCAACTGGGAGCTATGTGACCTCTTACTACGTTGTATTGGATGTCTCTATCATTTTTTAAGTTTTTTTGGATTCCAAGTAGGGGCTATGTGACTCAATGGTAGGGATTTGGATCTCAATCTCGAAAATAAGTTTCCTCATCCAAGAATAGGGCCATAGGACTACAGAGGGATCCGGGTCTAGATCTCAAAATATGCAAGTAAATAGGATGATGACATTCACTCATTAACACTGTGTTTATCAATGGAACGAGATGATGTAACCATGGATTTTCGTGAGGGCACCAAAGTAGACCAGTCAAAGAAAGAAGAGCTCACCATTTTTCAAAGGATATGGGATTGCTTCGATGAGGTTGAACAACTTCAATAACCAATTAAAGATTTGTAGATACAATTTTAACATGCTATTATGTAGTGTTTATAAGAGCTAAAGGACAGGTAGCACTTTAAACACCAAGCATATATTTTAATTTTGTGCACAAAAGGTAAATATTTAATTGGAGAAAATTTTTTATGAATGAGATACATGACAGTTTGTGCAGATGAACATGACAATAGAGAAATCTTCTCTTTTTGGCTATTTGTTCGTCACTTTACAATGTTGAAACCCCCACAGGGACAAGTCAACAACGCTGATGATAGGGTTTCCATTCAATATGACGAGGGAGGGAAAGATGACATCGTCAAAGAAGCACTTTATTCAGACAAGGATCACTCTCTCTAGTCACACAAGGTCATTGATCCTTAATTTTTTTAGTGCTGCAGGGTTTGGGAGTTAAATGGGGGGTTACAAATAATCAAATGCAATTGTGGCTTAATGGTTTCTACCTTTGTAAGTTATGAGTCAAGGACTGAATTATAACTACAATAATGTTGTAGTTTGTATTTTATTGTAAAGTATATTTACAGATACAGTCCTATTACCCAGCAAAGGCAAAAAGTGACGCTCAATGTTTCAAAGCAGTGCCTTTAACACTCTAAGAGAAAGGAAGACTCACTCAAGTAAGTAAAATCGTCATATTTTCATATTATGAAAACAACAACAAAAATTACAAACACTCTAAGGAAAAGGGTAAAAGATCAACAAGTAAGTACAATTCATATTTTAGATTATGAAACAATAAACAAGAATACAATCAGATATTTACCTACATTCTACAATTAAATAACCAATCCTTTTGACTGAATAAACACAAAGTATATCCTTGGGAATGATCTCAACTCATAAATGAGCTAAAGTTGTTGTAAGAGGAATGGTCTCACCATAATATCCAAGTGGAAATAGTTCCACTCTAGTTAAAATGTAGCATGTGAGTTATATTTGGTTTACAGATTTAAAAAATAAAATGCTTTGTAACAGAAGGGAGTGAAACAAGGAGAAGGGGTTGCTTTGCATGCTATTGTGAAGAATTCTGAGTACTATAAGCTTAATCAAGATGATCGAGTCTTTCTAAGAATAAGAAGTACCAATAAGTACTGTATTGTCTTTACTGTCAAGGGCGGGTGGTCATTATAATGATAATGGCCCACATAGGACACTTGGACAAAAGAGAGAAAAAGAGAGACACTTATAAAATGTATGGTGGTGTGTAGATGCAAATTTTGGAGTTTGAGAAATGTAAATATCCTTTAAAACTTAACCAGTATGTTCTTGAACTCATTAACATTAAAATATTTTCAAATAATGCTAAGTCCAAGATAGAATTAGTTAAGTTTCGATGAAATTCTATAAACTATTATCCTAACCTCCAAAGTTAATAGCCAAAGTTTTAAGGAAAATTTTGAAAATCATACATCGCCGTCGCAATAAGACTTCAAAACAAAAACTTTCGATAAAAGTGTTTTTGTACGTATGGTGTTGGGTAAAACATTGAGTAAATGGACAACATGAAAGCGCTAACCCAAATTAATACTAAGTCAACTACAAAAGCAATCACTATAGTCCCCAGAGCCGCAAGGCAGGACCAATAAGGAGCTAAGAATACAGCCACTCTATGCTACATCTTATCCTTCCATAATCTAAAGCTTTCTAACACCAAGCTCTTAAAGTCTATGTTTATCCTTACAGAAACAGTATTATATAGAATGGGAGGCAAGTTGTAAATTTATAAGATGAATTATGTTATTGAATCCATCAAAAATATAATATCAACAACATGTTCATAGTTTCTATTTATTTTCGGCTTCCCATTTTCTAGATTATACATAGATTAGTGACATGTATATCAAATGTAGATGCTCTTGTTTTCTTCTCGTTGATGGGACTAGCTTACATAGATTTTTCTTCAAGCATTCTATTATAGGCTGTGGGTTATTAATAACCTGATATATCGAAAAGACTCAAATGCCGCAATTTGTAAGGTTAATAATTTCAATGAAACCCTTCTTCTTTCAATTTTATCACATCTTCTAGAAGTGAGAATATACGTAGCATTAATAACTTCTTGTTGGTTAGATACAAAACCAAGATCGGCCAAATGTGGCACACCTGAAGAAGAAGTTTTTACGAAGTCAAAATTTAGCACCTTTGAACTCAACTGTCTGTGTTCTCAGATGTGATTCTCCACTATATTAAGTATTAATCTTGGATATTTATTCCATTTCTACTATATTCCCCAAGGTGCATACCTTTGTTTCTGATTATATAAACTTCCCTCAAAGCAATGGACTTTTTCCAATGTTGTGGCCCTTGTTGAAAGGGACATTTTCCAATGTTGTGGCCCTTGTTTAAAACTTTTTAGTCAATTTCCAAGGTATAATAATATCCTCTCATCTTCTTCTTACACTAAATACTTCACCTCTATTCCCTTTGTGAAGAAGTTAGATACATTAAACACTTCACCTCTGTGTCTTCAGAGAAGTGGAACCCTAGATGTCCAAGATATATAGAGTCAAGAATGGTTAAGCTTAAAAGGGGTAAGGGAGAGACCGTTGAATTAAGAAAACATTAATGAAGGATTTATGATCCGTGGGAGATTATAAATGAAGGAAATGTCAATATCTTAACTCAAGTGAATAAAATGAGGTGGTAAAAGAATATTATTATTAGATTGTAGTGTTTATACTTAGTTTAATTTTTTTTTTAACGCATCATAAAGAGATAATGTTATGTGTTTATTTTTCATAATTAGGTTGAATTTTAATTCATGTTATATATATATATATATATATATATATATAGATATATATATATATCAAATATATTTATGTATATATATTACAGGGATGTAAATATTGACTAAGTTATCTCAATTGGTTTCAGAAAGTATTTGTTCAGCGCTTTGTTAAATATATTTAATTAATTTTCCAAATGTTTCATGGTTAGCCTCATTAATAAACGACAGATGTATACTTTTGGTAGACTTACCTTAAATATTTTCCTTGAAAAAATGTTGATAAGGGATGTGTAGAAATTTTAAGATAAGAGTTATGGATAATAATTCATCTATCCTAGTAATTTTGATAGATTGCTTAGTTCTTTTTTCATTTACAACTCAGAGTACTGTTCAGCACTAGTTAGTCATTCTTTATCGTTGGACAGCTTAGGAAAATCTTCCTATATGCATCTTATATTTAATACACTGCACAAGTAGCCATTTATGACTTATTGTGGATTGGATTACTCTCTGATGATGGATGGTTATATCCTAACTATTTAGTTAACCCTATCTTCATTTTTTAAGTAATTCAATAATTAGCATAATTTATAAACTATCGTGAGAAATTCCATTAGAATAATTCATCACAACAAATATCATGATAAAGTAAGACAATCTTTATTGTGGTAAATATTTTTGATTCAGATTTTGAATGACAGTTTTAGAGAAGCATGTATTAAAGAATGAAATAAGAAAGAAGAACAAAGAAATGATCATAATGCCATCCACAATAAACACAAGATTTTATAGGAAACCCATATGGGAGAAAACTGCATATGGGAGAAAACCCAATTAGAAGGCGAGGTCACCACTTTTCTGTATCAGGAAGATGCAAGATAAAAAGCTAGTGCTACTTCAGACTGGTTGAAACTCATGGTCTATAAGGATGCTATAGAATCTTATCCTTTTCTCATTCTACTCTCTAAGCTATCACTTCTAATTGTTATGCTCAACTAAGAAACAAATATAATGACATAGAATCGAGCTCCCACTTATAGTAGTTTGATATTTAACATAGCCTAACATGCATATAGGAGTAAGGTTTTAACTTCCCGCCTTCAATTAGAGTTATAGTTTTTGACCTTCTAGAATATTTTTTGAAGTCTCGCATGGCTAGCCTCATTTGTGTAAGTAATTGAGGTTGATGTGGTATCTTCTCTTACCATAGTGATCAACATGATAGGTCAACTTGCAAGAGACATAATGTTTGCATATGAGCACTAATTAGCACATTTTTTGCATACAGCGCCCTGCACAGAGTGACTAATGTCAAGAGGACATAACAATCATAAAAATTTCTATCTAAAAAAAAATGTCACTTATATCTGTAGTCAATTTTGAAAATTTCAAACTCAATTTTCATATTAGAACTTGCCCATTAAAAAAAATCTCATAAAATAATTTCTATTTTTTTTTAAACAATAAAATAAAAATAAAGAAACATAATATTTAATATTTACCTTAATTTTATACTACATTGGCCACCTCATACCAAAATGCATTCTTACTGTAATGTAGTTTATCTCAATGGTGCTAAAATACATTTTGGAACTAAGTGATTTGACTTCATCAGAATTTCACCTGTAATTCAGTGACTCAGAGTTTGTCAATTTTGATTTTAAAGCATAATGTATCCATTTGATTTTGAAGTACAATTTACGATTGTGCGTAAATGGAAATAATTTTATTTATTTATTTATTTATTCATTCAATTTTAAAAGATCATAATCAACAACCCAATGATGTGACTCCTCTCCCATAAAAAGATTCCTTGCATACCTGATGATATAATTATAAGAAGACACGTGAGGCTTAAGATTTTTACTGAAGAATCTTCCTCAATCTATAGAATCACCTATATTTTGTGAAGGCCATTCCTTGTGTCTACCTTTGCCACCATACCATAATAAATCATAATTTACCTTATCCTCTAGAATCTTCTAAACCTTTCTTCCAGGTTCTCACAATGGCCTGTGTTTTCACATAGTTCCATGTTTTCACAAACCAGTACCACTTTTTCAAACAATTTTGGCACAAGACCCTAAAATTGCATAGTCCTATCAAGATATTGATTCTTTATATTTCACTTATTAATGGGTCTGTTATTAGATAGACCACTATAGTTTACGTATTATTAAATAATTATAATGTGACAAAGTACGGTAAACCATGGAAAATCCAACCGAAGAAAATATTTGGGATCTCTTTTTTGCTTATAATATTTGAATGAAAGACAACTCAATTATCAATATGGTTGATGATCTTAACGAGCTCAATTGGATTTGAAATTATGATTTATAGTTTTTTTCATTAGCCATATATGTCGCATAAATGGTTCAAGTGATTTATTTAGTTTTTGGAATTATTAAAAAAAAGTATGATGTATTTATTCATTTAGGTAGACATGAGTTAAAATATTATTTAGTATAATGTTTTTGGGTATAATTATATATTTAATTATTATTTTAAGGTTATCTGCTTTATAATTCATTACTACTCTCGAGGGGAACTGAACATTACTCCTCAGTGGAGAACTCGTTACTTTTTATAAATGAATTCAACCACTGAACTAAGATATCATTGTCATAGAATCAACAATGATATTATAAATATCTCTTATAATTACATATAGTATTTTCAATATAGAGATACATTATTGATCGTAATATGTCTATCTTAACTTTGGATCTATATCAAGAGTCGAGAAAAATCATATTTCCGGAGGAAGAAGTTCTTTGAGTGAAAACTTGAGGAAAGATTTGCACCGAGAGATTTGAGGAAAGCTTTGCACCTCGAGATATTTTGATCCCTTCCGGGTCACTGACAGATCCGAAATTAAGATAGATCTAAGTTAGTTTGATTTCAATAACAAAGTGTGAAATTAAATTGATATAATTTTCATATTTAAATACGTGATATGGAAAAAAATGTTGGAGTAATTTTTTAAAAGATTACCCACCAAACACTCAAATTGCAATTCAATTTTTCGATTTTTCACTAAACCACACTAAATGATACAATTACCTAGAGTCTTTCTCGAAGTAATAGGGTTGTATGCCACATGAATACCTTGTGTTCTCATAGAGCTCAAAACCAAAACTACCCAACAAAAAATTAATAAAAATTCATATAAATTCAAAATAAGAAAATGGATGTACATCACAGTGCACAGAGCTAATTAATGTTTTTTAATTTTAATTTTATTTTATTTTATTTGACCGAATCAAAATAAATTATAATTATAATTTTATTTTTATAACTTTAATTATTGAGCTAACATTACATAACATAATAGTACATTACAACATATCTTCCATATTGGGTTGAGAGCATCTCTCGCACACATACAAGATTTTGTGATGATGATGATGATGATGATGATGATGGTTAATGTCCATTGAGACCAATCTTTGGTCTATCAGACGAAAATAAAAGAGTATTATTGAAGGTTTGATTTACATTTTCATTCTCATGCTCAAAAAGCTGGAGAAGCCTCCCAAGCTCACTATAATTTTGACATCTTAAAAGGCTAGGAAGGTCAATATTGCAACAAAGATTATGAAATTGAGTTCTAATGGTCATATTTGGGGCATTCTATGATAGAAGTGATTTTCATCCTCGATGTTCATATTCTCACAAAGAGTGGCGCATCCTTTCCATCCATGTGTTTAGGAATCATCTAAATTTGTTTCAATTACCTGAGGCTCATGAGAGTTCGTTCTAATCTTGGCCATATTATCTTTTCGTTGTTTATTAAAATGAGATAATTTTTGATCTTCTAGGTGGGGTTGATGACCTCCTTATAATATATTAATTTTCTTTTAGCCGCTAGATCTTTCTCACACCACATTTTTTCTTTGAACTTAGAAGTAACAATTTTTTTAATGTTATTAATGTTTTGCAATGCAACATTATCGTCGATCTCCCAATGGGTTTAAACTACAGTCTCTTGGTATTTTATACCGTTGAGATTCAACAAGATGATGAGCTTAGTGAAAATCAAGTCATTCTTCACTAAGTGGGCCCACAGGCTATTTTTAGTTGTAAGTATATTTTTAGACTATGTCTATTTTGACACAGATCGTATTTAAGTTGCAAGATGCTATTTGTGGATGGTTGGTCAAGTTGGAAAAATAGATGAAATTATATTTTTATAATATTTATGTATTCATTGGAGATCGTCGATCTAAAAATAGAAGTGTCGATTATTATTAGCTCTTAATAATAATCAGACAATAAACATCAACTTATTCCTCGAGCACTAAATTTCATGGTATGAGATTGGAAAAATTAGTGGGCTTGGTCGAATTGGCGACCCAAGGGTTTACCGGTGGTTCATGCATGGAGGACTCAAGCAGGGAATCAAGGGCAAAGTTATGAAAGAATTGGAAGAGTAGTTCATGGAGTCGTTATTCGCCTTAACTCAGCTTAATGGAGTTAAACTTAGTTGATATAGTTTATCTAGTTCAATCCGAATGATACACTAGTGAGAGATCGGGAGTAAATTAATTAGTTAATTAATCAAATAATAACTCATTAATCAATTGAACAAATAAAGAAGTTAACTATAATGTCACTTAGTGGGGACCCAAAGGAGAGATAGCTGAAGGGTGATGGACTATCCGTTGTGGGATTATTAGAAAGAAGGATTGCACCACACACACATTGGAGTTGCCAATGAGGATTGCGTGTTGTAGTAAGAAATGTGGGTATTCTAATTCATTCGTGGGTCTTCTTCAAATAGGATTGCGTAGGTGGAGTGTGCTATTTGGGTAAGAATCGTGTATACGGATTGTAGATTTCTTCTAATTAGTGTGTGATCATTGATTGTACTAAGAGCTTGATGTACTAAGCTTTGTATGAGATTGTTACATGATCTCCATGATACATAATATATTATAGTTGGGGTTTTTAGCTTCATACTTTCTCGTTAAACAACCGTGTTATGTGTGATTGTTTTTATTGCTTCATGTGTTTGAAATGATTTCAAATTTCCGCAAAGATTAATAAGGAAGGATTTTGTATTTAGCAAGAAGATAAATATTGAGTTACATCAGATATGGATATATACATATCTTGTATATAATTTCTACATGGTATCGTAGCAAGGTTAAATCTTGAAGATCGTAATCGTGAAGAACTGTTGATGTTGGTGGCACCTAACGCTTGGCGCTAAAATTCTTGGTGCGACGCTTGAATATACATTGAAATGTCTTTCAATGGGTTGCGATTGAGCATGCCCTTGATGGAAACTGACTACACATATCCCTGAAGGATAAGATGAGTGGGTCGCGGAAGATAATGGATCGAAGGATTTCATCGACAGCGATGTTCCTAAGCCGGACGAGCGATGTTGTATTACGGACGCATGGCAAAAGAAGATAGCAAAGACAAGAAGAATTCTATTGGAAGGTGTGAAGGACCATATTATGTCAAACCTTCATGGAAAGCCACTCCATTTGCAATAGGAAGGTTTTTATATATTTGTTCAAAAGTGTGCCAGTGACTAAAGGAAGTTGGCGCCGAAAGATAAGCTCGAAAAAATAAAAATGGAGAAGGGCAACAATATTCCAAAATATATCACGAATTTTGTCCACCGTAGGGATGAATCGGGAAGTGTGGGAATTACCGTTGATGATGAATATTGGGCATTTTTTGGCTCTCCTTAGGTTTCTAAAGATTTTGGCATAGCTATGAAGACTCTAACAACAAGATCACAGGTGTCGGTTTTATGGGGTTTGCTCTTGGTCAGATCTCAGGCAGCAGAGGAGATAAGGCGAAGTACTTAAAGATTACTGGGCTTTCATTAAAGAATCAAGATGAAGAGAATTGTGCTTTGGCTACCAAAGCAAGGAAAGGAAGGGGAAGAAATTTCCTTCAAAAATCAAGCTAAAGTCAAGAAGCGTAATGTTTCCAAGTTGAAGTGTTTTCACCGTCACTAACATGGGCATTTCGCCACTAATCGGCCACAAAAGAAGAAGAACAAGAAGGTTGTTGGAGTCGCAATAGAGAGGCCTTAGCCTCGCACTAACTTGATTTATCTTTGATCACACGCTTATTTTCAATCTCTATGGAATCGGTGTGGTATCTCGATAGTGGTGCGTCTTTCCATATGATGGGAGACAAGGAGTTGTTTAGTGCACTATGGATAAGGACCTCGAAATGCATATAGAGATGGGAAACGATGGTCGTGATACAAGGCGAATGGAATTAGGACCATTACCTTTGAGAGGGAGTCGTGTAATCCATTTCTATTGAAATATGTTATGCATGTCTGTGTCCTAAGAAGAACTTGGTCTCGGCCGCAATGTTGGAAGACAGAGGTTATGATTGTGTTTGTTAAATAAGCTTTTCCCCGCAACATAAAAAAACGGTTCAAACCAAGAGATAGGGATTGAGTTCAGAATATCTACAAGCGAGAGGTAGATGAAAGCACTACAATGAGATGGCAAAGAAGAAGTGGTGATCCGGGATGAGGGCGAATTATGGCACAGAGATTGGGCCATCGTTCAGTGTTTTTTAGATTTTAAACAAAATTTCAATTGACTTCCTAAGGGCACTTCTTGTGCAATTATTTCAAGGCAAGGGATGCATTAGAGTAAAGTTTGGGAAGATCTACCATGAGAATGCTGAGACCAGGCTCGTGATCTGGAGAGAATTCGTCACGTACTTGGGTGGACCTTTCGCTGTTTCAACAACAAAACATAGGCATGTTATATTTGTTGATGAATATTCTCGTAGATGTTGACCATATTCATGCAGAAGAAGAGCAAAACATTCTCAAAGTTTTGTGAGTTTAAAGCATTGGTGGAGAAGGAGTCAGTGGGAAGCAAGTGAAAGTTTCATGGAGCGACAATGGTGGTGAATAATCTCTGGTCAATTCAAAGAATTCCGTAGGAAAGAAGTAATTTTGAAGATAAACCCCATAGTGCCCTCACAACCCACAACAGACCAATGGAGAGAAGAATAGAATGCCTGGGTGTGTCAACACAAGCTATGCTTGAGAGGGAGCTAGACTTGCATGCAGTGGGAGAAATTCTCTGTTTGGTGGATGAGCCTTGCAGGTGGATCGTTTTCATTGCAGAGTGAGATTCATGGACTGCAGTCCACCATGTAATCAAATGTCAATAAGAAGAAAGGACACATGTATGTGAGAAAGGGACAGAATGCAGGAGTCCCTACATCACAAACATTGTACCGAGACACTACCTCGACCAATTTATCGGATACATGGAACTTTATATATGCGGTATCAGATAGAGCCATCTTCTTTTGAAGTTATTAAAGCAGCAGAGCCTCACATGGGTAGATGCCATGTGGGAGGAGTATGACTCTGTAAGAAATAGTGCTTGGGAGATTGTTCCAAGGTCGGTGGGTAACCGCCTGTAGGATCAAGATGGATCTACAAGGTAAAGCAAGCCGATGGGAGCATCGTGAAGTATATGGCAAGATTTTTTTCCCGAGGCTTCGTCGTATCAAGGGGATTGATTATGATGTAGAATAAACTAGTATCATCTTACTAATAAATTCCTTATAGTAAAATGTGAAATTTTACTAAGGTGCCAAATTTATGCTTGAATTTTGATTGGCTTCTTCTTCATTCACCCTTTAATGACAATGTCAAATAATTTTCCTGTTAACCTAAAGCAGATTTTAGACACACATTATCTTTTCCAATGGCATGAGCCACGACCATGAAATATACAAATAACTGTTATATATAAAGCCAAACGTACCGTGTCTTATGTTTAATGTTTAACCCAACTGTCTTCGTAATATCGTCGAAGCAGAGATAATTTGACCATGCACACGAATTCAATTCCTCCTTGATCCCACAACGTAACCACAACGTAACCAAACAAAGGTGGGGACTCGAGATCAATTCAAATTTGATTTAAATTATGCAAACAGACCAAGAACACATGATATCAGCAGGCTAATGGAAGCCATAGTGAAGGGTGGCCAAGGTTTCAAAAACTCCGTTTACAAACAACGTTACCTCTTAAGCCAGTATATATAACCTGTACGTGCCTAAAACCTCAAGAAACACTTCTATTGCCATTGTAACGCTCCCAATTTATTGCAAATCATACTCGTTTAAATATATAAAAGGCAAACCCAAGTCATCGATTGGTTGAGCGCCTGAACGCAACAAGCGCACTGGAATTGTAATGATTTGGTCCCTTTAGCCTCGATTCTTACAATAAAAATAACCACACAGACCGACTTTGGAATATGTATTACCATGAATTAACTATCAGAGAGAGTCCACCTTGTTGTTTCGGCAATGTGTGCCAACATTTTAACGTTGTTCTTAATGCCTTCAACGCATTAACTTTGCCATCAACAGTTTGCAACAAAACGCAAATTTCGTAGCTTTTCATAATTAACATGTGAACTCGTAGTGCGCTCCTTCAAGTGGATTTACGCCCCTATTTCTACAACAAGACCACGATCCGCAATCCAACGCTATCATAAATTCCTTTCCCGTGCTTTCTTACCCAGGTGTGTAGTTATATATATATATATACATACAAAGAATCCTATCTGTATGTAAAATAAATGAACAAGCTAAAATTCCAATTGAGCTGCATTATCGTATGGGCGAATAAACATTAGTCGCCCCTCTCGCAATTTCAATATATAGTTCAAATTTCTCATAAGCACACACCCATCACACCTCCAGCCTTCTCTACCTCTATACAATTATGAGAAACTATTCTTCTCGTAATATCCTTCTAGAGTTTTCAACAGAAACTAATACTCTTATTATTTACATTTATTCTTATTTTAATTATTCCACCAGGGAAAGAACTAACTTATTATTAAAGCATATTTAATTAAATATGAAACAAACCAATACCTTCAAAATAAATGAAAAATTTAATAAAATATATTATTTAAACTATTTAAAACACTTATTTTTAACTAGCTGACAACATGTGACCAAGATGTCACATTGTCAGCTAGGTGCTTGATGCCCTCGCATCGACTCCCGCAGAAGAAAACTCATCTTGTAGGTTTGGGAGTTGATCCCCAATATCCGTAGCTCGATGGTGTCTTCTACCGGTTGCTCTTTCTACTGATCAAATACCGATAACGAGTCCGACTCCTCCGGTTCTCTTTAGCACTCTCTTTTTCCTTTTTTCCCGCTTTGGGCTTTCTTCGTTTTTGGCATCTCTTTTGTGGTTCTTCTTTTTCCGGCTTTTAGTATAGTGTGCCAATTCTACTGTATGACTATTACCTGCTTAACTGCCGCCTTTGCGATTCTGTCATTGCTATTTTCATACTGTATTCATGCTATCCATTTTGAGATTTCAAAGATGCTTTTAGAGTTAGCCATTTCACAAATACTTGGATTTTCTTCTGGATTCAATTTCAACTTTTCTTTAGAGACTGCATATTCCTCCAAACCTTCATTCATCAACCCTTCGATGGTGATTTTATATAAGGCTCGAGAATCGTACTCATGCGCCTTTCAACTTCTTCTTCGAACCGAGTAATCGCTAGCACAACACATGGATTAAGGCTTCCACAGATTAGCCATTTATCCATCAACTCTTCCACTTGTCTTCCAAATTTCTTCGTATTTTTCCCCGCATTACCCCGTAGGCTACTTTTATTCGACAACCGACTCCATGTATTAGATCAATATGGTGACTTACATAATTTTGAATAAAGTAATAATCATCCACAACAATATCAAGATAACTAGTCCACAGTTCACTTTTCATAAATTTCTTTAAATCAGTTAAAATTACCTTGGGTTTTCCAACATTAGCAAATGTCATATCTCCTTACCCTTCTCATCTTCCCGAAACAAGATCTTCTCATTCATCAACGTATCGTTGTTTCTGTGCGTCTTTTATTATCTTCAACTTTGTCATAAAGAGGTAAAGGTTACTTCCTATCTTTTCCAAATATAAGTATTTTCTCACACTATGTATGTATTTTTACATCAAATCACAAGGCTTTCCTTTATGGCTAGGACATAATTCAAATGGATGAGTGTATCTACATAATGACATCCCTGAAAATTAATTGAAATCTGGACCACATTGTTCGCCTTTCATAAAAATTTGATGTATTTTCTAAGCCATGATACTTTATATGATGGGGCATTGTCTTTCCAACTGAATTTGTCCACCAGCCTCAGAGAAATAAGGCTACAGACACTTCATTATCAATTACCAATTTGGTAACACTTAATTTTGGACTTACAGTTACGCTCTGAATAAAGTCTTTCTTTGAACTAGTTCTTTGGCTTCCTTAGCTCCTTCTAGTAATACCCTCATTCGGCATGGGGGATTCCTTCCGTTTCCTGGGTGTCTTTTTTAGCTTCAGTTGATAACTCTTCCTGGCTTCGGTGTTGCTCATCATTCACGTTGCGATGGGTTGCTGACTTTTAATGAGGGCAATCACTAAGGGAATGTCCCCATTCACCACATATATAACACCTTACATCTCTTCCTCGCCCTCTCGCCTTTGGGCATGAATCTTCCATGGCCGACCTCCTTTCTTTGTGGTGCTCTATTGCTCGCACTCCCTACCTCATTCTCCGAGAGTGTTGAATTTTGGATTCAAATGTCCCTCCTTCTTTTGTTGGATTCTTACCTCTATTCCTCTCGTTTTGTTTCCCCGAGACACAAGCGCCTGCAAGCCGCTTTTTTGATAGGCATCTTCAACCGTACGTCAAATCTTCAATAAGTTAATCTCATCCCCGTATTTCATACCCTCAAACCATTTATATATCTAGCTACCTTTTCAGATCATCTTCAACATGGCCGTACCCAATACTCAAATTTTATAAAATTTTTTCAAGATAATTTTCATTGTCATCCTCTTTCGTTTTTGCACTCGCAATTGTCTAAACAAATTTTGACTGTAATCCTTCGCCAAAACTCCACTTCGCTTACTTACCATTCTCGTCCCATTGTTGATTTTACTTTTTCACCTCTTTGATAGCTGCATCCATCCTTTTAACTACAGATGTCATTTTTTAACTTCCCGGCTTAAATTTTACTTTTTCTTGTTTATCATTCTTCATAATGTAAGGTGATTTTGAACTGGAATAATTGATCCAGTCTCATTAGCACCTCCATACTAAGACTTCCGTCACAGGTGGCATTTGCCTCTTGGTCGATCGCCGTCGGACTGCATCTTCATGACCTTGGTCGTCTATTCTTCCTCCACTTCTTCGTCGCGGGTCTCTCTTTCTCACATCTAAGACTCGTCAACCGCACCATCCGTCGCTCTCCGTTGAGTAGTTTCAGCAGGTAGCCATTCTCGTGCTAAATTTGCTGGAACTTATCTACCATAAAATTGCATTTGTCACAGGTCTCCTTCACCTATCCTACCTCTTGAAGGCATTTTAATGTTTCTTTAAAACATCTTTAATAAGTCTGGATACCAAAAATGATGTAGGAATAAATGACACGCGATTCCCACTTTCAATCGACCTCATAGTAAAATGTGAAATTTTACTAGCGTCAAATTATGTTTGGTTTTGGATTGACTTCTTCTTCTTATCACTCCTTAAATGAACACAAATTAATGCCCATAACTGGTACAAGATTTAGATAAGATATTTTTTCTAATAAGAAGAGCTGTTAACGAATATAAATAATAATATATATGTTTCTAATAAATATTTATAAAATGATGTTAAACTCAAATTGGCCCAAGAATAGTCGCTTCCACAGAGACTTTAACTAGTGCATTATTGCATCCAATACCTCCTTGATCCCACAACATAAATTGTAAACGAAACTAAATAAGGTGGGACTTAATTTAATTCAATTTGATTGGAAATTATGTACACCAAGAACAGTAATTATTATCTACATGTTATCATTAATGAAAGTGGTGATGGCCATGTTTCAAAATCCTGCCATAAACACCACTAAATATAGAATCATCATCATCATCATTATATAATATCACGTTCAGAACCTTTATTAACACTTTATTTAATAAATGCCCCACTCTATTGTATGATCATTTAAATATTGATATGGTATGGCAAACCTAAGTCATTGATTGCTTAAGCTACCATAACCAATGCTTTAATTGAAATTCTATATTGATTTGTCCCTTTAGGCTTCGACGTATAGCTAAAATCAATCAGTAATGATTCAATTTGAATATGTATTAAATATTAAATCAATCCATCACGGTAGATCTGTAAACCTTTATTGTGAATCGCATTGCAATAAGCTGATTTTTAACGATATTCTTGTTTGTCTTCTAACGAGATTAACCTTGCCAACAATAAAGCTTTGTAAACAAACGCACCGTAGCTTTTCATATACCTAACATGTGAACTCGTAGTGCTTCTTCTTTATGTGATTTACACCTCCAAGCTTTGCCATTGACTAATGATCTGCAACCCAATCATTATGAATCTTCTTCCTCATGCCTTCTACCCGTAATATATCGTACACATATACAATACACAAATAAATCCGATCTTATACGTAAAAATAAAATGAACGAGCTAAAATTCCACCATAATATTGCATGGGCGAATAGACATTAGCTGCCCCTCTCGCAATTTCAATATATAGTTCAGATTTCTCATATACACACCCATCACACCTCCAACTTCTCTAATTTACATAATTATGAGAAACTATTCTTCTCGTAATAGATTTCTTCTAGAGTTTCTCAACAAACTAATACCTCCCTATTATTTATCATTTATCCTTATTTTTAATTATGTCAATGAAAAGAAAGAAACCAACTCTATTATTATGCCATATCTAATTAAATATAAAACAAACTAACAATTCTCCTAAAATAAATACAAACTTAATAAAATATATTATTTAAAATATTTCTAAGTCTAATTTATTTTTAACTGGGCCACAACATGCACTGCAGACAGTCATACTATTTGCTAGGTGTTGATAGCTCTCGCGCATCGATTATGAAGAAACCTTTGCACCGTCGCACAAGATTTTTCCATAAGGACCATCCTTGCTCTCTCGCCGCGTATGGGTTGGCACATTCATCCGATGGATGTGAAGACCGTAGTGATTCCCACGGGATCATTGAGGAAGAGGTGGGAAGATGAGTAATCAAGGACTGAGATCTTTCTGGGCAGCTGAGTCGCATGTGTGCAAAGGCTCAAAAGAGCGTTGTATGGGCCGAAACAAGCACCATGTGCTTGGTACACTCGCATCAACAATTATTTCACCGGACTTGGCTTCTCCAAGAGTGAGACGGATGCAAACCTCGTACTCAAATCGGGGAAGAGGGTAGATTTAATCATTGTTCTTTATATGTTGATGATTTAATACTAACAAGAGATGAGCAAGATACACCATGTAAGGCAGAGACAAAGGAGTTTGAGATGAAGGATTTGTCCTCTTCAGCCATTTCGGATTGAAATATGTATGTTGGAAGGTGAACTGCTTAGAACCAAGGCAGCAGTTTTAGATTTGAGAAGTTTGATGATATTTTGAATATACCTTCTCCAAATAAATTGAGAGAGAAAGCAATGCAGCAGAGGGGAGATGCCATTAATATCATATTAGTGGGTTCGCTCATGTATTTAGCTAATACAAGACCAGACATATGTGGTGAAACATCTTCACAAGCGATGGTTAAGCCTACCAAGATCTTTGAAGGCAGGTAATACATCCCAGGCATTTCAGGGTGTTACCTGCAGATTATGGTACAAACAGATTTGGGATGAGTTGAAGTTGCATGGCTTCACATATGTAGATTGGGTGTAGGCAACCTAATAGACAAAACAACGAGCACACGTAGTGGGTTTGCAGACTGATCGTAATAGTTTTTTGGTACAACAGGAAATACAGCCATCCATGGCACTCGCCCAACGGGAAGTATCACATGGTAGCAAGTCAAGTCGCATGTGAGGTTATCCGGACGAGGAAGATCCTGGTCGGCTTGTCTTGCCCACATTTAGATCCCACAATGACACATTGTGATAACCTGAGTTACTATACCTTGATAATCTCGTGGGCTGTTATTAGATCAAACATATTGAGGACTGTAAGGACCGTATCAGAGATCGTATGTTATAAGATCATATTGTTTCAGCATATCTTGTTTGGAGATCAGATGTACACATTCCTCAATGAAGCAAAGTACACCAGAGAAAATTCGAATACCATAGAGGCAGGATCTGCAGGATGATCTTTATCTATGGAGATTCACAACAGATGATGAGCCAGTAAAAATGGTCACTATCAAAGTTAAGTGGGCCCACAGTTATTTTTAGTTGTAAGTCTATTTTTAGCCATGGTGATCATATTTCGTAAGTTTTAAGATGCTATTTGTGGATGGTTGGTCAAGTTGGAAAATAAACATGAGATTATATTCTTAGAATATTGAGCGAAGTCTATTTATAGATCGTCGATCTAAAATAGAAGTGTCGATTATTATTGTGGTTAGTTTAATCTCACAATAAACATCAACTTATTCTCTATATTTGACTCATGTGACAGATTGGCAAAATCGAAGGGGCTGAAGGAATTACGCAATTCTGGGTTTACCGTATTCATGTATGGGATAATCAATTTGTAGTCCATATGTTATAACAGAGCTGGAAATATAGTTCATGGAATTTTTATTTACTTAACTCAATAATGGAGTTAAATCATGAGCTATTGATTCAGTCTAGTCTCAATGACACTAGTGAGAAAGGATAGTTCAATTAGGTTACTAATTTACAAATATTAACCCATTAATCAATGAATAAATACAATACATGGACTACAGCAGGCATGGAACTGTTGGACTCAATATATATAGGTGAAAGGGCAAGATGGACTATCCGTTGTGACTATAGTGATGTATTGGATTGCATTGCCATATACATTGGAGTCATACGTGTCGTAGGATTGCATGAGGTGTGCTGTGTGTAGATCAAATCTCCCATTCCAGGGGTCTTCTTTAGCAGGGATTGCACAAAGGAGGTAGGTTATTAGGGAAAGAAATCACAAAGACTTACATTTAATGAGGTGGTGACAATGATTGTACCGAGAGCTTGATGTACTAAGCTTTGTGTGAGATTGTTATATGATCTCCATGATACATAATATATATGATAGTTGGGGCTTTTGGCTTCAGTTTCCCGTTAAACAACTAGATATTTATGAGCTATTATTGTCATGTGTTTGTATGTCTGATTTAAATTGTAAAAGATTAATAGTGAAGGATTTTGTATTTGTAGTAGTTAAATATTAAAACAGATCAGGAGAACTTGAGATATATACATGAATTTGTATGAGGTACTCTCATATACCAACCCTCATTTAAATTAATGGCTTTTATTTAATTTAAAGCTAGCTCAGAAGTCTAGTATAACTTAAAAGCAGTTGAGTTTGTGTTTAGACAACAAAAGCCAGCTGTTGAGCGCTAGCTCTGGATAGGGGAAAAAGACCTATACTTCTATAAGGATAATAGGATAGGGTGTATTTCTTTTAATTTTAAGGTTATACCAAGAAATGATTCTTGATTTTATTTGTTACTTTCTCTGTGATTCTAGAGATGTCAGAACTCTAAACGCTACATCCATATAAGATGGGGTCAGGAGTGACTAAAGTTTCAAAGAGGAACTTCCTTCTATCCCACATTACGAGGTTTTCTATTTTACAATTATTTTCTAAGACCAAAGAAGTTTTTCACCTCTATTAATCCTTTTGTGAATGCTATAGTCTCAGCTTGAGTTTGTGATGAATATCAATTTTTAAAATTGTAAGAAGACACTTCCTCCAAGCATTTATTGTCATACATAAAATTAGCGTAAGTGTCCTTCTTGGATTTGATAATCATAACTTTTGTTTTTTCAAAGTAATGTGACATACCTATTATAGAGCAGAATCCTTAAGAAGTCTAATTTGCTTATCAAGATCGATGGGCACTTAAGTAGAAGAACAATATCATCTCCGTATTATGCAGAAGAACGATGACACTATCCCAAATTAAGATCGTGCTGCCGCATCCTACTTCCTCTAAACAACCTTCTAGCTTGTCGATGTAAATGCCAAATATGGTACTGGAGAGGGGGGCAAAACTTCACAGAGAACTTGTTTAACTTCGATATTACTCTAATATCTTTTGACCATACCTCATTGCTCTTTAACTTGAAATTACATTCTTGTATAATCTTACAGCGGTCGCTCTTAGCTCGAAAGGAACATTTAGGTCTTCTAATCTATTCCATAGGTTGTTTCTAGAGCCGTATCAAAGCCTTTCTAATGTCCACAAAGCAACAAAAGAGACGCACGATTTCATTGCGTATTCCTCCAAAATGATCCTAAGCATAACGAGCCGGTTTGTTGTTGAGTGCCGCTCTAAAACCCGCTACCTTTAGCCCACTTACCTTCACTTTCAAGCCAAATGCCCAACTTCTTTCAACATAATACCATATAACTTGGCCAAGAGAGGGATGACTATAATTGTCCGATAATTAGAGGGGTTATTTGCATCCCCACTTTTAAAAATAGGGATAATGAGGCTCGAGTCCAAGGTTTAGGGAACCCTTGCTTCGACCGCCGGTTGAAAAGCTTGTGGATGGGGGATGAGGACAGACTCCTCCAATTTTTAAGATTTCTACCTCGGTAACCTTCAATGTTTTTAGCTTTCCCATTTGCTAGGCATTTTACCCCAAAATCAATGTCTTCTAATGAGAAAACGTCTTTCTTTGGTGAGCATGTGGTTTCAAATGGTCACGGCATTCCGAGATTCATAAAGCTTTTTAAGATAGGAATCTCCAGCTGTGTAAAGAAATTTTATTATTATCTTTAGTTTTCCTAGTTAGAATCTACCTCCAGAATTTCTTAGAGCCACTCTAGAGAGGTGTAAGAGATTATCTTGTCTTTTACGAATATATTGCCTTTTTTTTCCTTTTAGGTAGGGCTTTGTAGATTTTTATCTTGTCAATTTTGAGAGATTCATCAACAACTACCTTAATTGCCTCTCGCACTTTTACAATCTTTGTCATACCATGGGTTGGTTTTTCTATTTCTTTGTTACTTGAGACTTCAATTAAGAACTTGTTAATAGAATATGAGAGGGTTGTAGTAAAATTATGATAGAGGTCGTCTATGTTGTCTATACTAGATAAAGGAAGCAAATTAGTTTTTAATTCATTTAGAAAGAGATCGTTTTTATTTCTATCAAAGATTAAGTTCTTTTGACTATAAGGATTATCTTCAATGGGATCTCTATGCATGACAAAATTGAGAGTTATGAGTAAAGGCCTATGATCAAAGTCGTGCTCGTGGTCATCTAAGATGTCAAACGGACATTTCGTTGTATAAAGGGAGATCATAAATAACATATTCTACCACACCGTCGCCAAGCCCATGGATGCAAGTCATCTCACAGAATTGGGCCACTTCTTTAGATTGTTGCAAATTATTAATCCTTGTTAAATTATAGAGCTTTGACTAGATCCGACCCAAACAAATTATCCCCGAGGTCTTTAGAGCTCCTTACTGATCGGGTCATCGATGAACCTTTGGAATTATAGAAGGGAATATGAATATATATTTAATAAAGGTTTATTTCTTTGGGCTATAGCATAAACATTGTATGAATTTTTTTTTTAGTTATTTCATTAGTTTGTCCTTGACCTATAGTACTAGCATGTGATTAAGAAGTTAGGACCCAAGGGCATCTAAGTCATCAAAATCACCGCATCACATCTGACTTGCTCACACCAACTCTTAACATAAATGGACTTGTGCCTTCATAGAGTTTCCATCGTAAAACCATATCACAAAAAAATGTATTAACAATGCACCTTGTCATCATCTACTCTATACCCATAGTCTTTTCTCTTAATTAATCAAAATACTATAAAAAAATATTAATTATTTTAACTTGAAATTTCTCATTTATAATTTTGAATTTATGAAATTACTAAACTCAAATGCTAACATTATACCCTTTTATTATATTGAGAATTTGAATATGTTAATCATTTATACATTATTATGAAAACAATTTTAATAATTAAAATTATAATTTTGATAGTAATAATTAACCCTGAAAATTCAAATTTATAAAATTTAGTAAAGTAAATGGATGGTGTCAAGAGATCATGAGTGGGTTATCCATCACATTAAGGAAAACCTTATTCCCATATCGTCGAGAGAGTTTCATACCAAACACATAGATGAAAAATGATGCGAACACATCTCCTCTATGGAGTGACGACCACCCCTCCACCCCATCTAGAAAATCGTATTTATAATATTTATTTTCATTCATCATATTATTCATGAACATATTCTAATTAACTATTTTAAAATTTAAAATTCTAATTTAATTTTAATAAAATTATATATATATATATACGATTAAGTGACGCTTAATTATATGATTCCAACACTAACGCTTAATTATTGTATTTTAGGATTCATGTAATTGCAATCAAATGTTTTATATTATATTAACCTATGGGATTTTAATTGTTTAGAATTCAATAGTTTAAACTATACCTATTTTTATATTGTTTTTTAAATTTGATATGTGGTATTTAGACTCGTTTTTTTTTTTTAAATCATATAATTTAAATAATTTTAAGTTTTTTTTTTTTTTTTGAGTAATACTAATTCTATTTATAAAACATAATAATACAAAAATCGTCATAGTTTCGGCTCTATGGAAGCTCGAAAACTAGGCTTGATGTCCAAGCTTAACAAAAAATATTGAACCGGCTCGGAAGGGAAATCGGCCTTTTGGAAAGAGGTTTGCCGCCCTTGATAGGGAAATCGACTCATTGTTCATAATGTTAAACATAGCATGAAAAACTAGACTAGAGTAACAATCAGCTTGTTTGAGCTATGAGAAACAAAGAAATCAAATATTCTTCCGCGTAACGATTGAACAATTAAATAGCTGTAAGCCGAGAGGAGCGATATTCACTACTCATGAGCTAGGGAGTGCGTCTCCTCCACAATTATGCACCAATACTTGTCCCTTGTAGCTTCGCTCTCCTTCCTCTCGGCTCGCCGCTCTTGCCGGAGACATCCACCCGCATGGGTTATTTGCCCAAGTTGGAGTGCACAGGATCACAAAGCATCCTGTGTCCGTGGCTTTGCCTAGACTACGAGGGGTTGGATACTGGAGGACGAATGAATAGGGCTACTGTGCAACCCTTCTCAAGGTTATGGTTACAAAAGCAAGGACAATGAAGGCTTAAGAGAGCATTCAAAGCGAAACTCGCTCGGGAGACGAAGGGCGACCGAGCGGTGATGCGTGAGAGGCAAGGGAGACAAAGTCTAGGTGGGTCGACAGAAGGAGGCATGGAAGGCCGGGCAAAAATGACCATTACCAAGGTATGCATGACCCCTTGGCTTCGGTGTCCTGACATCGAGCCCATTCAAGGTCCCCGAGGCGCTCGCATCTGCCGGTGGAAGGCCGTGAGCAAACCACCCGACCTCGATCGACACCGTGACGGCATCGCATCCTTTGCTCCTTATTGCATGTCCGACAGGGAGCGCCTGGTGAGCCGCAGGCGAGAAGAGCCAGGTGGAAAGCGTAGGGAGCCCAAGCGGCAGGGAGTTGGGCCGGTGTCACATGCGTACGGAAATTCAATGCGTACCTGCCGCTTCCGGGTGAGGTGAAAACCTCGACAGCCGTTTCTCAAAATAACCGAGGAGAGAACGTTGTCGCCTGGTTCGGTGCGAGTGCTTGCCTCAAGACACGCAGTAAGGTGCGCTCCACAATGGGAGGCAAAGACCGCATTCAACATAGAAACAATCCAAACTATCCAAGATGAATGCCATTGCTAACCGAGCGGAGGAAGGTAATGAAGGAGCCAACCTCGTGTGAATTAATGCGAGCAAGTTGGCAACATTAATGTGACAATGGTGGAGCTGCAGAGGGCCATATGGCCACCCCACACGAGCTCCATTGGGAGTCGCCCGAGGATCGCCGTCCCATCAACCAAGGCGTTCATCCGTATCCGCAGTTTTATGCTCATTATGCACTAGCATAGTGCAATTCTGCGGTGCCAACCTTCTTCATGGATAATATTAAGGGGGCCATGATCGAGAGTATTGTTGATCGTCCGGCTCCTAGATTGGCTAGGGAGATCTATAACTTTGTTGCCTTCCCTTTTTACATGGGTGAAGGAGTTTGCTTGATTGTCTTTCATCCAATTGCTTATCCTTTCAATTTACAAGCACCGTCAACTTGTGGTTACTTTCGCAGTAGTTGGTTCCTTGAAGAAGTTGATTGGCTATACCGATGAGAACTCCGTCGAGAATCCCCTTCAATGATGGTGGGAGCAAAGTTATAGAGTTGAATGGAGACGAAGCCCTTGCCAAAGCCCTTCCAGCTCAGCCGAGTTATTGGTGTCCACCATGGCGCCGTAATTTATAGCTAGGGTGTCCCCCTTGGAGTTTTTGAAGACAACAAATCCGGCCTGACCCGGATTGCCTCTTGATGCCCATCGAAGTTCAACTCGATCATCCCTATGTGATAACCAATGTAACGCGATGTCAAGAGTACTACGACCGATAGGACCGAGTGGTCATGATTTTGAGTTGCCGCTTTGCCACAGGCGATTTCCTTTGGTCGTTTTTGAAGATCTTCTTCCTAGCAAGAGTGGAGAGCAAGTGATTCCCGGAGATTATTGCCGAAGTTTCTCCGCAGGGTTTCCAAGGGGGTGTATTGACTTTGAATATTCTCTTATTTCTCTCTTTCCAGGAATTACAAAGCAAAACCAGATTAGTTGCCAAAGAGTGTTGAGGAGCGCACTGCTATAGGGATGCTTGGGCCGGGCTTCGAATGATATTGATTAAGTCTCCATCCGATTTTTTCTTTGACATCGAAAATAGATTTTCTCCTGAAGAGAGGCATGGGCTGCAGTACAGAAATCATGAGGTGTTGGATCATTTTGCTGCTTTGATTGGTACAGACATTGAGAGGGACCGATAAAGCCTTTTTAATCAAAGGTCCCAAGTAAGAATTTTTTGGTGACCGAGTAACCGCAGAAAAGTGGAGACTTTGGCCAAATACTCTAAGCCCGCATTAATTTCCAGCGGGTCACGAGGAAGAGGCTTCTTTGAAGGCATTAGGGAATAGGCTTCCTTAGTTGAGAACATTCCCCTATGGTGTAACCCCATCCGAGAATATCCGGTTCCTCCGAGCATCTCGATTTTCCCGCATTGAAGCCTCTACCCAGGCTTCCTGTGTGGCCTCTTGGGCGTGAGGAACTATATGAAGTGGGAAAGTTTCCATTGCCTGTATTCACCGCAACTCATGGTTAGCCAAAATTGGCTGCCAACCTTTTCTTCCTCCGTGCCGGAAATGTTGCTACGATTCGGGTAGAAGAGAGTGTCTACCAAAATTTTGGATTTTGTCAGCTGTGAGTCCACCCGTAACTGGCCGTATTACCATTACAAACTTCCCGTGTTTAGTGTTGGCGAATAAGAGCAATGTTGCTTGGCCGCATTCCCGTATAAGGATCCAATATTTTCTCGGGGGAGAACCTTATCATCTTCGGGGGTCTCGTCGTTGGCGTATTTGGTCGTCCATAGTTTGGCCCATGGCGTGTGTGGATTTGAGAGCCACTTCCACCATATGCGAGCTCCCATTACTTCATTTCTATGTATGGGATTTCTAAGTCCAAGGCCTCCTCGCTTTTTGAGTGCAAACCGTGTTCCAGCTTGGACTAAGGCCCATTTACGATTCTCGGCCTCGATAAACCCTGAGGAACTTTGCTTTGTAAAGTCTTGATCTATTTTAGTACCTATTTCGAAGCGGCAAGAATGCAGAAGAGATAGAGGGGCATGGATTGTAAGACAAGCCTTTGATGAGAGTGAGCTCATTTGCCATATTAAGAGCTCTAAAGGTCCAAGAGGATATTTTCTAGCCTCCATTTTTTCCAATAGAAGGTTCCAGGTAGAGTGTTTTATGGCAGAATCAACAGGTACCCATATTACCAGGGTAAATAATAGAGAACCCCAAGATACGTGCAATATTGGTTTGGGTTTGGAGGAGGAGTGTTGAAAAAGAAAATCTGCGATTGCATCATCGATGGTTGTTGGCCTGTGAGGCTTTGGAGAAGAGGTTCGTAATAAATTTAAAAGATTGGGCTTCTTGGACAAAATAAGGATGTCCAAAGAGCATGTTGTCATCCACAAATTGTTGGTGTCTAGTAACACAGGATTCATGAAGAGAGATTCCTCGAAGTTGCCGGGTGCGGACCGGTGATGGTGAATCAATCTATCGAGGCCTTTAGTCATGAGAACAAAGAGAAAAAGGAGATAAAGGATCCCCCTTGCCTAATGCCTTTAGAAGGGGTGGCATGGATGGGACGCCATTGATAAAGAATGGAATAAAAGGTTGAAGAGATGAGATTCATAACTCAATCTTATCCACATCCGTATTCAAAACTAAAAGCACTTCAAAAATTTGTTGAATGTAACGCCAAGATACTTTTTCAAAAGCTTTAGAAAGATCAATTTTAAGAAGCATAATACCTGCTTTCTTGGCAACCTTTAAGGAGTGGATGACTTTGGTGTTAGGATGATGCCATCCAATTTTTCATCCTTCTACATAGCGTCCGTTCTGGGCGAGATTAAAAGTGGAAGAAGGCTGAACCATTGGCTATGGAATTTGGAGAGATAACCTTGTAGATCACATTACAAAGAGCGATGGGTCACATTTTGTAGGTGTTCTCTTGTTGGGGTTCCCATGTTTTGGCCGCAATTGGCAAGACCAAAATATGAGACAACATCAGAACCACTTTCAGACCTCGGGATCTAGCCCTCCTAGGTCCAGAGAGGGATCTCTCTAGGTGAGCAAGGTTTTCTGTCTATGAGGCTCAAATGTTATGATTTTAGGCTAGTTATAAAGCTCAGGGTTTGTTTGTTTGATTTTTTGTTTGGTTGCTGGTTATCAGGAAAGA